>JAAGEH010000011.1:2584363-2711888 GCA_011751065.1 Lasiurus cinereus | reverse complement strand
AGAGAGAGAGAGAGGGGGAAGTGAATAGTAATGGAGAAGACCCCAAATACTTTTATACCAACACTAGAGGCCTAGTGCATGAAATTCGTGTGGGGGGGGGTGGCGGGGGAGAGAGGGGGGCGGAGGGCATGGTCCCCTCAGGGAATGTTCAACTGCCGGTTTAGGCCCAATCCCAGCAACGTGACCCTCATGATCTGGGACCTCTGGCTCCTAACTGCTCACGTGCCTGCTGGCATGGTCACCCCACACAGCTGCTGTTCAGTCATTTGTTTGTCCCTCACTAACCCCCGTCAGCCTTGTTGCCCCACACAGCCTGTTTGGTTGTCTGTCTGGTTGTTTTGGTCATGACGGCCCCTGGCTTTTTATTTATTAGGGTAGCTGCATGTGATATCTGCAAACTATTGCTATTTTAAAAACTTCTAAAAACATCTTTGCAGTCCCGTCAGTGTGGCTCAGTGGTTGAGTGTCAACCTATGAACCAGGAGGTCATAATTTGATTCCTAGTCAGGACACATGCCAGGGTTGCAGGCTTGATCCCCAGTAGGGGGCGTGCAAGAGGCAGCCAATCGATGATTCTCTCATCATTGATGTTTCTCTCTCCTTCCCTTTCCCTTCCCCTCTGAAATCAATGAAAACACATATTTTTGAAAAATCTTTGCAAAGCCCTGAGGTGAAGGAACTTTTTGCATCTAAGAAAAGCATGAGATGCCCAGCAGCCACGTAGGAAGATAATGGGGCTCAGCAGAGGTGGCAGGAGTGGCTGTCATGGAATGAGGTCCCAGGAAAGAGCAACCCTCACAGTGGCATGGGGAAGGTCTCCAGAGGGCTGGCTCCCCACTCCCCAGGAGGTTCTGACCCACTGATCTACGAAGAGACTACCCAGCTCTGTTCCTGGGGTTAGAGCTTTGAGGAACATTTCAATTTGCCAGGTAGATCCCACTGGTAAGGGAGTTATATTTGGGAATTCACTCTCCATATACACATTCCTCCAGTATCTTAAAGCCCTGGAATTCCTGCAACCCACCCCTCTTAGATCTGGCTCCTAAGAGACAGCAATCTCCATTGAGAGAGCAACATTAAAGCCAGAACTGTGCAGGAATCCTGGAGTGGCCTCAGATCTTTCCCGTTTAACCAACCTCCAATGAGGTCTAGCCACACGGCATAGTCATAGGCAAGGACAGCACACAGAGCCTTAGGGACCTTTCTCAGCCCTCCACTCTTCAAAGTACAAGTTTCCCATCAGTAATTGGCCCCCTTCTCTCTAAAGTGGGCCAACTCAACAGAACACATTCATTATATTTGTAAAATGCTTTATGCTATCAATTATACAATGTTTTTTTCATTACCACTTAAGTCTCACAACAATCCTGTGAGGTGAGCATTAACAGCCTGTTTATAGCTGAAGAAAATGAACCTCAGAGAAGATAAGGGATTCACTTAGCCAGTTTAAGTGGCAGAATAATAATAGCCAAGGTCCATACGTACCACATAAAAGCAGTTATTAACCCATTCAACCCTTGCAACGTCCCTCTGAAGTAGGTACTAGTATTAGCCCCACACCATATAGATCAGAAAACTGAAACAGATTTGAAAACTCCTATTAGAATAATATTGTGAGGTTTGAATGCCATATTCATAATAATGTGCCTAGTTACTATTACCTTGTTTCATGGAGGGACAGAGAAATTACAGTTTGGATGCCAGGGACAATAGGTAAAAGTCACAGTTGCCTACCTGATGCTGGTGGATGAGAAGCAGCAAGGAGCCCTTTCTCCAGCCCAGTGGCTATCATGGCTCAGAGCTTCCCCATTACCATGTTGCAATGACTTCATTGTGACCAGCACGGCAGCATAAGCACTTCATAGCCACCGGTCATGGCTACCCACATGCCTTCTTTCAGCATTAGTCCTGGCCTCCAACAGCATCTGACCTCAACTACCGCCTCCCAGAAGGACTGCCAGTCTGTCTCTAGGACAATTCAGTGTTGTCTTTTGAAAGGCTTATCTACCCCTCCTAACCAGAGCAAACATTTTTAGGCAAATCTAACAACTATGTTAGCCATATAATTTTAAAACCAAGCTTAGGAAGTGCTGTGGCAGATCCTGGCCTCATTTTGTCCACTTAAACCACATAGCGTGTCTGGCCTGAAAGAGATCTGGAAATCTTCCAGAACCAATGAACAAAAAGACCATTTCTGACCAACTAGTTTGCTCCTTACCTGGGAGAACAGAACATTCTCTTGAGTTTACTGTCCTTCAGAGGTCAGAACTATTGTTTCTCTTTCCACTGTTAACAAAATTACTAAAGGACAGCAGGTGGCAACCTGGCTCAAGCTAAAGAACCATCACCTTTATTTCAAAGGGACAAGTTCAAATCAGTTATTTAATAAATGACAAGAGGCTGGGGTACAGAATCTTTTTTTTTTTTTAAGATTTAACTTTTTGTGTATGTTAATCCTCACCTGAGGATAATTTTCCATTGATGTTTAGGGAGAGTGGAAGAGAGAGGGAAAGACAGAAAGAGAGAGAGAAACACATCAACTGGTTGCCTCCTGCACACACCCCGACCAGGGCCCAGTCCAGGGAGAAGCCTGCAACCAAGGTACTTGCCCTTGACCAGAAATGAACCCAAGGCCATTTGGCCCACAGGCTGATGCTCTATCCACTGAGCCAACCGGTTAGGACTGGGGTACAGAATCTTGAAAGCTTTTCCCTAATAAATGTTGCACATCTTTGGGTGACCCAGAATTCAAAACTGCTGTCAAGAGCCTCAGTACAGAGATTTATTAACTTCTAAAGTCACCTAATAATTTTGTGTATTTTAATAGAAGTGCTTTCAGGTAAAATGCTTCCATAACCACTTACTGGTGCTAAGTGAACTTTTGGTTCAGGAGAACAAAGGAGTGGGCATATCTTAAAATCAGAAAAGTAAACATAAAGCCAGAAAAGTAAATACAGGGAAATCAAAGACCACAGAAGGGAAAAATTAGAGCAAGAGAACGGCAGAAATGCCAGCCAATCACTATGGGAAATTAGAGAAATGTTGATCTGTCAGAGCATTTCACAGAAAGATGCAAAGGATGTTAGAAACTCCATTTTAACAAGTGAGGAAACAGGGCAGGGGAAATGACTTCTGGCCTGTCATCTAGCAAATGGCAGAGTTGCACTCTGAACCTATAGCTCCATTTCTAGGTCAGTGTAGCTGGCAGGGGTGGTCAGTGAGCAGTAATGAGAGGGTTTTGTGTTCATGCAGCTGGATCCCCCTCCATACCATCACAAGCAGAAGTTTTAAGAGCCAGACTGATTTTGTTTCACCAAATCAAATAGTTGAAGTCAGAAAACGTTTGCACATTAGGTTACAGGGAGTGGCAGTGCATAGTTCATGCCCACTGAGAATACAGGATGTGCTGTAACTGAAGCAAAATACTGAAGATGATATTATATATTATTTCTGGGGTAATTTTAAAGCAACACTGCCCAGAGGTTTCTCTAGACTACCCAGAACCCTAGCAATCTATAGTCAAAATTCAAACTTGCCCTTATCTATTTCTAGAGCTCGCCTGAGGAGTATATAGACAGCTTGGAAAAGCCTAGGAAAAAATGAAGTGAATTATTTGTAGGTCTCACCTTGTTTTTCAAGAACAGAATGCAATCCAGTGTTCTCTATGCAGATAATATGGAAAACCTTTAACTTTTATCTATACTTTAAAATGAAAACTCAGAGTGGATATATTATCCCAATACTAGAAATTCTCCTGCAAAAACTAAATTTACCTAAGACAGAAGTTAAAAATCTTTTTTAGTTACATAAAAGGGTTAACAATCCTCAACAGTTTTAAGTCAATATACACAAGACTGTCTACTCTGAATTTTCTTCTTAAAGAACACCAGCAGAGTCAGCCTTAGCTTTTCTGATTTAGTTTTTGCACCAATGAAATGTGAACTGATGAGCAGTTCAGAGGGTTGTAGTTGGGTTATGTGAGATGGCAAGAATCCTTTGCATAACGTGTTCATTATATATTAGTTGCATACACTTTAATAATTAAGAAGGCGTTAGCCCTCTATTCCATTCCTGGTCAGAGGTCAGAGTTCAATTCCTGGTTAAGACACTTGCCCAGGTTGCAGGCTCAATCCCCTATAGAGGACATGCAAGAGGCAGCTGATCGATGATTCTCTCATCACTGATGTCCCTTTCTCTCTCTCTCTCCCTCTCTCTTCCTTCCTCTCTCTGAAATCAATAAAAACATATTTTATAAAATAAAATAAACTTGGTCAGAAAGGTTGAGGAGTTGGACATGAGCATATTGGTTTGTGAATTCAGATTAGAAAGTTTTTGAAAATCCCTTAAGCTTCAATATTGAAATTAACACTTCAAGTCATAAATGCCAAAAGCTCTAGAGTGGTAAACTGAGACAATGAAAGAAAAAATATAAACAACAAAAGTTCATTTTCCACGTGGTTCCTTTTATTAGAAGTTGAGTATACAGCAAATAGGGAAATCCCATGGTGAATGAATCATCATACAGATGCCTTTCTGAAACCCCAAACTTCTATGATCCCCAAAACATGTGCTTTGTGGCTTCAGCAATTTTTAAAGGATAAAGAAAAAATACTGAAAAAGGCCACTATTTAATGGTGATAGTATGAAGCTGTAAAGGTCCTAATCAGCCTAGGGCCAAAAAAGAAAAAGAAAAATCTGCACAGAGCAAGCAAGCCTCGGACTGCTGAGAGTAAGGCATTCAGGCGCCAACCTGGTGAGAGTTCTCAGCAAGCACTGTAAGACCAAGTGCAGTGAGGCTGTTGGTGGTCAGTTGCACAGACACACACTTATAAATGGGTATGCACACACCCACACACACCCTAAGGACAGATTTTTACTGGATTATACATTGTTGATGTTAAATTTCATGTTTGCTAAGGGTTTGTGCTATGTTGAACCAGATTGGGCTCCTCTTTGGGGTGTGGGGTGACTGGGCCTGGAGACAGCTACCTCTGTTGGTGTTGTGTCATGGCTGCATCTTATACCCCACACCTCAAAGAGCATGACCGAAGAGCAAGTCTGGCTTCTGATATGTGCTGTTGCTTCCACGGAGCTAAGTGAGCTTCCTTCCACATGGCACTGCCCTGCTGGACTGCCCCCTTAGAGGGAGTAATACTGCTCTTTATTCTGTCAGGCACTGAACTGGTTCACGCACTGAGTCTTTTGCTGGGTCCACCTAGCACCCAGAGTAGTGACCTTACCCAGAATCAAAATACTCTTTAAGTTCTACAATGGGTTCTTTCTTCTTGGATGCCAGCTTTTGCCGGAGATTGGAAGGAAGAGAAAGAACCGAGAAAACCCCATACAGAATAAATAGGAGACCCTTCCCACATTTTTAAACACCCAGTGGAGGATGCCAGCCCCCATGCTTAGGGCCTCAGTGTTTATTCTAATGCACACAGTCCCAGGATGTAATGATCACCTGCAGCCTTGGATGACAGTAAAGTAACCTAAGATTCTAGTGCTATCTGGGTGGTTTGCCTATGAGCCATGTGAGGATTATATGAACCAGAGCCTTCCCCTAACACTCTCCCTGATGCCATAACAGGGTAACCTTGAAGACATAAGTAATCTTTTTATTTTCTTTCTTTCTTTTTTTTTTTAAAGATATAGTTTTCAAGATTCTCCCAGACTCCTTGGCAATAACATATAATTTCCTTTTAAAACGTCCCACCACACTATCCCTTAAAATTGGAATTCAGATACTGCTGCTACTCCTTGGTGGGTATTAGACACTGCTTTTCAAGAGTTTTAGTGGCTTTTTTGTTCAAGGAGAGCAGATATGTCTGCCACACCAAGGTTCACCAAGACAATGTATCAGGTGACACTCGTCTTTCCTAATCCAAATGAAGCAATCTCCCAACCTTGGTAAAGGAGCTCAAGAGGCACCTGGACAAGGCAAATTCTTTTGGTTGGCTCCATGCCAAGAATGATGATGCTGGGAAAAGGTCTATTTTTATTTCCAAGAGGAGGAAGGGTAGTTGGGGCAGGGATTTTAATAGAAGGACATTTCCAGGATACTCCCAAAGCTCCATTACAAGGATATGGAAAACTGTCACATCCCTGCAATCAGATGAAAATCACTCCAAAATGAACAGGATGCCAGGAAGCACCCAGACCATCCCTGTGCTAACATTTCCAGAGATCCTAGTCTCCTCTACCCTCCTACAAGCATAACTGACTTTCAGCAGCAGGTGGCTCTGCTCCTTAGAGAGGATCATTGGCATGAAAACGAAGTGGGTCTCTCAAAGGTCACCTGAACTAGAGCTTTTAACTGACATCCTGTCAGCCATTCACTTGCTGCTTCCTTAGAAAACACATACCAACCTCCCCCTCCCTCAGGACTCCTCAAGGCTCTCAGGCATGAGAGTGGCTATGTGATCACTGGCAAGGGCTGTGCTTTCTGCCCTACCAGGGTCCGGGGTATGACAGCCTTCAGAAGGCAGCATGGTGCACCAAGGCATTATACATTCTGGGACTATCACCTGATCTTCCTACGGTCACTTTGTGCAAAATTGAAACAGTGTGTGGTACTTGCATGTTTCATTCTATACAAAAATTCTCCCTCCCTCCCCTACCCCTATGTTTTAAACATTTATATAAATTCTTATTTAAACAGTAAGTTAGAAATCTTATTTACATTAACTTGTTTGTTCTCCCAAAAGAGCATCTAAAATCACATTCCCACCCCTTGATAGGATATAAATGTTCACCTAAATTGGCTTGAATTATTGTTTTAAGGAGAGAGAAAGGGAGAGAAGAATGAACTGCCAGCTAAACTGTTTCCCCATCAAATAAATATGATATGGATCAGAAGCCAGTTTGCCAAGGGTCTTGCAGAGCCCTCAATTAGTACATCCCAAGAATACACCGGGGTTTGGACCATTTCTCCTTTTCCTCAAATTGATGCACTCCATCCTTTGAGGTATGATTTATTTTTGTTTTTCTCTTCTCAGTCATGTGCCACATGGAGCCTCTGGTGTGTCACGAAGTGCATGAGGCTGTCAAAGTTTTGGGGCTCCTCTGGTACTGGCATCAATGGCCAGAAAGGGAAAAGCCTGCAGGTGCAGCAGGCCCTGGTTCAGGGTCCAAGCCCTGATTACTGCAGGTATCACAGTGCATCCTCTTCACTGCAGCCTCCGCCGATCATGAAACGGAACTCCTGGAGGTTTGAGACCCCATGGAAGTGAACAAAAGCGCCAGCAACCACAAAGATGTGGAAGAGCTGATGAGAGTGAAACTGGAGGCAAAAAAAAAAAAAAAAAAAGAGGGGGGGGTGGAGAAACCCATGCATTATTAAAAGTCTGCTAACGATTCTTAAGATCACTTATGCTGAGCAAAGGGCAAGGAATGGATGCGACAGAGCTCAAATTAGAGATCTTGGGATATACATTAGGCATATCATATTCTACTAAACTGAAGGCCAGCTGTCCCCACAGAAATCAAGGTGCTGGCACTAAGTTCTGGACATGAAACTCTGTACACTTAATAGTGGAGTATCTGGTGAACTCAGGGGCTAATGATGAGCAAAGAAAGACTACAAAAGCCCCAAGGACCCCCTAATGCTTAGCAGTGGGCTCCACATAGAAGGGCATTTTCCTCATTGCTGATGGATATTTTTATCATGGACTAAAGCACTTGAGCTTTGGTTATTAAAATGTTAGAAAAATGCTCTCTGTTAGAAAAACTAAAGGGATTTCCAGGATTGGGTACAAGGTCAAAACATATGGTGGATAACGTTTTCCAGCTCGAAGACTCTGGAATATATGAACAACATACTATATTGAAAGACTAGGAAAACAGGGCTTTTTATTCTCTTCTCAAGTCAGAAGCTGGTCTACAAACATGTGATATTATTTCTGATTTAATCTGTTCTGTTGAATACTCAAAAGGGATTATCAAATGCTCCGTGCACCAAAAATTACTTCAAAATTACACTATTCTCTCATTATAGTCTCAAAACTAAAAAGTATAGCAGCAAAGAGAAAGAAAGAAAGAAAGAAAGAAAGAAAGAAAGAAAAGTACAGTAGCAAAACAGTATTTATCAAGGGAAAGACACTGATTTTAGAGTGTAAACTAGATTTTTTAAGTCACATCTATAGAGATGTTTCAAAAGACTGCCTAAATTAGCATTTATCTTCATTTTACAAATAGCTAAACTAAACTTTAAAGAGACTAGATGATCAACATAGTCTATAACAATTGACAAGTTAAGAAAAAGAATTCCAAAGGTCAGACTTCATATCAAACACTCCACTTCTGTACAGTTGAAAATGTTTTAGGCCATCTTCTGTTTTAAAATTTTCTAACTATTGGTCTCTTATATTTTATTTGACCCTCCTCTTTCATCCAATAATTGCAATCTAGTTATCTCTATCTCCTGTTCCAACCAAATATATATATACATGTATATTCAATCTCTCACTACAAATCATTAAATTTGGTGATCAAAAATGACCTACGCAAAAATCTGGTCCGTCACCCTCATTTCATAAATGAGAAAGCTGAGAAAAAGAAAAACTGAGAAACTTGCCAGTCCAGTGCAGTATACACCAGCTCACACTCTGTTTTTAGACTAGTTTGATTCCAATTCTACCCCTACCACTGAATAGCCAGGTACACTGGACAAGTTACCCATCTCCTAAACCTCATTTCCTAATCTTTAAAATGAAAACATTAGTAATAGTTGTTATACCTGATAGGCCTAATATCTTAAATGAGGTAATCCATTTGAAGTGCTCACTCAGACATGTGCCAAGCACCCAGTAAGTACTCAATAAAATAGCTATTATTGTACTTATCATCCAGAGAAACATAACTGATGTGGGGGAATTAGACTAGAATACAGATCTATTGATTTTGAGTCTAAAACTTTTTCATTTATTTCACTTCCCAATCTGCCAATAATCCACTAAGAGATGAGTATGTATACACAATAGCCACCTCTGATCACACTTACCCAGATGTCACACTTGCCAGGAAAGAAACGTTCAGGAATGCGGGCAGCATACAGGGCAGCCCCCGTGATATAGAGACTGGCCATCAGCATCAACCAGCCGATCTGTCCTATGGTGGCAGCCTTCAGGAACCCCTCTGAGATGATATAGTGCAAGGCAGGAATGATTCCACTCAAGCCAAGGCCCAAAAACACTCCTAGAAATCACAAGAAAAAGGCAAAAATGCAGAAGAAAAATAAGGAATAATAAATGAATATTATAAATTGAATACTTCAAAGTAGAATGCAACATTAGCTTCTTGTTTGAACAGAAAAAGAAGGTACTTCAAACTCGGATACTGCCACACGAAACAGAACAGCTATGTTCTAAAAGACAGATCTATTTACAGATGCAAAGAGTCTCCTCCTGAAAAGAGGCTCAGCTTAAGGACTCGGCAGTCCTCAAAGCACATTGCAAAGTGTTTTAGAAATAAGACAGTTCTAGGAGTTGGTTTAAAACTCCCCTAAATTCTGCCACTTTATAGGCACAGATTGCAATATAAAGCAATTTTATATATTTTATCTTCCTCTTAAAGCAACAGATATTCCTGAGATGGAAAGGGAAGGGGATAAGAGAGTAGAGGCGGAAGTGAGGAATAAAAGGCAATTATTGGTTCGGATGAATCCCCAAAGTATTTTTGGAAACGACAGCTAGAACTACACTCAACTAGAGGTTCATCCCTCTAAGTCTAAGCCATGTCTTCATTTCCGATAGAGAGAGAGAGAGGGAGGGAGGGAGGGAGGGAGGGAGAGAGGGGGAGGGACAGGGAGAGGGAGAGGGAGAGAGAGAGGGAGAGAGGGAGAGAGAGAGAGATGCTTCTGAAAGTTTCTCAGGCCCAAAAGTACCCATCAGGTACAGAAGTCTACAGAAGCATCAAAACACCTCACACCAAGCCTCAATGTCTTCAAAATCATCTACAGCAGGGTTTTTCAAACTTCTTGGTATGACCAACTGAGTCCGGATCAGAATTTCTAAATGAACTAGGCAAAAATAATAAATATCAGACTGTGTCACAAGTTGAAAGTTAAGCACTAATTTATCAAAGTTTTGTAACTGCTATTTCTGTCAGTGTGTGTGTGTGTGTGTGTGTGTGTGTGTGTGTGTGTTTTCAGGGATGTAGGAGAAAATGTCATGATCAAAAAAGTTTGAAGGCAACTATTGTAAAACCACTTGGAAATCAGTGTGTGAACCAAGCACTACACGAATACTCCCTACAAAAGTAGTAATTGCTTTACATTTTTGACACAAAGACTTAAGAATGACCCTTATAAAATAATCATTTGGTAAGCTTTCTCAAAAGAAAGGAGCATACTGCTTGCTTCAAACATTACTATATAAATTGCTGGTATGCAATAACAGATGGACTCATAATGCCTATTCACAATTGAAATGGACATCAACAGAGAAGAGGAAAAAGACAATGCTCATCTCAGCAAAGAAAGAAATCAAGTAGGCCTAAATAAAAACTACTTCCTACCTACACTCCTCACTTAAGAAAAAAGGTTTGCCTGTCATTGTTTCAGTCAAAGCTCAGGAACTTGGTTCTTCTGATGTGTATAATAAGCAGGATGTCTAGCTCTACTCAGCAAAGACATTATCTTTTGTGCTCAAGCAAGCTTAACACCACAGTCAAGTATTATTGAAAGCCAACCCTGGCCACTGCTCATTTGTTCACATAAACACTTAAAGAAGGAATAGTGTAGAGTGTTATAACAAAGTTAATTTTAACTCTTAACCTTCTAGGTAACTGCAGATAAACCATGGCTTAATTGTTAATACTAAACAATTATTTTCTTTAAAAAAAATTTTAAAGGTTGAAAGGTAAAATATTTTTCTTTTTCTTTTTAATCCTTACCTGAGGATATTTTTCCACTGATTTTTAGAGAGAGTGGAAGAGAGAGGGAAAGACACAGAGAAATATCCATGTGAGAGAAACACATTAATTGGTTGCCTCTTGCACACTCCCCGACCAGGAGGAGCCTGCAACCGAGGTACATGCCTTGACCAGAATCTAACCTGGGACCATCTGGTCCACAGGCTGATGCTCTATCCACTGAGCCAAACCGTCTAGGGTGAGAAAATACTCCTTTTAATATTTCATGTTCATTCTCAGTGGGCACTGGGTTTGATACTAGGAAAGAAAATTGAAGACACAACCCTGGCTATAAGGAGTCTCCAGTCCAGTGGGAGATAAAAACCTGTCTCTGTTAACCTTTAACTTCCTTGGTTGAGGATGGCTCAAGCAAGGTACTCAAAGACTTTTGACTTTCCATATCACCTCCAGCTCAACAGACATTGACCCTAAAAATAAAAAGCCTCTTTATCCCTATATCAGAAGAGATGTATGATGCCTACAGTAAACAGAACATAATCAGTAAGCAGATTACACATTTTAAAATAAAAATAACAAAAATTATAACCACAAAGAGTAAACTTCATGCTGAGATAAGAGGAATTATTTATTTTACAAAAGTTACAGAGCCCCTGTCCTATCAACAGTGTATGGCCATAAACTCAAGTAAACTACACTGCCCCAAGTACATCAGCTCACATAGCTAACCACTGTTCTTCAGCTCTAATAAAGACTACATTAAAAGCCCCTCAAACAGGAACTATGATCTATTCATCACAAGTACAAAGCACAATGCTTAGACAATGGTAAGCCTTTAGTAAATGGCTGACAAATAAGTAACTGTTCAATGTAAAACTTCCACATGCTCTTACCTGCTCGTACTCCTCGATACTGGGGGGTGGCAAACATGTCCCACTGGGACACTATAATGGCTGCGATGCCCAGCACACAGATGATAATCAAGTAGATGAAACAAGGTTGTGGGTTACAGTAGAAAGAATAATAAAGCCAAGGAACAAAACTTCCCATAATCAGAAGAGCAATACCAGAGTAGTCCAGTCTAGGATAGGAAAAGAAATGCATTTTATGTTAAAAATCACTGCTCACTGATGTTCACATTAATCCCCCATGACATGAGCTAGCAATGACAGGTAAGAGGCATATTGGAGTGCTTGCTTTAATATTTTTTGAAAGTTTCTATGAGGTGGTATTAAGAATTCTGCCAGCTCTGCTAGATGTTTTTCACTAACCACTGACTCTACATTATTGATCAAAATATGGGCTTCACAGATACTTACTTAGAGAAGAGTCGGGAGACCCCTTCTGAGTGGCAGTAGACCGTGTGGAAGAGCCATGAAAAAGAAAGGCAGAGAATGGCCCCCAAGAAGAATAACCCAAAGACCACCTTTTCTTGCAGAGGGGCGACAAAGAAGATGTTTGGGCGAAACATATAAAAGATCCCCAGGCACAGGAAGAATACACAACCTAGGAAAAAAGTGCAGGGGAGAGAGAAAAGATTATTCTTTTGAAGACACAAAGTTATATGCTAATTATGTTTTCAAACTTCACAATCACAATGATATCTGGATCAAAAGTTCCCCACAAAAAAATTTTCTAAATAACTGAAGCCTATCCAAAATTTTGGCTACTTCAAACTTTGTTGGCATCGTATACTTCTCAGCTTCATAAACTGAGTATACAAAATATTATCACTTATTTGTCTAAGAGCCTAATCAAAAAATAAACCACACTATGCTGTTATTCTTTAGAAGACTGCATCAGTCTACTTCTACCTCTAGATTTAGTATGAAATTCCATTTATATACCATTTTGGGCACATGATGCTACTATGCAGCTTTCAAAGGTCCACTCTACGTTTGCTTTGCAATAATTCCAATGCCTCCAAATCCTATCAAGAAGGAACACTATGCTTCTCTTGTCCTCACCAATTGGTCCAATAGATTCAAGAATTAAGGACAGTAGATGCCTATTCAGACTATTTCATAACCAATTTTGAACTGTTCTTCATAGTAAGATGTTATGTTCTTACTGCTTAGGGAAGGGCCACTTAACAAAAGGAAGGCACAGATATTAAGAATTTAAACATTTGCTAAGTCATTCTCTTTGATCCATTTAATAAAACATTTATCCTGGAGTTAGACATCAGCAATGACCTTGATTTCATACTCTGTTCTATTTCCACTAATACTAGCAAGGGGACACAGTGGAAATAAAATGTGATATGAAATGCAGTCAAATGGGGAAAGGCCACAGACTATCTTTTATAATAAAGATAATATGCAAATCAACCAAACAGCAGAACAACCGGTTGCTATGACATGGACTGACCACCAGGGGAGCACTCAACACAGAAGCTGCCTCTGGTGGTCAGTGTGCTCCCACAGGGGGAGCACCGCTCAGCCAGAAGCTGGACTCACGGCTGGTGAGTGCAACAGCAGTGGCGGGAGCCTCTCCCACTTCCGCTGCAGGCAGGTGATAAGTAGTGAGGGGTCCCAGACTACAAGAACCCCAGACTGCAAAAAGGATGTCTGAGTGCAACATCACTCAGGCCTAAGGTGGCAGGCAGACATCCCCAGAAAGGTTATCGACTGCGAAAGGGCACAGGCCAGCCTGAGGAGAGCCACACTCCATGCACGAATGTCATGCACCAGGCCTCTAGTTTAGTATGTAATTGTTCCCCCCATGTTCTCTTTCCATAGTTCAGTTACCCATGGTCAACAGTGATCTAAAACTATTAAATAAAAAATTCCAGAAGGAAACAACCCATGTGTGATGAAATCCAAGTCATCCTGCCCCAGGTTATGAACATCCCTTTGTTGAGAATGTATACATTTCCCAGCCCTTAGTTCCTTAGTAGCAGTCTGTTATCAGATTTGTTATTAGGGGTGAGGGTGTCAGCACAGATACCATATTCACATAACTTTCATTACAATAATTGTTATATTTTATTGCTAGTTATTGTTGTTAATCTCTTACTGTGCCTAATTTTACATAAATTAAATTTAACAGATAAGCATGCATAGGAAAAAACAAAAACAAAAACATGGTATATATAGAGTTTGGTCCGATCTGCGGTTTCAGGCATTCACTGGGGGTTTTGGAATGTATCCCCCTTGGATAATGGGGCTGCTGTATTCACAAGGTTATGAAATTATCACTATTATTACCCCAAAAAAGAACCTCTATATCTGTTAGAGTCATAGCTCATTTCCAAATTCCCACGCCAGACAGCCCTAACCTACTTTCTGATTTTGGATTTTCCCATTTTAGGCATTTCATGTATATGAACCACATAATAAGTGGCCTTTTATGTCTGGCTTCTTCCACTTAGCATGTTTTCAAGGTTCACTCATGTTGAAGTATGTATCAATATCAAGTAATATTTCATTGTATGGCTATACCACATTTTATTTATCCATTCATCAGTTGATAGATTTTGGGCTGTTTCCACTTTTTAGCTATTATGAATAATGTTGCTAAAAATTTTCATGTCCTCATTGTTTTAACATGTTTTCAATTCTCTTGTATATGCCTAAGGAGTAGAATTTGCCGGTAACTCTGTTTAGCTATCTATATTCCATAGAGTCTACACCCTTCCTATATCCTCACCAGCAATATATGTGAGTTCTAATTTTTCTATATCCTTGCCAAGACTTGTTATTTCCCATTTTTTATTACAGCTATTCTAATAAGTATGGTGTGGTATTTCATTGCATTTCTCAAAGTATTTGATTTGCATTCCCCAAAATGATGTTGAGTCTCTTTTCATGTGTTGTCGGCCATTTCTAGAACTTATTGAAGAAATTACTACTCAGATACTTTACTCACTTCTTAAACTGGGTTGACTTCCTATTGTTTAGTTGTAAGAGTTCTTTACTAGAGCAATCATTAGATATTTATTTTGCAAATATTTTCTCCTATTCTATGGATTACCTTTTCACTTTCTTGATAATGTCCTTTGACATACAAATTTTAATTTTTATAAAGTCCAATTTATCCATTTTTTTCTTTGGTTTCACATGCTTTGGGTGTCAATTCTAAGAAACTGTCACCTAATCCCCGAAGTTATAAAGATTTGCACCTATGTTTTCTCTTGATTTAATAGTTTTAGTTCTCATGATTAAGTCTTTAATCCATTTTGAGTTAATTTTTATATTTCGTGAAATATATTTCTTTTACATGTAGTTACACAGTTATCCCCAATACCATTCTATTCCTTAATATACAATCATGATGGGGAAAAATATCATATATCACATTTTACTTTAAGACAAACTGAAATGTAATTGTAAATATTCTAAGTAATGACTTTAAAAAACCAGGTTACTTCTATTTAATAAATATTATACCATACTTTGTATAGTATCTTTCTCTTGGCTCGATTCAATTGGGGGGGCCAATCGGGGAAAAAGGAGTCATATGTATACTTTAAACAATATACATAAAACTTAGTTGTAATAAAAGCATAGTGCAAACCACAGAAAAAAATCACTGAGAAACTGCATCATTAGAAATCCAGAAAACAAAATGCTATATCATAAATACATTTTTAAGTTCCATCCTTTCCATCAAGTAAGTGAAAAAAGAATAAGATCACTAATTCATTACATCACTGATATTACATACCTAAGAGGTGTGTCCAGATGTTGCCTGTCTCTGTGTGTATTCTGAAAATGCTCTTAAAACAGGCCCGAAAAGAAGGCATAGGGGGCCGGTGTCCATGTAGAAGGTAATCATTATCCTTGAGCCAGTCTGGTAGGACATCATGAGGAATTACTCGCCATCGACCTTCCCAAACCTGGAAGAAAAATATTGTCAAATATTTTGGGGATTTTAATTGTAACTTCTGCAACACTGGTCCCAAATAACAATTTCTTACATTTTATTATGAGGAAAACAACTTATTTTTAGAAAGACAAACACATTCAAATAAACAATGTCCTATATTCTGAGTTTCTAAAAAACAGACTGATGCAATAAGAATAAATGGGGCAGGAGGGCTTTTCTTAAGAAAAAGGAAGAGTAAGTGCATTTATAAAATGTGTCCTAAAGAGTGGTTTCAAACTTTGTTTCAATATGGCTAAAAACAGGATGAAGGGTCCAAAGTTCTACCCATACAGATTCCCCTCCATTCTCCACAATAGACTTTACCTTGGAGAAATCCCTGTGATATTAAATATGACCATTTTTATACTTAACTAGAGGCCTGTTGCACAAAATGCATGCACTCGGGAGGAGGGGGTTCCTCAGCCCGGATCCGGGAGCTTTTGGGGATGTCCAACTGATGAGGGCCTAAGCCGTCAGTCGGACATCCTTAGTGCTGCCATGGAGGCGGGAGACAGCTGTGAGCCCAGCTTCTGGCTGAGCAGCGATCCCCTGTGTGAGCACACTGATCACCAAGGAGCAGCTCCTGTGTTGAGCGGGATCAGGCCAAAGCCAGCTCTCCCAATATCCTCCAAGGGGTTCCAGATCGAGACAGGGCACAGGCCAGGCCAAGGGACCCACTGGTGCATGATCAAGGCCTTGGAGGGACGCAGGAGTTTGGCCAACAGGGGAGGGAACGTAGGAGGGCTCGGGGCATGTCCGGCCCATCTCACTCAGTCCTGATTGACTGGACCCCAGAAGCAAGCTAACCTGCCAGTCAGAGCACCTACCCCCTGGTGGTCAGTGCACATCATAACAAGCATTTGAATGGCTTTAGCATATCATTAGCATATTACACTTTGATTGGTTGAATAGACAACCAGACAACTGACAGCATATTAGGCTTTTATTAGATAGGATATTCCTGTTGGTAAAAAAAGAACTATATAGAATCATACTTTTATGCCTTTAGCTCCCTTTTGTTTTCTCTTTTTCCCTTTATCTTCTCTTCCCGTCATAGCAAATATGATGACGCAGAAAAGAGCATAGGAATCAGAAAATCTTGATGTCTGCCATTAACTAGTTGAATGAGCTTTAATCACAAAATCACCAAGCCTGTTTCCTCATTTATTAAATGAGGATTCTAGTGCTTTGATTACTTCATAAGGAAGATATGAGGATCAAATGAAATGACCCAAAGCATTTCATCAATGAGTTAGCAAACCTTAATATCCATCCCAAAGGTGGAATTAACCCTAACCATCTCAGACGCTGTCTAAGAATTAGTAACTAATCCAATCTTCCTCATGCTGGAGAGATGACAAAGAAGTTTGGTCTTAACTGCCCTTTTAAGTCCCTTTGCCTCCCTTTCTCCCTTTTCCTCCTTGTCCCTCCCCATCAAACTTTAAAGGAAAAGGGATCAGGAGTTTGGTATACACTCTTTAAAAAGTTTGTCAACTCTGCACTCTGCTTCTTTTAATGTCTCTCGGCCCAGACAGCCAACACTACAAGGATCACTTAATCCTAAATGAACTTGCTTCTGCTAGCCAGAAAGATGTAAGAAAAAATGCCAGGCACACAGTCTACCTATAGGCTTCAGCTTTAGGCAATGATTCCACCCACTGTCCTCAGGGTTCTTGTGACAAGCATGGCTGACCATAGACACTTGATTCTCTCTCTACTATGCAGAAATATGTTCATTCCTTTCACTCCATAACATTTTTCTATTTTCTGCTCTCCTCAATGTCTCCTGACATTTATAAAAAACCAATCCTCTGTGTAACTCCAAAGGAAGTGGAGACTAAATTTAAGAATAGAAATGGCCATCCTAGCTGGTTTGGCTCAGTGGATAGATCACTGCCCTATGGGATGAAGTGTCCCGAGTTCAATTCCAGTCAAGGGCACATAACTGGGTTGCAGGCTCAATCCCCAGTTGGGGGTGCACAGGAGGCAGGCGATCAATGATTCTCTCTCACCATTAATGTTTCTATTTCTCTCTCCCTTTCCCTTCCTCTCTGAAACCAAGAATAGAAATAGCCCTGTGGTTACTGGTGTTAATCTGACTATTCAAAGCTTGTTCTTAATATACAACAAAATAATGCCAAGAAACTAATCCAAATTTTTTATGTCTACTGCTAATATTACCAAGACTTGTAAAAGTACCTACAGTTTTCATGGGATTTATATTGAGAGAAAGTGAGAGAGAGACACACCAAGATAACAAATTCCTTTTATCTAATTTGAACTTGGTAAAACAGCTATTATTGAGATTAACTCTACAAGATGCCACTTCCGTTTTGCTTCGGGAGAATTTTGTTTTCTAAGAGGGAGAGGAAAACGAGCATCAAATCCTTACATCCTCAAGGCAGTTCACAATTTGGAAACAACTCTACTGTGACCACATAAAAATTGCGATCATGTTGCCACACAGACAAAATAATCAAATTCTCCCAGGGCCAATGCACCCAGTGGACAACTTCACACCATACCAGATTACAACTCTAGACATCCACAAGCAACACACTCAAGGGTTAGACTCAGTGAGCACCAAAGCCCCAAAGAAGCAAGTTCTGCTCCATAGGGGTGTCCTACACATCTGTTCTTCCACTTTAGTCACAGCTGGTCTTCACAGTCAATTGGCCTGGAGATCAATTCCTCCCAGTGACACCAACAGCAATCAAGTTCAACTATAAGACTGTGCACAGTCCCCACAGGGATACACCTAGAGTGCCCAGGTCAGGTAACTGAGGAGGCTGAATTACTGGGCCCTACAGGACACCTACCACAAAAGGCCACTCTACCGATTTCAGGAACCTTAAGAGCTCTAATATATAGAAACTAACGTGGGAAGCAGCCAAAATGGGGAGTAAAAAAACATGTCAGAAATTAAAGAAATGGAAGCAAGCAAATTTCAGGATATAGAGTTCAAAACCATGGTTATAAGGTTAAACAAGGAGCTGAATGAGCGCTCCAAAGGACTCAAAGAGAGTTTAAAGGGACTTAGTGAGATTTTCAAGGATCTTAGTGAAAATGTCAAAGACATGAAGAAGGACCAGTCAGAAAGCAAGCCCACACTAACTGAAATAAGGAATAATTTATAAGGTTCAACAGTAGAGGATTCTAAGAACTACATCAACAATTTGGAATATGAGGAAGCAAAAAAACACCCAATCAGAAAAGCAAAAAGAAAGAAGAATCCAAAAATATGAAGATAATAAGGCAAGCATGTCCAACTCAAAGGCTAACATGGGCCTAATAAACCAGGTTTAAGTTTATGTGGGCTGCAAAAAAACAAAAGTTTCAATTTTCATAGAAATGTAGGTTTATTTCGACAGAGACATGCTGAATACAAAGAGCTGAAATAAATGAGTAATCATTAACATAAACTAATAGGACATTTTAATAAAAATTAATCTTTTTCTTGAACATTAACTTACCAGACACTGAATAACTGCACAAATTAATAAGCCTAACGCAAATAAACCCTATTTTTCTTGTTTTCCGAAAGCAAAATCTGTAGCACACACCAAACAAATCAGTACAAGACATGGCAATCGGCTGCTAAAATGCTCACTGCTAGTATTAGTGGAGAGAAATGGTGCACTTGCTCCTAAGGTGTGTAAGAGAAATAAATAAATGCAACAACAATTATAGTAATCAGCCATTAGCAAACATTGTAGTTCATTATTAATAATTATGTATAACAAGATACTGTAAAAATTAAGTTACAAATTTTTTATTGAAATGTTTCTTACATACTGTTATATTGGGCCGTAAAAATATTTGTTGTGGGCTGCATACAGCGAGTTTGACATAATTGGTGTAAGAAGTCTCTGGGACAACTTCAAAGATACCAACATTTACATTATGAGGATGCCAGAAAGAGAAGAGAAAGCAAGATACTGAAAAACCTGTTTAAAGAAATAATGACAGAAAACTTCCCCTACCTGGTGAAAGAAATAAACCTACAAGTCCAGGAAGCGCAAAGAATCCCAAAAAGAGGAACCCAAAGAGGCCCACACCAAGACACATTATAATTAAAATGCCAATGGTTAAACACAAAAAGAGATGGTTAAACACAAAAAGAGACTCTTTTTAAAAGCAGCAAGAGAAAAGCAGTTAGTTACCTACAAGTGAGCACTATACAACTCTCAGCTGATTCTCAAGAGAAACTTTGCAGGCCAGAAGCAAGTGGCAAGAAATATTCAAAGTGATGAATAACAAGGACCTATCACCAAGATTATTCTACCTAGCAAAGCTATCATTTAGAATTGAAGGTCAGATAAAGAGCTTTACAGGTAAGAGAAAGCTAAAGGAGTCATCACCACCAAACCAGTATTACGTGAAATGTTGAAAGATAATATTTAGGAAGAAGAAGGAAAAGAGAGAAAAAAATGTGAACAATAAAATGGCAACAAATACCTATCAACAATGAATTTAAAATCAAAATAAACAAGAAATCTAATGAACACAATAAGCTGATGAATAAAATAGAATTAGAGGCATGAAAACATGGAACAGACTAATGAATCTTAGAGAAAAGTGTGGAGGAAGGAGCAGGAAGAGATTAGCCAAAGATCTTAAATGCATATATACATTACCTATGGACACAGACAATGGGTGGTGAAGGCTTTGGACAGAGTGGAAACTGGGTGGAGGAGAGGCATCAAGGAAGAAAACAGGGACATCTGTAATATCCTCAACAATAAAGATTTTTTGTAAAAAATGTCCTGGGCTCTAAGTAATCCCATAATGTTTATATTCCTCTCCTTCCCCTTTCTACCAACCATTTTATCTTGGAAGGGATGTCTCTATTACAATGTTTTCTTCTTGTCCTCTGATCTAAAGTATAGTATTATAAGTCAACTGGCTTCAATTATTTCTAATGTCCCTGTGAATACAGAAAAACCTAAGTTTAGTTTTCAGCATCTATGACCATATGCATGAAAATTTCTCTCTAAAAGAGTTTTCCAGGAATGTTTACTATGTAAATGAATTTACATACACATATACACATAGACAACTGACTTATATTAACTTTTTACCTGCCAGGGCCCAGATCGATTAGTATAATCAAGTGGCTATAGATTTACCAGTATCCCTGACCTATTTTCTCCAAGCAAGCAACACCAATTCCAGTTACCATTTTAGGAAAAAGAAAAAAAAAATCCCCACAATAGTTCCTAATGAACCAGAAAGTGAATTGGAAGAAAAGCCTTAGAGAGACAATATACCAGTTAAACTGAAAACACTAGATGTGTACAAAAACCTGGCAATCCTATCTAAGAAAGAAGGGATATGCAAATTGACCATCACGCCATCACAAAGATGGTGGCGCTCCATCCCTTCAGCCCCACCAGAGTCCCCCAGTCTTTTCAGCCCCACCAGAGGGGTGGCAGGCATGCTCTCAGCCTCCCGGGCGCCCAGGTCCCAGGGCTGGCCTGAGGCACAGGCAAGCCTTGGATGTCGGCTGCCTAGCTGCCCAGGGCCACCCAAGGCTGAGGTAATCAGGGCCAGCTGAGGCTTGTGCTGCTGGCAGTGGCAGCAGCAGAGGTGTGATGGGGACGTGGCCTCTCACCCCTGAGGGCTCCCAGACTGTGAGAGGGGGCAGGCTGGGCTGAGGGACGCCCCCTCCAGTGCATGAATTTTCTAGTTCCTCCATAAAGAGTAGTTGATTACCCTAGAAAGAGTATCATACTTGCCATCACAGGCAAGAGCATAAATAGATTCAATGGACATGAAGAAGGCACTTCAGTATCTCCAGGCATTAACCACCCCCAATTTTGCTTCATTTTACCTTGTCTAAACTAGCAATAACCCATAAAAGGAAAAACTTTTTTATCAGTTAGATGTTCTAGTTTTCTCAAATCTTTATCATGGCTGCTGCAGGCAAATGTATTATGCCTTGAACAGGTTTAAAGTCATGAGATTGCTTTTGTCTCCGTTTTGCCAGAGATTATTCCCGAAAGGATAAGGCATTACCACTCCTTAAAGGTATCTGTTTGGGAATGGCAGATTATATAACACGAAAATTACAAGAAATTGCCATCTTACCTTGCAAACAAACTCTTCCATTCTTTCCATAGCATGATGGGCTTGTAAGAGAGGGGACATGCCCATAAACCCTTCCTCTTCCTGAGAAGCTTCATCATTACACTCATGTTCCTCAGAGTTCTGCAAGGCAATCATAGAAATAATCAGGGACAGAGACCGGGAACCAATGAAACAATATATTTCCCTTGAAGAATTATAATGAAATTTTCTTATGGTCAAAACAAAGCCTCAGACAAGTAACAATACAGGAAGTAAAGTCAGTTTATTATAGAATTATTAGTATTAAAAATGAAAAAGTTACTCAAGTTTTCTCTGACAAATAAACTATAACAACATTCCTGTTTGTTTCAGTAGCAGTTGTTGCTCCCAGCCACCTCAAATATGGCAATATGTGGAGTCATTTTTACTTGTCAAAGTGGGAGGAATGCTACTAGCATTTAGTAGGAGGGCCAGGATGCTGTTAAACACCCTACAATGCAAAGGCCAGCTCCCCACAACAAAGAACTGCCAAAATGTCAATAGTGTTTGAGAAAATGATCTAAAGAAATATGAGGGTCTATAGACTTCAAATTATATATGCAACAGTCCAATATTATGTGTTTTTGTCAGAAAAAATATTTTATCTGATACTTCACTATGAAAAATGCTAATAATAAGTGAGATATTTACTAAATAAATGGTTACTAGTGCCAGGGCCTAAGCATCCATCCAAAATTTTTTAACACGTTAAACACCATGTCAGTCACCAGTGACTAACACTATAATTTCCATCCGACTGGTCAGTCACTGGTGCCACCAGCATATTGGTGAAATCGGATATTGCAGGCTAACCGGAAAGGAAGACAAAACAGACTTAGCACTTAATGTAAGTATTCATTGAGCAGCTACTATTTTACAAATGAGGAACCTAAGGTTAACTGACTCCTAGGTCACACGCTTACAAAATACCAGACGAAGAGTTCAATTCAGGTCCATATAATTCCAAAGTTCATACTTTATTCCTTCCACTCGCAGTTTTAGTTATGATAGTGCCTGATTTTGCAGGTAACAGACATTTGTCCAAAGACCACATAGCACATACAGGTAGACCTTGCTTTGCATGATAATGCAGGACAATAAAAATGATTGCAAGCCAAAATCATGTGAAACAATTTTACTAGCCAATGGGAAAATGACTAGTCCATAACCTTAAAAATCTTTGTCAAAACATTAAAAACTGTCAGTTTATTTCAAATGCTATATTTTAAAACAGAAATACTGAGAATTTATTTGTTTAAAACTTGCCAAGAAATAAATGAAACAGTGCCTTCTTGTGGTATAATGTACAACATAAAGTAAGCATCTTTTCTATGCCTTGGCAAAATTATCATATTCCATTCTAAGTTTGGATCGGCTTTCAGCATTTTATTCTTTGCACTTTGTGTCCTAAAATATCTTTAAGAGTTCCTTTAATTTGACTTTTTGACTGTATCATTTCTCTGGACATCCTCATTCTTTTGGTCACAAACACTTGACTCATTTATGTTGACAAGTTTGTTTTCACTAAATTCCTCTTGCTATTTAAAATCTCTTAAGCTGTGGCAGTATCAACATTGCCACAGAAAGCTATTTCTTCTATAATCCATTTATGTTTGATGTTTACTTTCAACATTATCATGTTTCTTTTTTTGCTTCACTTTTATCTTTGTTAGCCAATTCCTACTTTCGGTTTTCCATTTTTGTAAAAAGTCACATATGTTTATCACTGGGAAGCAGCATGACTATACACTTGCCTGTCTTGTGCATTATGAGTTAACAGACGTACAATAATCAGTCACTGACAGACTTCAAAGAAGTGACATGACTGGTCACTGACCATGATACACATCTAATATTTGCATAGTGATCTGTGGACTGAAGAGCTACCAGAAAAGTTTGTACTTTATGCAGTTAAAATAAATATATTGTGATAACTAAATTTTGAACCATATTGTTCAGGAGCTACTATTATTTAACTAACCCATGGTAACAAATTCATAGTTATAGGAAATTTTAAAAGCATTAGGGTTGCCTGTCATATTTTCTTGTCACATCTTTCATAACCATCCTTTCTTATCTGAAATGGTGCTTCTAAAAAAAAGTTAATCTCAACTCAAGATAATGCATTATTACTGTTGATAAGATTTCCATCTGGTGGTCCAGTGTATGTTATTAGGCACAATGTAGTCAAAGGTAAGAAATACATATTACATTAATCACCCCAACATATCAGCAAGGATTTTATTAAAAGTTTCCTTCAGAAGCACAAAGTACTAATAAGTCTATTGATTTATCACGTATTATCCCCAATTCTCATCCTCCTATAAAGAAATACTCACAAATATATCTTTAAAAAATTTGTTTAAGTGCCAGATCATAGCTATTTATTGTATTCAAGCATTATGGAGATGCTAAATAGGGATGTGTAGAGTGGGTAGTGGCAAATACAGTTTCCTGGGTTAAATAGGAGATAACAAGTAAGTATAAACTGGTTGAGGCAAACATTGGACAGAAAACAGAATTTTTTTAAAAAATGCTTTCTCTTAAAGGGTTCATAGGCAAGTTTATAGCTATCCCACATGATAGTTGGGAAAGCCTATGTTGGGCACTATGTATATAAAATAGTCTGTCTTCCAATATTAACTCTAAAGAACCACCTTGTCATGAGTGGAAATTACTTTTGATTTCCCATCTAGCAGCCACTAAACCACAGTACCCAAAGATCTCTCTTTCAACACTGAACTGCAACTATATTGAAATATCACAAGTGTTAAATATATATTATGTTCTGTTCTGTGATCATACCTCTAACCCTTATCAATAGGAACTATGAAGAGAAACAGGACACTATGAAAGATTAAAGAATTAAAACCAAAGCTGCCTAAAATTAAAGCATGAAACTTAATTCCCTAAAACCTTCTATGAATAAGTCACTATATTTAAAGAAAAGTGAATGCTATGAAGTGAGAATAAAACACTTTTTAACATTTTTTTTCTTGCTACATTCAGTGAAGTCCATCTGTGAGAAGACTAAGTTAAAGTTGGTTATATTTCAAGACAATGATATTTGCCCTAGCTGGTTTTGCTCAGTGGATAGAGCGTCAATCTGCAGACCTGAAGGGTTCCAGTCAGGGACCCATGCCTGGGTTGTAGGCTCAATCCCCAGTGGGGGGCATGCAGGAGGCAGCAGATCAATGATTCTCTCTCATAACTGATGTTTCTATCTCTCCCTCTCCCTTCCTCTCTGAAATCAACAAAAATATTTAAAAAAAAAATTATATCTGACTCATGATCTACCCAAAGTACAAGCTAAAATGACAGTTCTCTAGAATATATTGTATCTTTGGAAAGACAGAATCATAGAGATAAAGATAAAAGGCCTTTAAGATCAGTCTAATATGAAATAATTCATTAATCTACTGGACATTTATCTTTTTTAGCCTGACTCAGTTCAATAGAGCAGCAATTCTCAACTGGCATACCACAAGAAATTTTAAAACATGCAATACCTGACTATTTAGGGGAACATGAAAAAATGACAACACAACAATAACTCTCTGGCGTGAATGAATCAAAATCTTTTTTTGTCAAATCGTCAAAATACCGTATATATTATATATTTTGGTGTGTCACAGAATTATAGTGATTAGTATATTTGTGCCATAAGATGAAAAATGTTTGAAAATCACTGTAATACAAATATTTATTAAAAGGAATTTTTAAAAGATGAGTTAAATACAGTCTGTTTTCCATGGGCTTACAATCTAATGAGGGGCTAAATGAGTCACATAAATGACTATATAGAAATACGACATAGCTAGTTTAAAGATAAAAAGTGTGGGACTCAGGAAAGGTTGAATGAGGTACAGAATTTTGGTAAGATGAAATGAACACAATAGTCAAGAGGGAAAAGGAAAAGCAAAAGTACCATTTTGAGGAATAGAAACTAGTTCAGTTCAACTGAAACTTAGGGTGCATTCAGGGATAAATTATACAGAAATACTAATTGAAGTCAGTAAACAAAGTGCCACAGGGATCCATAATCATGTCATCTACAATTAGAAGATTAAAATCATGGAAACTATAAAATACCCAAGGCTGGGAACAATAAATAATTAATTAAAATGTGTCTGCCTTTATAAATATCATTGAGACCTTCTACATTACATAACTTAATGATAAAGAAGAATCTAAAGCCTTTATATCAACATGACTTTATCAATTGTTCCAGGAAAATCTTGCCCAACAAAATAAGGATAAAAACCAGTGCATAACTTCATTGTTTGCTTTAGGAGCTTCTCAAAAATTCATTTAACTAAACAACAGACTGCTCCACCAGCCCCTTAGTACAATAAATTGCTTAGTTAAGCAAACCTGCTCGTTTATCAAACAAATATTTGCTCATCAAGACTTGCTAAACGAGTCTAAACTACCCTATCACAAGCTTTGCCCAGTGCCAATATGTTCTCTGTGTTGAAAGACTTGCCTTGTCTGTGTTTATGAGGTTTTGGGCTTCTTGTGTGTATGTATGTGTGGTATGTGTGTTTTTATTTGTTTGTTGTTTTGCTTAATTCCTTCACCTTTTTCAAAGATAACAGTATGGTGACTATCAGAGGTATAGGGATGTGGGGGGAGGTAGAAGAGAGTAAAGGGGGTGATGGAAGGAGACTTGACTTGGGGTGGTGAACACACAATACAATATACAATGATGTATTATAGAACTGTACACCTGAAACCTATATAATTTTATTAACCAATGTCACCACCAATAAATTCAATAAGAAAAAAAGAGAGAGAGAAAAGACCTGCCTTAAACCACTAGAATCGAGTCACCAAAACCTTATAAATTTCCATCCAGGACCTCTTCTTTCTAAAACACTATTGGAACTCTTTAGAACAATGCTCCCTTCTCACTGCAGTAAGTATAAACTTGGCTTAGTTTGAGCACCAGGTTATTTTGGGAAAATTGACAAGTTAATCCAGTCTTAAATTTAGAGTTCTGAACTATGTAGTAAAGACATTAGCAAATACAAACTTAAAGGTTAGTGGAAATTAAAATGCCTATAAAAACTAATAACTGAGGCCTAGTCAGTTGCTCAATGGTTAGAGCATCAGCCCTCAGACTGAAGGGACAAGTGTTCAATTGTGGTCAAGGGCATGTTCCTCATTTGTGGGCTCCATCCCTGGCCCTAGTTGGAGTGCATGCGGGAGGAAACCAATTAATGTGTCTCTCTATCATGGATGTTTCTCTCTATGTGTCTCTCCCCATCCCTTCCACTTTCTCAAAAAAATAAAAATAAACCAATGGAAAACCTCTGGTGACTATTAATTTTTTTAAAAGTCCAGAATAGGCAAATCCAGAAAAGACATAAAGTAGACCGGAAGTGGCCTAGGTTTAGGGGATAAGGATAGGGAGTGACAGCTAATTCATAGTTTCTTTTGAGGATGAAAAAATATTCTAAAATTAGACTGTAGTGATGGTGACACAGTTCTCTACACTAAAACCATGAATTGCACACTTTAAATCGGTAAATTTTATATGTGAATTATCTCAATTTTTTAAGAGTCAACTATGAGTAGATACAACATCTTCCTTTAACAAATAAAGAAATCTAACTTTATTTCCCAAAATTTTTTAGAGAACATGTAGGGATTTGTCTTTTTGTAAAGCATGCTCCTAAGAAGTGTTTTTTTTTAATATATTTTGTTGATTTTCTACAGAGAGGAAGGGAGAGGGATAGAAAGTCAGAAACATCAATGAGAGAGAGACATCGATCAGCCGCCTCCTGCATGCCCCACACTGGAGATGTGCCCGCAAGCAAGGTACATGCCCCCGACCGGAATCGAACCTGGGACCTTTCAGTCCGTAGGCCGACGCTCTATCCACTGAGCCAAATTGGTCTCGGCTCCTAAGAAGTTTTTAATACATTAACTGCTTTGAATAAAATAGAACTAATTACTTTACGCACTTCTTTTTCAAACAATAGTGACATCTTCATCACTTGTGAAGCTTTTTCAAAATGCAAACATCCAGCCTGGCCAGTGTGACTCAGTGGTTGAGTGTCGACCTCTAAACCAGGAGGCTACAGTTCAACTCCCAGTCAGGACACATGCCCGGATTTCAGATTCAATCCCCAGTAGGGAGCATGCAGGAGGCAGCCAATCAATTTTTCTCTCACCACTAATGTTTCTATCTCTCTTTCACTCTCCCTTCCTCTCTGAAATTATATATGTGTGTGTGTGTGTGTATACACATACATACTTTTTTTTTTTTAACACATAAATCCAGGACCTAAGGATTCTGGTTCAATAGAGGTGTGGAATAAAATCCTGGCATTATCTTTAAAGAGCCACCAGAACTCCTAATAGACTTAAAGGAACCTGTTGGTAAATGCTTGTACAAAAAGACATATCACTCTGCAATGCATATAACTATTTGAGATTTCACTTAACTTGTTTGTAACTTTAACAAAAATCACTCTGTGGCTTTCCTATTATGCTTTTATCCTATAAACAATTGGCATTTAATGCAACTAGGGAGCATAAGGGAAATGACCATATATTTTTTTAAATCTATGCAATGTAGTTAAATTCTATATCTTAAAAAAAGACAAACAAATACTCAAAGAAAATCATGTAAAATCATTAGAAATATGAAAGACTGTACCATGATACATTTGGTTTATTTATTTTCAAAATAAACAGAAAATCCATTGAAAGGCTAGAATGCATCTAAGAAGCAAAGATATGCAGCAACAATTCCAGCAAATAAAAAAACAAGTACCAACAACTGAATCTAATCTCTAGGCTCAACATAAAACACTCAGGGGCAGAGCTTGGAGTTGAGAAACCCGAAGTCAACCTGGTGCCAGCTGTCACAAAGGCAGCTTTGTTCAGCAGAAAGAGCAATCAAAAGCACATGCTCTTTCAGCCATGTGACCTTGGGCAAATTACTCTAAGCTTTCTAAATCTTACTTTCATCCACTTTCAAAAAGAGATCATATCTGTTCTTCTATTTCAGAGTGCAGTTTTAAGAAGTAAATGAAATAACATGTATGGAAGTGCTACATACAAATTGAAGGCATTATTAGAATTATTTAGGCCTGGGAGGTGTAGCTCAGCTGTTGAGTATTATCTATAAACCAAACTTTTCAGTCAGGGCACATGCCCGGGTTACCAGCTGAATCCTGAGTAGGGGGCGTGCAGGAGACAACTGATCAATGTTTCTCTCTCATCATTATTTCTATCTCTATTCCATTCCTTTCCTCTCTCTCTAAAATTAATAAAAACATATTTTTTAAAGGAATTATTTAAAAGGATACACTCTACTTGCTAACAGTTCAGATAGTTTTACTTCAAAACTGGAAATTGTAAGAAATGAATCTTTTCTCTAAAAAAACAAAAAACAAAACACAAAGTCAATATATGGAATTATTCAATTCACTTGAAGACAGGAAGTTAATATTGCGTCTTTAATTTCAGTCTCAAAATTAGTTTTTTGTAACTCTAACCCCTTCTTTTCTAGTTTCCATGATTATTTTACACTAATAACATTGAAATTAGTAGCAAGGAACAAAACTACATATAGATTAAATATAGGATAATGAATGGAGAGAAAGGGCCAAGGAAGGACCAGAGAAAAAGAAGTGATTTCATTTCTTAAATGATCCAATAAGTTTTCTACTGAAACCACCTCCAAGTACGTAGCACAGGCAGTTGTATTGGTCTCTTCATAAACCACCTTCGGTTTTTTAGCAAAGAACTTCCTTCAAAGAGAAACAATACACAAAGAAGAATTTTCATCAGGAACAAAAACACAATTTCCTCATCAGTAAACTGAGATAAGTAAACAAGAGGGTTTCAGAGAGCCTTTTCAGCTCTAACATTCTACAATCTATGATTGTACAATCTATGGATCAA
The DNA here is from genome assembly GCA_011751065.1 of Lasiurus cinereus. NCBI lineage: Eukaryota > Metazoa > Chordata > Mammalia > Chiroptera > Vespertilionidae > Lasiurus > Lasiurus cinereus. Next base: position 2,682,125 of record JAAGEH010000011.1, on the reverse strand, counting down.
ATCCTCTCCTTGATTCCTCAAAAAAAAAAAATCTGTTAAAGCAGATGGAAAGAAAGAAACGATTTTTTTGTTCTGGCTTTGGGTTAGCTCTAACACTAAAGGAAAATTAAATACAGGTTTTCAGGGCAATATGAATTTATATAAGGTTGAAAAAAAACAAATTCACTTGATTATTTGTTAGTGAAACAAAAAAGTATATACTTAGAGGACATTATCAAGTGAAGATGGCAAAGAAAAATACACACTATAACAAAAAATGGATAAGCAATTAATGTGATTAACACAAAAGAGACTGGGTGTGAAAATTCTGAACAAAACATTTTACTATCTCATGTAATAACTAATATTATAAACAGAAATTTTTGCCATTTTTAATTCCAGTCAACTTGTTTAGCCTGAAATTCCTTGATGCTGCAAAATTCTTTAGATTCATGTCAGTTTTAAAAATAGTTAAAATCAGTCATTTAGTTATTGTTTACTCAATATCTCCTCCAACACAACTAAATAACACTCAATATCTCTTCCAACACAACTAATAAAAATCTCAAATCTCACATTTCAAAACAGAACTCTTGATTTGCACCTTTAAACCTACTCCTCACTCTTGCCTTACAAATCTCAGTTTTAGCTCAATTAAAACATCCAGCAATCATCTTTAATTCCTCTTTTCCTCACTCTTCACATCTAATCCATCAGGATGTCCTGCTAGCTTGACCTCCAAAATACTCAGAATCCATTCATTTCTCTCCATTTCTGCTGCTCCTACTACTCTGTTTCAAGCCAACATCATCGCTCACCTAGAACATTCTAACAGGCTTCTTTTTACCTTCCATTCTGTCTTCTCACAATCCTCCACATTCAGTGATCTTTTTAAAATTACCAATGTCTCTTACTGTTTAAACACACCAAAGGCTGCCTACTTTCCAGTAAATTTTATTAAGATGCAATCTAGCCCAGACAGCATGGCTCAGTGGTTGAGCATAGACCTATGAACCAGGAGTTCACAGTTTGATTCTGGTTACTGTTCATGCTCAGATTATGGGCTTCATCCTCAGTGTAGGGCGTGCAGGAGGCAACTGATCAATGATTCTCTCTTATCATTGATGTATCTCTCCTCTCACTTCCTCTCTGAAATCAATAAAAATATATATTTTTTAAAAAGATACAATCTAAACTCCTTCTGTACACCTATGTGATCTGGTCCCTGCCTGGTCCACTGACTTCATCTCATTTCACTCTTCCCTCTCATTATACAGTGGTACCTCGAGATATGAGTGCCCTAACATACGAGATTTTTGAGATACGAGCTGTCAAGCGAGCGATTTTTGCTTTGAAATACGAGCAACATTTGAGATAGGAGTAATCGCTTGGATCGGCTGGCTGCACACGACCCACCAGTTCACCAAGACGCGAACGTCTCATAGTTTCCCACACCTCAATCAGTGTGCTTGTTTACCTCGTTGTCGAAGCATCTTTTGTGCATTTATATACTTTATCACATTTCTTTTTATAACCATGGGTCCGAAGAAAGCGAGTGGAAAGGTCAGTGCTCAGAAGAGGATGATGTCTATTGAATTAAAGCATGAAATCATAGAAAAATATGAGCAAGCTGTGCGAGTGGCTGACTTGGCGAGGCAGTACGGGCATAGTACTTCAACGGTATGCACTGTGCTTAAACAGAAGGAGTCGATAAAGGGTATAACGCCAGCTGAGGGCATTACAATAATTTCCAAGCTCCGTAGCTCTCTCCATGAAAAGATGGAGAATCTACTGATGGTGTGGGTGACGGAGAAGCAGCTTAAAGGAGATACATTAACACAGGGCATCATATGCGAGAAGGCATGAGTGATTTACGGTGATTTGCTGGAGCAGACCCCGCGCACTTCCACGGACGAAGCATCGAAAGACTCATTTAAAGCCAGTAGAGGCTGGTTTGATAACTTCAGGAAAAGGTCCGGCATTCACTCCATCGTCAGGCATGGTGAGGCAGCAAGCTCGGATGTGAAGGCAGCTGAGGATTACCTCAAAACTTTTTCCGAACTGATAGAAGCCAAAGGATATATCCCCGAGCAAGTCTTCAACTGTGATGAGACAGGGCTTTTCTGGAAGAAGATGCCGAATAGGACTTATATAACGGCAGAGGAGAAGGTGATTCCAGGCCCCAAACCCATGAAGGATAGGCTAACTCTCGCACTGTGCGCCAATGCGAGTGGCGACTGCAAGATCAAGCCTCTGCTCCTATACCATTCGGAAAACCCCAGAGTCTTTAAGTCACATAAGATTTTAAAAGATAAACTGCAAGTTATGTGGAGGGCAAACCCGAAGGCATGGGTCACCAGGCAGTTCTTTGTGGAGTGGGTAAACCTGGTTTTCGGCCCTTCTGTTAAGAAATATCTACAGGAAAACAACCTAACCATGCAAGCCCTCCTCGTCCTTGACAATGCTCCTGCTCACCCACCGAACCTCGAAGATGAACTCCTCAAAGAGTTCAGGTTTATAAAGGTTGTCTACCTACCTCCCAACACCACTCCTATCCTGCAGCCCATGGATCAGGAGGTGATTTCTAATTTTAAAAAGCTGTACATCAAGCACCTGTTCCAGTGCTGCTTTGAGGTGACAGAGAACACAAACCTCACCCTTCGAGAGATCTGGAAGAACCACTTTAACATCGTGATATGCCTCAGAATTATTGATCAGGCCTGGCTGGGTGTTACAACGAGGACTTTGACCTCTGCATGGAAGAAGCTGTGGCCTGAGGCCATAGCCGAAAGGACCTTCGAAAGATTCGAACCCGAGGTGCCAGTGGAGGAGGAGATAGTGTCTCTGGGAAAACCCATGAGCCTGGAGGTGGATGAGAGAGACGTGAATGAGCTCGTCGAGGAGCACTCTCTGGAACTCACCACGGAGGAGTTACAAGAGTTGCAGTCTCAGCAACATGCGGAGGTTCTCCAAGAAATTGGTTTCAAGGAAGAGCCAGAGGTGGAGGAGATCTCTACAAGTGAGATAAAGGAGATCTCAGGAATGTGGGAGAGGGTGTCACACTTTGTGGAAAAGAAACACCCCGAAAAAGTTGCTACTGGTCGTGCATCGGAGCTGTTCAATGAAACTTGCCTCCCCCATTTCAGAAACATTCTGAAAGGGAGGAAGAGGCAAACCTCTTTGGACACGTGTTTTTTTTTTTGTTTTTTTTTTTTGAAATTGGCGAAAAATGCAAAGACCAGTAGCAATTAAGTTCAGTGAAGATTAGTTGAGTTACACTGAGTTTAGGGATAAAGTGTAGCATTAAGAGTGTAACGAGTAGGTAAATACACTTTATAAAACCAGTTTATTCCTTTACATTCTCTTTTATTATGTTTTTATACAACATTTGTCATTTATAAACACATTTTTCTTATTCAAAAACACGTAACAAGAACGACTGGGGTGGCATTTTGGGGGCTGGAACGGATTAACAGCATTTCAATTGATTTCAATGGGGAAATTTGCTTTGAGATAAGAGCAACTTGATATATGAACAAGGTTACGGAACGAATTAAACTCGTATCTTGAGGTACCACTGTACTCTAAATGCACTGGCTTCTTTCAGTCTTTAAAAAAATAAAAAATAAAAAAGGTGGGGGGATAGGGATGAAAGGAAGAGGAAGAGGAGAAAAAGAAGAGCTAATTCCTACCTTCAGATCTCTGTACTAGCCTGTTTCCTCTACCTGGAAACAGTTTTCCCCCAAGTCTTTGCATGGCTGGTTGCTTATCATGTAGATCTTACCTCAAACATGCTCTTCCTTAGAGAGGCTTTCCTTGTTCACTATAACTAAAAATTAAGGCGAGGAGAAGTAGATAGGCAGAGTACAGGATTTTTTTATTTAGGGCAGTGAAACGACAGGATTTTTAGGGGATAGGCAGAATACAGGATTTTTAGGGCAGCGAAACTACTCTATATAATAAGATAATGATGGATACATGTCATTATACGTACATTTGTCTAAACCCATAGAGTGTGCAACCATCAAAAGTGAACTGTAAAACAAACTACAGACTTTGGATGGTTTAAGGGCAATGGTTATGTGGGAAATCTCTGTATCTTCCCCTCAATTTTTCTGTGAACCTAAAACTGCTCTAAAAAAATTAAGTCTTTTTGGCCAAAAGCTCTCCCTATAATGCTCAACTTATTCTTTTTTGGTAAACTCAGCCTTTCTCCTCATTAGTCCCTGGCCATCCTATGCATTTAGATGAAGGGACATAAGAACCTTACTAAAAAGAGACATTCTGAATAATTATTAACTAGCTTAAAGAAATAAATTAGGAGAAAAAAAATGGCGGTGGAATAGACAGACATGTCCCGAGCCTTGTTCAGGAGCAGACAGAGGGAACAGCTACACTCCAGGAGAAGGTGGGGGACTGCTGGACGGGGCTCTCCTGACCAGGCAACCTCTACTGCTGCTGGGTTCCCTCCCGGAGCCACCAGCTTGGATGCAGAGACCATGCCATCTTGAAGGGAAGGTGGATGTTACTGGAAGCCTGAGAATCTACAACTGCAGCACCCAACGAGCAGCGGCAAACCCCAGAACACTGGTCCCCAATTGGCGCCAACATGCGGATTCAGAGAAGCTTTACACTCCACCTTGGATTTCGCTTAGGATGAGGTGAGATCTCTGGTCCCCCAGGACAGAGAAGCATGCACACTGTGGGAGCTAGATGACCAGGGAAGTCTGCTGGGAAGCAAAGTCTCAATGGTTTGAGAAAATGCTCTGGAGAAGAGCAGTTTTGCAGTTTGTTTTATACATTACAATCAAAGGAAGAGGATTAAGGAGGGTTACATGAAATCCATTGGTGGTAGATTAGGGAGGCCATAGAAAGAGAGGGTTTGGGGGGAGTAATCTCTGAGATTGGATAGGAACTAAAATGAAAAGACAAATACTTTTTTTAAGTTGGTGGAATAGGATATTTAAATTAATATTTACAGCACATAGAGATGATATATGGGCAACAGAGTAACAATGAAGTACCTCATGCTCTGGTGGGAGATAGTATCCTGAGAAGTCTGGGAAAAAAGGGAATTAATCCGACATCCCAAGATATGTTAGGTGCAAAAAGACAAACATGCTCAGTTAAGGTAAAATTTGACCCTTGTCAAGGAAGATACCTACTTGGGACATGATTATCAGACATGACATGCTTTTAGAAGTTTTAATTTCAGACCATCCTGCATGGTTATTTCAGGTCTCTGAGTTTGTAAGGCCTGCCATGCATGCCTCCTGAGCTTGTCCAGGTTAGTATATGGCTCCCTTTTCCTCCACACTTCCCCTTTTGGTCATAAATCAATTCAAAAGATGCACTGATGACCAACCTTTTAATTGGATAATGTGTTCCCATGATGCTAGAAAGGCTCATCATTCCTAGGAAATCTTAATGTCAGTGTTTGTCTTGCTGAACAGTGGACCACTGGGGATGGGGCAAAACTATAATCTTTGATGGAAGCCAAGGCCAAATTTTTCTCAAAAGGGAAAAGCAGATGCCCAAGCTGGTTTAGCTCAGTGGATAGAGCGTCAGCCTGTGGACTTGAAGGATCCCAGGTTTCCTTCTGGTCAATGGCACATGTCCAGTTACAGGCTTGATCCCTAGATAGGGGTGTGCAGATAGCAGCCAAATGATGATTCTCTCTCATCATTGATATATCTATTTCCCTCTCCCTTCCTCTCTGAAATCAATATATATATATATATACTTTTTTTTTTAAGGAAAGCCAGTAAATGGGAGGTAGTTAGGTCTTCTGGACTCTCATTAAGAAAAATACTCTGGATCACTTCTATCATGATCCAAGTTTTGTTGTCTGTTTCACTTTTCTTTATTTTGCATCTAGTATAACATTTACTCATAGTTTGAGAGCACACCATACACCTCTTTAATTTTTATAGTCTGACCATGATATGGGTTCCCATTTACTGTGGCCCATCTATTTTCTATTGGAAGCACTCAAGTGCCCTGCATTTTTTATCTGATTCCTGCTAGTTAGCAATTGGGAACTGTAACCTTAATGTTTAATTGGGACCAAGGCTGTAAGAACATAATGGTATAAATTACAATTATCATCTAAAAATGGCCCGAGGTCAGGAGGACAGTAAAGTTTCATAAGTAAATTTTCTGCGCCTGGAGAGATCCAGGGCTGTTGGGGCTGGCGTGATCCATGAATGTGGAAGGGGGTCCTCAGAGGTGCTAACAGGGGAGATCTCTAGAAGGCAACCCATTTTGATCTGATTAAGAGGAACAGCCTGGGAGTTTTAAAAGTGTGCCGGCTGCTTGGACATAAGGGCGAAAGGGAGTTCGAGCACTTGCGCTCTTTTTTCTTCAGATCCTTGCTTCTGAGTGCTGAGCCCAATACACAGGATTATCCAGTTGGGGACACCCTAGGAGACTGCAGGGGAAAGTTGTTTTTCTGAAACCTGGGAATCAGAGCGTGGAGTGACCTTTGGAGAACCAGCCCTGGGGCAGCCCACTCCCACAAACCAGTACTGATTTGCCACAGGGAAAGCAGGATTTAAGCACAGGCTAGAGAGGACCAATAGTCTCGGAGGTCAATCCAGAAACACTGCCACCCAGGGGCTGAATCACAAATTGACTCTTGTGTAATCACAAATAAAGGAATAAAGAAATTAAGACATACCACCTCCTTAAAAATCAGGACTGGCTTACAACACTGAGCACTGGAACACAGGGAACTGCAATACTGTCCTGACTAGGAAGAGGCACACCAAACAGAACAATAGAGAAAGTGAATGACCTTCACTACTGCACATTCTATTTTTTTATTTTTTATTTTTTTAATCTTTTAATTTTTCATCTTTTACTTAAGAAACTATTCTTTTCTTTTTTCTCACTTGATTTTATCTTTTTTAATTACATTTTTATTTTCAATCAATATTATTACTACTATTTCACCTTTTTATTTAAAAAAAGTGTCATTTTATTTTCTCTTTATTTTACTTTGGGATTACTGTTCTACATTCTATTTTCATCTTTTCTTTAGCATCATTTTATTCTATCTCAACTCTACCTTTATGCCATCATTCTCTTTCTAACTTTTCCCCTTTTGTTGCCCTGCTTCTCTTATCCTTTCCCTACTTTAGATATTCCCTTTTCTTTATTTTTACCCCGTTAAAATTTCACCCTACTTATGTATCTAATTTTTAATCCCCTGCTCCAAGTCCATACACACCTCTCTTTTCTCTGTCTTCACTATACAAAAATTGTTTTTCTCTCTGTCCTTTTGTTGTTTGTTTGAATGTTGATTATATAGATTTTTGTGTTTTGTGAGATTGTTTTGCTTATTCTTTTTTGTTTTGTTTTGTTTTTGTTTGTTTATTGCTTCTGTTTTCCTTCGCCTCGCTTGATATTGTCATCAGTTTGGTTCAAATAAATTTGATAAAATTATCCAAATAATTATATACACACACTCACATCAAAGGCTAATATACAAAGTATCCCCTCAGGAGTTCAACTGGGAGACCGGGAGTTCGGTCGATAGCTATGACATGCACTGACCACCAGGAGGTGGCATGGAATGAAGGAAGACCCTGGCCAGCAGCCAGAAGGCCCTGATCAACCATGATTGCCAGCCAGGCTTAGGGACCCTACCTGTGCACAAATTTCATGCACCAGGCCTTTAGTAATAACAATAAAATAATAAAATAATTAATTCTTAATACAAAATTTTAAAAAATTAAATAATATCAATAACTATCCCATTATCTTAGCATATTTTTCCCTCATAGCTTATTGCTCACTGTCTGTAATTATCTTAGTAGTTTGTGTTTCAGGGTTTTATTGCTTGTGTTTTTTCCACTTCTGCACTTGTACCATACAGGCTGTCTTATTAACCACCATATTATAAACACTAGAAAGGCACCTGGCCCAGAATAGACAAATAGGGTCACTATGCTCAACCTTGCAGGTTGTGCACAGCACAACTTAAGATGAATCATTTACGTGGATTATGATTTGATGAAATCTTTTGGAGTTTTGCAAAATGACAGCACTGGGAAATCTGAAAAAATACACTGCAACAATACTTCTATTACTAAAAAGTGTAACAGTTCTAGATATGCTGCTACTGACGTAGGCATTACTGACATATTCATATTCAGGTAGATCATCCTTTATTGGGGGTGCTATCTGTGTATTGGAAGATGTTTAGCAGCATCCCCGGCCTCTACCTTAGTTGTGCTAGCAACACAACTCCTCTAGTTGCAACAACCAAAAATGTTGAAGACACTTGTAGAGGGGGGTGGGGAGAGGGAGGGCACATGCTAACTACGGTAACCTGACTAGCTCAGGGAATGCCTGCATGACAGTTACCACAAAGGCTGGTCTGAAATTAAAAATTTAACTAAAAGCAGTTTATAGTAGGTAGTCATGTCCTAGGCCAGTATTTTCCCTGACAAAGATCAACTTCGATCTTTACTGAGCCTATCATTTTTTTGCATCTAAGACAGTGGTTCTCAACCTTCCTAAGGCCTCGACCCTTGCATACAGTTCTTCATGTGGTGGTGACCCCCAACCATGAAATTTTAGTACTGTTATGCATCGTGATGTAAATATCTACATTTTCTGATGGTCTTAGGCGACCCCTGTGAAAGGGTCGTTCGACCCCCAAAGGGGTCGAGACCCACAGATTGAGAACTGCTGATCTAAGATAACACACCTATGAAATGTCTGCTAACTTGTAACTTCCCCTTTTCTGGACCCCTTGGGGCACAACCAAATATGCCTGGGTGCCAGAACAGAGACCATAAATTCCTTCATTGTTACTATTATCATGTTAATTGTTGGCTGTTAACTATCCTGCATCTGCCTAAAAGAAGTATGTGTCTATCATTTTACTTTTTATCCAATCCTAGGTCTCCCCCACCTCCGCTTTGCTTTCTCCTGCCTCCCTAATCTATCACTAATGGATTTCATGTAACCCACTTAAGTCTCCTCTTTTCATTGTAATGTATAAAACAAGGTGAAAACTGCCATTCTCTGGAACATTACTCCCATCCTTTGAGATTCTGCCCCTGGCAATTGTCCATAGTTTGACTCAAATAAATTGACAAAAATCCTTCACAGGTTTGAATGCTTTTCATTAACACACTGCAAAATATTTCCTAGGAGGTCAAAACTGCTCCAAACTGTAAATTACTGGAATATGTCAAAAATAACAATAAATAAATAAATAAATAAATACACACACACACACACACACACACACACACACACACACACACACAGTCTAAAGACCTGAATCTCTGTTACATTGTTTACCAGTAGGTTCTAAATCACTTAGGCTTCTCTAGCAGTTTTCTCATCTGTAACACATATCATAGAATAATCAGTTCAAATGCACACAGTAACTCACAACATTTGGTAAACCTCTGGATATTTCCACTGCTAAGTTTGTTTTTTTAACCCAAAGTTCATTATTAGAATTGAGAGCAATGGACAAGAACAGAAAAGCAAACATCAAATCTAAAAACTAAAAGAATTTTCTCATCCCAGTAAATTCTAACATTACTCATAGTATGAATATAGAAGGTATAATCTGCACAATGATATTACTCTTTTTCAGAGAAACTGATGCACAGAAAAGTTTTGCAAAGTTACAGTCAGGAATTAGATAAATAAAATAACCTAGATCTTCCACTGACAGTCTAGTATTCTGTAGTACAAACAGAATTTTTCTCTCTAGTATCAGATTCAGCACTAAAAATGTATTACATTAAGTACAATAACCTATGTAAATACCCTAGAGTAGGGTATTTACTAAAATTGTGGCACTCATTTCCCAAATACTAATAGAATCCCTATTGTCTTTAGATCTGGCCACATGACTATTTTGCCCAATGGAAGATAAGCAGATGTAATATACATATGAGCAAAAGCTTTAAGTGCAATCTGCCATGAGAACATGTCCCAAGAAGCCTCCCTCAGCCTGAGTTCCAGAATGAAAAGACACATGGAGCTGACCTGCAAGAGACTGTCTTCTTGTTCAGTCACTTGGTTGTCCCTCACTAACACCCCTGCTGACCTGGTTGCCCCACGCAGGCTGCTTGCTCAGCCATTTGGTCATTCCTCACTAACTCCCTTGCCAGCCTGGTCACAGGCAGCCATCTTGTGAGGACATGATGGTCAATTTACATATTACCTCCTAAACAGTATCTCAGACATGTACTGTATATAAGAAAGGTAAGTTAAAACCCTAGTCAGTTTGGTTCAGTGGAGAGTGAAAGGAAATGAACTCCCCTCCATCTTGTCCTATAAGGCTGGGCCCTCTGCCTAAACCCCCTCCCTTTTCTGGGAGGGGCCACAGGTGTGCCAGCAATGTCCTAGCTTCCCTGACCACCACCCAAATGGACCAATGAAGCTCCAGGAACACAGTGAGGGTCCTAATAAGGCTAAATCACAGAAAGACCTTAATTCAAGTGACCAATCTCTGTAACCCTTGTCACTTTCCTAAGCCCTCCCAATTATCCTACCCCATAAAATTCATTGTTCCCGCCCGGCTCGCTCTCTCACCTCACTGCTGCGCCAGAAAGAGGCTGAGAGCCAAACCCGGGTTTGAATAAAGACTCTTTGCTTTTGCATCGGAAAAGGCTCCTTAGTGGTTGATTATTGGGGACCCTGAACTCTGGGCATAACATTTGGGGGCCCGTCCTATATTCCCAATACCCACAAGGGACCCCGATCCGGAGAGTCCGTCTGACCGCGGTGTCTGCATGTTGTCTGTTTCTGTTCTGTGTGCGAGCTCGCTTCTGAAATCTGTAGTGCCCGAAACGGTCTAAGTGGACGCAAGGGTGGATCTCGGGCGGGAGGAGTCAGAGGACGCTCTGATTCCTCACAAGGGACGTGGAATCCCCTCATGAGGGACGTGGAATCCCCTCCAGAGGGACGTGGAATCCCCTCAAACTTCTGGGACGAAGTGGGTCCCTCCTACTGGTTGGCGCACGGCCATCGTCCAGTTTTCAGTTTTGTTGTTTCCATGGGATCGGAAGGCTGCTTTTGGGTGTTTTTATCTGTTTGATCAGTTTTGTTTCCGTGGAGTTGGAAGACTTTCTTGGGGCCCTTTGTTTGGGTCTCTGTTCCTCTGTTTTATTCTGTGGACATTGGTTGATAATTATCTCTATTTCACTTGATTTGGGATGGACCTGCTGTGACAGAATGCAAAAGTCTTTAGCAGCTGCTGGAATTCTTTTTCTGAGTTTTTGCTCCCTGTCAGAGAGGGAGTCAGCCCATTTAGCTAATAAAAATTCCTCTCTAATTTTGCACAAGTAATGGTTTCATTTTGTTCTGATTTGTGAATTTGCTATATTAAATTTTAAAGTCCTAGGCATGAATTTGTGACATTTCAAAGAACGAAGAATTTTTATTTATGGCTTTATTTCTTTTGGTGGTTGGAGACTTCCAGGGACAGGGCTTACAGCTCTGCAGGGAAGAGAGACTACAGGCCCTGTCCCTGACTATGACATCATAGTCCAACGTGAGCCATCTAAGGCTGAACTAAGGCTGGAGTTATTAATGTGCTATTTTATTTTAGCATCTGTAACTGGATTAAAGATCTTTTCTTTCAGGTGGCCATCCAGGCTTCAAGTTCACAAGAAATCTCCCTACACACCCTTATCTTTCCAGGCTGACTAAGAGTCATTTTTCTCCACAGGTTGGACCGCAGGCTTCGAAAGGGAGCACCACTACAGCAGTCATCTATAGTTTTCTTTGAAACTCCCACTTTTCTGTTTCTCCCCTCTGTAGAAATTGTCTTCCTCAGATTCACAATAGGAAAAGGAGACAAGCAACTGGACTGGGGAAGGGGAGGGAGGATGTTGGCAGTTAATCATGAAGCAGGGAGATATAGGTTTTTATTGATTTTGCTGGCTACACCCTCTCTGCAGGCGTCCTTGGTTTTTTTTTTTGTTTTTTGTTTTTTTTGTTTTATTTTGCTTATCTGAACTATGCTACTACAAAACACAATGCTCTTCTTCTGCTTCATTTTCTTCTTTTTAACCCTATTAATACACATAAAGGAAATCTCATTGCCCAATCTGGCAGGGTGGGGTTACTGGATACTTCTTGAGCAGTGGTGGGATATCCAGCAAAGGAACTTTAAGCTCAGAAATTCTGGCTGTTTACTTGTTAGGAATCATAAAGGATTAAGGTTTCAAAGAATAAGGAATATTGAGTAGAAAGTCTGAGACATGGTTATGCATTAAAGGACATAGAAGAAAGGTTTAAAGGCTAATTTAGAAGTGAAAATGTAATAAAGGATTGTGTATGTAATAAGAAAGAGGAGAAATGTTGTAAGGAAATCAAATAATACAGGCCAGTAAGCCAGGAAGAGTAAATAATTTGCATTTTGCCTCCCTAAACAGGGTAGTTATGCCAAAGTACTTAAAGAGGGACTGCAGTATCATGTTTTAAAGATCCCTATCTGAACTCTGAACACTTGAAGCTAATAAGAATGCCACGGAGAAAGCCTGGTATCCTGCGTGCAAGCCCTGAAAATGGCTGGCGCTGAAGTGTCAGGTCCATACCCTACCATCACTGGTGGTTAGTCAGAGTACAGGGGGGAGGGGAATCAGCCCCATCACTACTGGCCTTTTACCACTAGTGATCTCTATAATTGGAAAGCTCAGAATCCTAAGTTTTCTGAGAAGCCGGAGGGCTTATCAATTTATTAGATTCTGTTCTTTTCACCCATCAGCCCACCTGTAAGCAGCTTTTGCAGGTCCTATTCACCACCGAGGAGAGGGAGAGGATCCTCAATGAGGCCTGAAAGCTAGTCCCAGGCGTGGACAGGAACCCTAGCACCAACTAGGCTTAGATAGACACCTCCTTTCCCCTGACTAGACCTGAATGGGACTTCAACATGGCAGAAGGTAAGTAAGGAGAGGCTCCGGGTCTACCACCAGACTCTAATGGGGGGGGTCTCCGCATGGCTGCTAGAAAGCCTACCAATTTGACCAAGGTAGGGAACATACGGCAGGAAAGGGACGAGTCTCTAGCTGCTTTCTTAGAACAGATCATGGAGGCATATCCCACTTACACCCCCATGGACCCAGAGGCCCGAGAATAAGGCAGCTGAAGTCATGAGTTTTATAAACCAGTCAGCTGCAGACATCAGAAAGAAACTGCAGAAAATAGATTTGGAGAAAAGAGTCTTTGGGACTTGCTGGAAGTGGCCGAGAAAGTGTACAATAACCGGGAGTCCCCTCAAAATAGGCAAGCCCACGCCATGGCGGCTGCCAGTGACAAGCAGACCCGAAACCTGGCCAAGATTCTGCTAGCCACTACCACAGAATCCCCTGAGGAGCGGACCCGCAGCCTTCGCCAGCTTGCAGATGACCAAGAAGAAGGTAAGGGGGAAGAAAATCCAAGATGGCGGCATAGGTAAACACCTATACTGCTGCCTCGCACAACAATTTCAAAACTACAACTAAAAGACAGAACGGACATCATCCAGAGCCACAGGAAAGCTGGCTGAGTGGAAGTTCTACAACTAGAGGGAAAGAGAGGGGCTCACGGAGACGCAGAGGAGCTGCAAAAAGCTGAGGTACGGAGATGCGCGCTGAGAGAGCGGGTGCCGGAGTACCTGGCTGGCTTTCTCTGGCGGGAGGGAAACGGAGACTCCCAACGGCATTGAACCCCTTATCTTACGACACTAAACCCCAGATCCAGCCGAGACTCATACGGGGGGAGTTTGGACTGTGAAAAGGGAGAAGTGCACGGAAATTTAGGGGAGTTACAAAGGATCGGAGGTCTGGTCGCGCAGGGCACCACGAGGAGGACGGATTGCTGATTGTGCCGCTGGCTTTCGCGAGTGGGCGGGAGACAGACCCTCCGAACTGTGCCACTTCTGAGTCCACTGAGCCCCTGTTTTGGGCGAAACCCTGGGGACCTAGACTCGTGTGGTCCTGGTTCGCAGGGGAGCCGGAAAGGCAGCGGTCAGAGGCGCTGCGGGTGCGCGCGCACAAGGACCGCTCCAGCCATTACCCAGTCACGTGACACTCAGGGGCCGTGGAGGGCGGGGCTGACTGGAAGGCAAGGCGGTCCCTTAAGCCCTGAGACTCCACCCTCCCAAGCTCAGCAGAGGCTTCTTCGGCTGAATCCAGCAAAGAAGTTTCCCCGGCACAGTGAAAATGCCGAGACAAGGGAAGGGATTACAAGCAAAAGAAATGGAGGAAAAAAAACGACTGGATATAGAGTTCAAAACCACGCTTATAAGGTTTTGCAAGAATATGCTAGAAAAGATGGATAAATTTAGTGAGACCCAAGAGGAGATGATAAATACACTGACTGAAATAAAAACTATTATGCAGAGTACTAACAGCAGACTAGAGAAAGGCAAGGATCAAGTCAAAAATGTGAAATATAAAGAAGCAGAAAACATTCAACTGGAAAAGCAAGAAGAGAAAAGAATCCAAAAATGTGAAGATAAAGTAAGGAGCCTCTGGGACAGCTTCAAGCGTACCAACATCAGAATTGTGGGGGTGCCAGAAGAAGAGAGAGAGCAAGATACTGAAAACCTGTTTAAAGAAATAATGACTGAAAACTTCCCACATCTGGTAAAAGAAATAGACTTACAAGTCGAGGAAGCACACAGAACCCCAAAGAAAAGGAACCCAAAGAGGACTACACCAAGACACATCATAATTAAAATGCCAAGAGCAAAAGAGAAAGAGAGAATATTAAAAGCAGCAAGAGAAAAACAGTTTATTACCTACAAGGGAGCACCCATACGACTGTCAGCTGATTTCTCAACAGAAACGATGCAGGCCAGACGGGAGTGGCAAGAAATATTCAACGTGATGAACAACAAGAACCTACAACCAAGAATAATCTATCCAGCAAAGCTATCATTCAGAATTGAAGGGCAGATAAAGACCTTCACAGAGAAGAAAAAGCTAAAGGAGTTCATCAACTCCAAACCAGTATTATATGAAATGCTGAAAGGTACCCTTTTAGAAGAGGAAGAAGAAAAAGGTAAAAGACAAAAAATTATGAACAACAAATACACATCTGTCAACAAATGAATCTAAAAATTAAGTGAATTAAAAATCTGATCAACAGAATAAACTGGTGAATATAATAGAATCAGGAGCACAGAAAGGGAGTAGACTGATAATTCTCAGGAGGACAAAAATCATAAAGCATCAAACAGACTGTGAAATTATAGCAGAAAGATTAAAGTTAGGTGAGGTAAAGAAGTGATCAATCAAAGGACTTGTATGCATGCTTATAAACATAACCAATGATCACAGACACTGGGGGGTCGGGTACGCCTGGGAGGGAGGGGGGCAATGGGGAGATATGTATAAAAAATTAATAAAAATTAATAAAATAAAAAAAAAGAAGGTAAGGGGGCCGTCAGGGGCGGGAAAAAGAAGCTGCAGCGGAATCAGTGTATTTATTGTAAGGAGATAGGGCATTGGGCCCAAGAATATCCAAAGAAGGCCAGTGGGAAGGGAGGCAAGACTGATCGAGTGAGTCTTAGAGCTAGAAGAACTGAGCTATTAGGGGTGTCGGAGTTCGGACCCCCTCCCCGAGCCCAGGGTAACTCTTAGAATGGAGGGGACCCCTTGTTGACACTGGAGCACAACATTCAGTCCTCCGCACACCTCAGGGGGAGCTAGCCAACAAGAAACCCTGGGTACAAGGGGCAACTGGCATGGGTCAGTATTCATGGACTACCCGAAGAACAGATCTAGGAACGGGCCGGGTATCCCATTCATTTATGGTAATACCGGAATGCCCCTACCCCCTACTAGGATGGGACTTGCTAACCAAGATTGGAGCCCAAATAACTTTCAGACAAGGGGGGCTCCAGGTCACCGATGGTAAAGGCCACACCATGCAGGTTCTGACTCTGAGACTGGAGGATGAGTATCGTCTCCACCAGGGGCGCCCCCAGTAGAAAGCACCGTGGACAGGTGGCTACAAGAATTCCCCACAGCTTGGGCAGAGATGGGGGGAGTTGGACTGGCTGCTCACAGGGCCCCAATCCTGGTGGAGCTAAAAAGCCTGGAGAAGGCCCAATAAGAGTCGAGCAGTATCCTATGTCCCAGGAGGCCCAGAAGGGAATCCAGCCTCACATCAGGAGACTGCGAAGTCTAGGGGTACTAGTCCCCTGTCAACCTGCCTGAAACAGCCCCTCTTCTCCCGGTCAGAAAGCCTCACACCATCTACCGACTGGTGCAGGACCTCCGGGAAGTAAATAAGAGAGCCATAGATATACATCCAACTGTTCCTAACCCATACACTCTCCTAAGTTCCTTGACACCCTTTAGAGTCTGGTATACTGTATTAGACTTGAAGGATGCCTTCTTCAGCCTGCCGCTAGCGCCTCAAAGCCAACCCCTGTTTGCCTTTGAATGGCACGATCCGGAGGAGGAATAGAGTGGACAACTAACCTAGATGCGACTGCCCCAAGGGTTCAAGAATTCGTCTACCTTCTTCCACGAGGCACTGCACGAAGACTTCGGTGAGTACAGGAGAGAGCACTCCACTCTCACCCTCCTTCAGTACATAGATGACATCTTGATTGCTGCTGACACCGCCGAAGACTGCGAGCAGGGGACTAGAGACCTGTTGGTCACCCTGGGAACCTTAGGGTACTGGGCCTCCGCAAAGAAAGCTCAAATATGCCAAGAGAGGGTGAGTTAGCTGGGATACATCCTGGAGGGTGGACAGCGGTGGTATCAGATGCTAGAAAAGAAACTGTCCTGAAGATCCCTGCCCCCACCCCCCGAAAAAAAGTCAGGGAGTTCCTAGGGTCGGCTGGCTATTGCTGCCTCTGGATTCTGACAAACTGACCCTAGAACAGGAGATCTGGATTACAAACCCGAATGCCATTGAGGGGGTCCTAAAATAGCCTAGCAATGCATGTATGACTCACTAGCAAAGCTTGCTGCTTAACCCTCCTAGAGTACGGTTCCATCCAAGTGTGGCCCTCAACCCCGCTACCCTGACCTAGATGCCCCGCTACATGACTGCAGGAATCCCGGAGCGGGTGCATGGACTCCAGAAAGACATGACTGACCGGCCCCTTCCTGATGCAGAGGCCACCTGGTTCACGGATGGAAGTAGCTTCATGCGAGATGGATGCAGGTATGCAGGTGCAGCGGTGGTCACCGACACGGACACTGTATGGGCGGAGGCTCTGCCCCCTGGGACATCAGCTCAGCGAGAACTCATTGCACTCACCAAGGCACTGACACTGGGGGCTGGGAGACGGTTTAACATCTACACAGATAGCCATTACGCATTTGCTACAGCTCATGTTCACGGGGCGATCTATCAGGAGAGAGGGCTATTGACAACAAAGGGATGGACAATAAAGAATAAATAGGAAATTCCTGACCTGCTTGCGGCTTTGTGGCTCCTCGCTAAGCTAGCCATTATCCACTGCCAAGGGCACCAAAAGGAAGATGACCCAGTGGCAAGAAGTAACCAAAAGGCTGATCAGGCAGCCAAAGCAGCGGCCTTCACTTTGGTCCCTACCATGGCCTTACAACTACCAGACCCCAGGGACCCAGTCTTGCCAGATCAGCCTGGGTATTCTCAGGAAGAGCTGCAGCGGATCAGGAGGCTTCCCCACGTCCAGGAAATTAAAGGATGGTGGTACACACCAAACAAGGAGCTCATACTACCGGACTGGCTTGGGTTACAGTGTTAGTTAGAACGCATGCACTGGTCCACTCACCTGGGGGCACGCAAATTAAAGGAATTAATCCGACACGGCAGAATTAAGACCCACCAACAGGACATCAAAATAGAACAGGTTGTATCCACCTGCAAGACCTGTCAACTCATAAATGCGAGAACCAGGCCAAGTGAAAAAGGAACCTGGCTCAGAGGAACCAAGCCTGGAGCACAATGGGAGGTCGACTTCACTGAAATTAAACCAGGAAAGTATGGCTATAAATATCTTTTAGTATTTGTAGATACCTTCTCTAGATGGGTAGGAGCATACCCAACTAAGCATGAAACAGCTTCAGATGGTAGCTAAGAGGCTGCTGGAAGACATCTTGCCCAGGTTCGGTTTTCCCACTATGATAGGGTCGGACAATGGATCAGCCTTTGTCTCGCAGGTAACACAGGCAGTGGCCAAGGCCATTGGGGCAAATTGGAAATTACATTGTGTTTATAGGCCCCAAAGTTCAGGGCATGTAGAAAGAATAAATAGAACTCTAAAAGAGACCCTTACCAAATTGACCATGGAGACTGGTGGGGACTGGATGGCTCTCCTTCCATATGCCCTTAATCGGGTTAGAAACTCCCCCTACACCCTGGGTTTTACTCCTTATGAAATCATGTTCGACTGGCCACCCCCAATTATCCCTCATCTTAAAGCCAAATTTCTTGCAGAATTTGAAAGTCAAGAACTGTTTCTTTCTTTGAGAGGGCTCCAGAGGGCGCACGAGGACATTTGGCCGCGCCTCCGCGCCATCTATGAAACCGGCCCAGCCCCGACTCCTCATCAGCATAAACCCGGGGACTGGGTCTATGTCAAGAGACATCGCCGGGAGACCCTTGAGCCACGTTGGAAGGGTCCCTACGTCGTAGTGCTGACGACCTTCACTGCCCTCAAAGTAGACTGCGTTGCGACCTGGGTCCACCCTCCACGGGGAACCTGACCCAGAGTCAGACTTCACTGCCTGAGAGTTGTCAAGGAATCCGTGGCCCTCCTAAGAGAGGGATAGCAGAAGCGTAGGCTAGAAGGGAGCGGTCTCAGTCTTGGTATGAATCACTGTTTAATTGGTCCCCATGGTTAACTACTCTTATTTCCACCCTCATTGGACCCCTTATGATCCCCTTAGTGCTGTTAACTTTCGGTCCTTGTATTATTAACAAACTGGTCCAATTTGTCAAGGAACGCATAGGAGTAGTCCAATGAATGGTTACAAGCCCAGTACCGGCCTCTAGCAACAGAAGAGGCAGAAATGCATGCCGTCTCATGATTGAGACGTGTGTCCCAAGACAAGGGGGGAATGAAAGGAAATGAACTCCCCCCCCCCATCTTGTCCTATAAGGCTGGGCCCCCTGCCTAAACCCCCGCCCTTTTCTGGGAGGGGCCACAGGTGTGCCAGCAATGTCCTAGCTTCCCTGACCACCACCCAAATGGACCAATGAAGCTCCAGGAACACAGCGAGGGTCCTAATAAGGCTAAACCATAGAAAGACCCTAATTCAAGTGACCCATCTCTGTAACCCTTGTCACTTTCCTAAGCCCTCCCAATTATCCTACCCCATAAAACTCATTGTTCCCGCCCGGCTCGCTCTCTCGCCTCAGTGCTGCGCCAGAAAAGAGGCTGAGGGCCAAACCCGGGTTGGAATAAAGACTCTCTGCTTTTGCATCGGAAAAGGCTCCTTAGTGGTTGATTATTGGGGACCCCGAACTCTGGGCATAACAGTCAGAGCATCGGTTCCAATCAAAGCATGTACTTTGGTTGCAGGCTACTTCCCAGCCCGGGTCCTAGTCAGGGCTTGTACAGAAGGCAACTAATGGATGTGTTTCTCTCACATCAATGTTTCTCTCTGTCTTACTCTCTCTCTTCCACTTTCCCTAAAAAAAATAAATAAATGAAAAAATATCCTCAGGTGAGGATTAACAAAAGAAGAAAGAAAGAAGAAGAAAGGCTAAAACAGGGAATCATTAGGAGTCTGGTATGGATTAATTAAATTTACATTATTTCTAATGGGAAAAAAAATAATTCCATTTTTAAACAAATCACTTCTCAAACAGCCTTCCAAAAAAATTAAGTTCGAGAACCAATCCATGGAAATTAAGAACTGAGCCTTCACTGTATTGATATCATACTTCAAAGTCATTCTTGTCAATTCCTTCTCCCATAATCATCATATCCAATCCACCAGCAAATTCTATCAACTCTACTTCCAAGCACAGCTCTAATATATCATAACCATTTCTTGCCAACTCAATTATCACCACCAACCCAGATTAAGATACTTTCACGAATTTCTGTAGCAGCTTTCTAGCTCTTCTATAATTTCTCTCCCCACTCCCAAAAAATGTACCAATATAATGTCTTTCCATGCAAGTAAAATATTACATTTTTTTAGACTGTAAATAAGATTTCATCACTCCCCTGCTTAAAATCTTCCATGGTCTCCAACGTACTTTCTCCAATCATAGCTTACAAGAGTCCTTATCTACTTTTTTTTTTTTAATTCATCTCTTATTATCCTTCCCCCATCCACTCACTACACTTTTTAAATAGGCTAAGTTGTTTTCAGACTGAGAACCTTGCACACACTACTCGTGTTACTTGAAATGCCCTACACACACACTCCTCTTCTTTCCTCTTCTCTACTTTCGATCAGCCTTTACTAAGCATTCAATTACACAGTCACTTCTAAAAACTGGCAGAAGTATTACTTTCTTTATCACATCAGTTTTCTAAATTGGATATGAGTGTATTTCAGAACAGTTCAATGTGTATATTTGATAACCTTTGAAAACATTTCTAATATCAAGAAATTGATAAAGGAGGAGAATCCAAGATGGTGGCATAGGTAAACACCTACACTGCTGCCTCGCACAACAATTTCAAAACTACAACTAAAAGACAGAACAGACATCATCCAGAACCACAGGAGAGCTGGCCGAGTGTAAGTTCTACAACTAGAAGGAAAGAGAGGAGCTGCAAAAAGCCGAGGTACTGAGACGCGCACGCTGAGAGAGCGGGTGCGGAGTACCTGGCTGGCTTTCTCTGGCGGGAGGGAAACGGAGACTCCCAAAGACACTAAACCCCAGATCCAGCCGAAACACATAGGGGAGAGTTTGGACTGTGAAAAGGGAGAGGTGCATGGAAATTTAGGGGAGTCACAGAAGATCAGGTCCGCTCTCGCACGCGCACGGTGCTGCACGGAGGACAGATTGCTGATTGTGCCGCTGGCTTTTGCGAGTGGGCGGGAGACAGACCCTCCCAACTGTGCCACTTCTAAGTCGACTAGGCCCCTGTTTCGGCGAAACCCTAGGGACCTAGACTCGTGTGGTCCTAGTGCGCAGGGGAGCTGGAAAGGCAGCAGTCTAGAGGTACTTCGGGCGTGACCGCTCCAGCGATTACCCAGTCACGTGAGACTCAGGGGCCGTGGAGGGCGAGGCCAACTGGAAGGCAAGGCGGACCCTTAAGCCCTGAGACTCCACCCATCCCAAGCTCAATAGAAGCTTCTGTGGTTTTGCGTCTGGTATCATAAGGCTGAATTCAACACAGAAGTTTCCCCGGCATAGTGAAAATGCTGAGACAAGGGAAGTGATCACAAACAAAAGAAATGGAGGAAATAAAACGACTGGATATAGAGTTCAAAACCACACTTAAAAGGTTTTTCAAGAATATGCTAGAAAAGTTGGATAAATTTAGTGAGACCCAAGAGGAGATGAAAAAGGACCAACTAGAGATGGAAAAGGTCCAACTAAAGATGATAAAGGACCAAATAGAAATTAAACATACACTGACTGAAATAAAAATATTATACAGAGTCCTAACAGCAGACTAGAGAAAGGCAAGAATCAAGTCAAAAATTTGAAATATAAAGAAGCAGAAAACATTCAACTGTAAAAGCAAGAAGAGAAAAGAATCCAAAAATGTGAACATAATGTAAGGAGACTCTGGGACAGCTTTAAGCGTACCAACATCAGAATTGTGGGGGTGCCAGAAGAAGAGAGAGAGCAAGATACTGAAAACCTATTTAAAGAAATAATGACTGAAAACTTCCCACATCTGGTAAAAAAAATAGACTTACAAGTCCAGGAAGCACACAGAACCCCATATAAAAGGAATCCAAAGAGGACCACACCAAGACACATCATAATTAAAATGCCAAGAGCAAAAGAGAAAGAGAGAATACTGAAAGCAGCAAGAGAAAAACAGTTTTTTACCTACAAGGGAGCACCCATACGACTGTCAGCTGATTTCTCAACAGAAACGATGCAGGCCAGACGGGAGTGGCAAGAAATATTCAACGTGATGAATAGCAAGAACCTACAACCAAGAATAATCTATCCAGCAAAGCTAACATTCAGAATTGAAGGGTAGATAAAGAGCTTCACAGATAAGAAAAAGCTAAAGGAGTTCATCAACTCCAAACCAGTATTATATGAAATGCTGAAAGGTACTCTTTTAGAAGAGGAAGAAGAAAAAGGTAAAAGCCAAAAAATTATGAATAACAAATACATATCTATCAACAAGTGAAACTAAAAATTAAGTGAATTAAAAATTTGATCAACAGAATAAACTGGTGAATATAATAGAATCAGGAGCACAGAAAGGGAGAGGACTGATAATCAGGGGGGAAGGGGTGAGGGGTGTACAGGGAGAGACTGGACAAAAATCATACACCTATGGATGAGATCAATGGGAGGGAGCTAAGGGCAGAGGGAGGAGTGGGAGCTGGGTGGAGGGGTGCTATGGAGGAGAAAAAGGAGAAACAAATGTAATAATCTGAATAATAAAGATTTAATTTTTAAAAAAAAGTAACCAGAAAAAAAAAAAAAACCCTAGGAAAATTCCTGAGCATCTCTATTATGCTAATGAAATGACTCATAGTGGGACTCTAGATAACTTCAAGATGGAGACTGGTCACCAGAAAGATCAAGTATGTGATTAGAGGGCTAGGACTTTCAACTGCCCAACCTGTGGGCAGTGGAAGAGAGCTTGATATTGAGTTTAGCCATGAGGCTGTGATTTAATCAATTGTACCTATATAATGAAGCACCAATAAAGACTCTGGACACCAAAAAAAAAAAAAAAGAAAATTGATAAAAATGTAGAATCTTATTTTTAACTGGAAAGGAACACATACATCATCTACTGTCCTAAGACATGTGAAAAAACAAATTCCAAGAAATTAAATAACCCGCCTATTTTATAAGGCTAGATGATAGGTTTCCCAACCCTGTGTTAAATAACCTGATCAACCCTTTTCTATTTGTTTATTCATTGCCATTTTCTTTAATATAGTCCCAGCCATAGAACAATCTTAAAATTTCTATGAAATGAGAAAGGACCCCATATAGTCATAAAGACTTGAGAAAGAATAATAAAGCTAGAGGCAATACAGGTCCATACTTCAAAACATTATACAAAACTACTGTAACAGTATAATATTGCCATAAAGACATACAGCCCTAGCCAGTTTGGATCAATGGATAGAGCATCAGCTTGTGAACTGAAGGATCCCAGGTTCGATTCCAGTCAAGGGCACATATTGTGGGTTGGATTCCCAATAGGGGCTGTGCAGGAGGCAGCCAATCAATGATTCTCTCTCATCATTGATGTTTCCATCTCGCTCTCTCCCTCTCCCTTACTCTCTGAAATCAATAAAAATACATTTTAAAAAAAAACAAAAAACATACAGACCAATGGAACAGTAAAAAAAAAAAAAAAGAGTGGCAAGACTACATAATAGGAAAAAGATAGTTTCTGCAATAAATGGTGTGCACAAGAATGAAATTATAACTTTATCTTACACCATATACAAAAATCTCTTTTCAGTTATTTAACTAAAAAAAAATATAGTACATATATTATATATATGTGTATATGTGTGTGTGTATATATATATATATATATATATATATACATATATATATAAGACCTGAAACTATAAATCTCTAGAAGAAAACAGAGGAAAAGCTTCAAAATATTGGTCTTGGCAATGATTTCTTGGATATGATACCAAAAGCAAAATTAGACAAGTGGGACTACATTACATTAAAAAGCTCCTTCACAGCAAAGAAAACAACCAACAGAGTGAAAAAGTAACCTATGGAAGAGAAGAAAATATTTGCAACCCACATAGTCTATAAAGGGTTAATATCCAAAATATATAAGAAACTCCTAAATTCAATAGCAAAAAAACATAAAATAACCAGCTTTAAAAATTGGCAAAGGACTTGAATACACATTTCTTCAAAGACATACAAGTGGCCAAAAGGTATATGAAAAAAAATGTTTGCCCAGCCAAGTGTTGCTCAGTGGTTGAGCAATGACCTATGAACCAGAAGGCCAAAGTTGATTCCAGGTCAGGGTACATGATCGGGTTGCAGGCTCAATCTCCAATAGGGGGAGTACAGGAGACAGGCAACCTATGATTCTCTCTCACCATTTATGTTTCTATCTCTCTTTCCTTCTCCCTTCTTCTCTGAAATCAATAAAAATGTATAGTTTTTAAAAATGTTCAACATCATTAATCATCAGGGAAGTACAAAGCAAAGCTACAATGAGATACCACGTCACATTTGTTAGGATGGCCATAATCAAAAAAGAAAATAGTAAGTGTTGATGAGGATGTGGAGAAATTGGAACCTTTAGGCACTGTTAATGGGCATGTAAATAATGCAGCTGCTATAGAAAGCAGTATAGAAGTTCCTCAAAAAATTAAAAATAGAACTACCATATGACCAATAATCCCATTTCTGGGTATTTATCCAAAAGAACTGAAGACAGTATCTTGAAGAAATATTTGCAGCATTATTCACACAATAGCTACAAGGTAGAAACAACCTTAAAATCCATAGTGGAAGAATGGATAAAGACAATGTATGGTACATACATATAATGTAATATTATTCAGCTTTAAAAAAGTCTTTAAATGGTGATGGAAGGAGACTTGATTTGGGGTGGTAAGCATACAATACAGTGAACACATGATGTATTATAGAACTGTGTACCTGAACCTGATAATTTTGTTAACCAGAGTCACCCCAATAAATTCAATAAAAAGGAAAAAATTAAAAAAAAGAAGTCTTGTCATATGCTACATACAACATAGACAAACATATACTGAGTGGCCAGATTATTACGATCTCTGAATACATAATAATCTGGCCACTTGGTGTGTTTATATACACACATATATATATTAGAGGCCCGGTGCATGAATTTGTGCATGGGTAGGGTCTGGCCAGCCTGGCCAGGGGGAGGGGACATGGGCAGTTGGCAGGTCTGCCTGCTGGCCGAATTCCTGGTCAAGGGGACAATTTGCATGTTAGCCTTTTATTATATAGGATATACACTGAGTGGCCAGATTATTATACATTCAGAGATCATAATAATCTGGCCACTCAGTGTATGTTGACATTATGTTGGGTGATATAAGCCAGTCACAGGACAAATACTGTACGATTCCACTTAAAGAGATATCTAAAGTAGTCAAACTCATAGAAGCAGAAAGTAGAATAGTGGTTGCCAGAGACTGAGGGTTGGGGAGAATGAGGAGTTGCTATTCAATTGGTATAGTTTCAGTCCTACAAGATGGATACATATATTCCAGAGATCTTCTGTGCAACAATGTGTCTATGCACTAAGTCCTCACTTGGCATCAATAAGTTCTCAGAAACTCCATCTTTAATTTAAGTGAGACAACATCTAACAAAACCAATTTTAACATCGGCTAATTGATGTAAGAAAGAATTAAATTCCTACAGCAAAAACATTACCACTGGTCAGAAAAACACTGCCAAACTTCTAAATAAAGACCCAAAACACTTCTAATAGTTTTTGTTGCTGTTAATCCTCACCCGAGGATATTTTTCTCATTGATTTTTACAGGGAGTAGAAGTGGGAAGGGGAGGAGACAGAGAGAGAGAACATCCATGTAAGAGACAGACATCAATTGGTTGCCTCATGCTGGCACTGTGGCCAGGGCCTGGGATCAAGCCTGCAACCGAGATATATGCCCTTAACTAAAAATCAACCCACAACCCTTCAGTTCATAGGCCAATTGCTCTAACCTCTGATTAAAACCAGCTAGAGCAAAATACTTCTAATATTAAATAATGAAATAAATGTGAGCTCTACATAACAACCTGAGAACAATTAATAAAAATGAGTAAGAGAATGATTTTCCAAACACTTAAGCTAGTTCAGGATCTTGGGTGGCCAGAGAATCTCCCAGCAGCTCAGGGTACAAGGCAAAAATATACCCTGGAGAATACACCCTTCCACCACAGGGAGGGAGTGTGCATGCTCGCGCACTCACACACACACACACACACACACACACACTATTCAAGCACCTACTGTAGTTAGAATTAATGTGTTAAAAATCTGTTACGCCCCAACCAGTGTGGCTCAATTGGTTGGGCACTGTTCCATGCAGCGAAGGGTCACCAGTTCAATTCCCACTGGGGCAGATACCCAGGTTGCGGGTTCAGTCCCTAGTCAAGATGCATATCAGAAGCAACCAATCAATGTTTCTCTTTCACATCGATGTTTTCTCTCTCTCTCTCTCTCAAAAAAAAAAAAAAATTTTTTTTAATAGAAAACACTTTTAGCCCTAGCCAGTTTGGCTCAGTGCATAGAGCACTGGCCTATGGACTGAAGGGTCAGGCCCAGGTTCAATTCCAGTCAAGGGCGTGTACCTTGGTTGTAGGCACAATTCCCAACCCTGATCAGGGCGCTGGAGAAGGCAACCAATCACCCTTGATGTTTCTATCTCTTTCTCTCCTTCTTCCTTCCTCTTTGAAACCAATAAAATACAATTTTAAAAAAACTCTTAATTTTTTAAAGGTAAATAAAAACATTTTTTAAAACCTATTATAAGGGCAGATTTCATGTTACGAGTTTAACACAAAAAGAAAAAGGGGGGAAAAAGATTTTTAAAAGTCATTCACCCAAACCTAGTGATAATTCTCATTAGTTAAATACATCTATTTAGGTCACAGCAACTGAAGAAAATACAGCTTGCAAAGAGTGGATAGGGATGTCTTAGCTGCTAGTACATCTATAAATAAAAGGCTAAGTGACCATCTAACCATTTGGTACATAAGACACACACTGACCACCAGGGGGCAGACGCTCAATGCAGAAGCTGCTGAGCTGCAATGGTTCTCAGTGATGCACCCCAGAACCACAGAGGAGGGAGCCCAATTCCTCGTGGGGCTGCACAATTCCACCTTTGGCCATGGATTATGTTGCTGCTGGGGCATTGTCAGCCCCCAATCTGGTTTACTGTACATTTGCATTCGCGTTCTATACCTTGTACAACAGCAACTTTGCAGAGTGCACTCTCATACCCCTATCTAAATATATTCTTATATAATAAAAGCCTAATATGCTAAGTGCCTGGTCATCTGGTTGTCTGTTCAATCAATCAAAGCGCAATATGCTACTGATATGCTAAGGCTGCTTAACAGCTCACTATCATATGCACAGACCACCAGGGTTCAGACACTCCAACTGGTAGGTTAGCTTGCTGCTGAGGTCCTGCAGTTAGGGACTGAGAGAGATGGGCCAGACACACCCTGGAGCCCTCCCGTGGTCCCTCTCCAGCTGACCAACCTCTCACATCCCTTCCTGGCCCCAATTGTGCATTGGTGGGGTCCCTCGGCCTGACCTGTGCCTTCTCGCAATCCAGGACCCCTCAGGGCAGCGGTTCTCAACCTGTGGGTCGCGACCCTTTTTGGGGTTGAACGACCCTTTCACAGGGGTCGCCTAAGACCATCGGAAAATGCAGATATTTACATCACGATGCATAACAGTAGCAAAATTTCATGGTTGGGGGTCACCACCACATGAGGAACAGTATGCCAGGGTCGCGGCCTTAGGAAGGTTGAGAACCATTGCCTCAGGGGATGTCGGAGAGCTGGTTTCAGGCCAATCCTGCAGGCCAGAGCACTTATGCATGAATTCGTGCACCAGATCTCTAGTCCTATCTAATAAAAGAGTAATATGCAGATTGACCATCACTCCAACACACAAGATGGCTGCCCCCATGTGGACACAAGATGGCCACCACAAGATGGCCAGCAGGGGATGGCAGTTGGGAGAAACCAGGCCTGCAAGGGAGGGCAGTTGGGGGCAATCAAGCCCACAGGGAGGGCAGTTAGAGGTGACGAGGCCGGGAAAGGAGGGGAGTTGGGGGTGACAGGCCCTGCAAGGAAGGGCCATTGGGGGAGACCCAGGCCTGCAGGGGAGGGCAGATAGGGGCAAACAGGCTGGCAGGGGAGTGGTTAGGGGGTGATCAGGCTGGCAGGCAGAAGCCATTAAGGGAAATCAGGAAGTAAGGCAGGTGAGCAGTTGGGTGCCAGCAGTCCTGGATTGTAAGAGGGATGTCTGACTGCTCATTTAGGCCCGATCCTACCTGGAGAGCTGGTTTCAGGTAGGATTGGGCCTAAATGGACAGTCTGACATCCCTCAAGGGGTCCCAGATTGGAGAGGGAACAGGCTGGGCTGAAGGGCAACCCCCACAAACATGAATAAACTCATACACGCACTATACATGTAAAGCTCTTGCTGGTGCCAATCACACACATGTGTTTCAATCTGTCATTGTCAATCATGTTTTTGGTTGTTTTTGTTAAAATTCAACGTGAACCACATCGCGATTTATTCATTGACTGTCCAACTGACTGAATGGTCAGTACATATGATGTGCATTGGCAATTTAAAAATAAACATTGACTCATTCAAGCACAATACATATAAACCTCTCGCTGGTGCCAATCACACACGTGTTTTAATTTTATAATACTATATTATACACTGAGTGGCCAGATTATTATGATCTCTGAATGCATAATAATCTGGCCACTCAGTGTTATCCTATATAATAAAAGGCTAATATGCAAATTGTCTCCTCGACCAGGAGTTCGACGAGCAGGTAGGCCAGCCAACCACCCATGTCCCCTCCCCCTGGCCAGGGTGGCCTGACCCCAACCATGCACAAATTCACACACTGGGCCTATATATATATGTATATGTATATATACACACACACTCTGAGTGGCCAGATTATTATGCGTTCAGAGATCCTAATAATCTGGCCAGTGTATATACTATTTTGACATGTAATTTTTTGCAATAATGTAATTAGTGCATGAATCTTTCTTCTAATTAATTGCCTTTCAATGTGCACAAATCCATGCACCAGGCCACTACTATTACTGTAAAGTGGCAACAAGAAAGAAAAGTCTTAAATGTGAAAGGAAGCTTCCTTTTAAACAATAATGCTAGTTTATAGGCCAAA
The DNA here is from genome assembly GCA_011751065.1 of Lasiurus cinereus. Classification (NCBI taxonomy): domain Eukaryota; kingdom Metazoa; phylum Chordata; class Mammalia; order Chiroptera; family Vespertilionidae; genus Lasiurus; species Lasiurus cinereus. The sequence goes on along the minus strand of JAAGEH010000011.1, from coordinate 2,653,110 downwards.
TTACACTTACAGTTGCAGTAGGTAAATAGTTTTTCTTTAATTCTATAAACTACTAATCTGCCTGTGTGTGAAACAATTGCAAGCATATGCATGCAAATAGTCATTATAGCACAATCTATATATATAAAACCCTATTATGCAAATAGACTGAACGGCAGAACAACCAATTGGCCACTATGACATGCGCTGATCACCAGAGGACACGTGCAGAACATGGTGGGTGTCAGCCGCTGTGGGATGGTGGAACAGGTGAGTGGGGACACCAGACCAAGGGAGGGTGCCCGTTTCTATTATAGGGGCGAGCCTCTGGTGGTTACTGAAAATTCTTTGCTTCCATGTGCTGCAGTCCTGCCCGGCACTCCCACCTGCTGCCAGCACTGGCTCTGGTCGCGCCCCGATCATTTGGCAACATCAATGGGTGCAAGCAGCAGCTGCCAGCCCCGATTGCCCCTCAGGGCTTCTCCATCTCCCTCGGCTCCTGAGGGGCAACTGGAGCCACAGCCACCTCTCGCACCTGCTGCTGGAGTCACTGTTCACATCCACTGCTGGCACTGGCCCCACCTGCACCCGCAGCCTATGCCATAGCCACTGCTTGCACCCACTGCTGGCGGTCAGTGCCAGTCCTGATTGCTTGGCGCCATCAGTGGGTGCAAGCAGTGGCTACCAGTCCTGCTCACTCCTCAAGGCTTCTCCTCCTCCCCCTGCTCCTGAGGAGCAATTGGGGCCACTGCCAGCGATGACCCTGCTCACACCCACTGCCAGTTCCAAAGCTACTGTTCGCACCCGCTGCTGGTGCCTTATGCCAGATCCAATTGCCCCTGAACACTTCTCTACCTCCCCCTGCTAATGAGGGTGATCAGGGCAACAGCCGCCACTCACACCTGCTGACAGTGCTAGCCCCACTCACACCCACTGCAGGTTCCGACCCCAATAGCTCTGCACCATCAGCAGGTATGAGCAGGGCCAGCGCTGTCAGCACATGGGAGTGGTGGCAGTGGGAGCAAGGCTGCCAGGAGACAGGGGGCTGGGGACCGCAACAGGAGGGGCCAGGTGGGAGGCGAGGAGGATGGGCTGAGACCCACCCCTGTGCCCACCTCAGCCTCGCAACCAACAGTTCCTTTTTAAGGTGCACAAATTCATACATTGTGCCCCTAATCTAGTATAAAGTTACAAAGTGGTATCAAGAATAAAAGAAGAGCCAAAACCGGTTTGGCTCAATGGATAGAGCGTTAGCCTGCAGACTGAAGGGTCCCAGGTTCGATTCTGGTCAAGGGCATGTATCTTGGTTGTAGGCACATCCAGAGTGGGAGGTATGCAGGAGGCAACTGATCTATGTCTCTCTCTCATCGATGTTTCTAAATCTCTATCTCTCTCCCTTCCTCTCTGTAAAAAATCAATAAAATATTTAAAAAAATAAAAGAAGAAGTGACCCCAAAGTTCTTGCCACAATAGCATATATTGCTACAAAGCCCTGGTAAAATTATTATAAAAAGATCTCAACAGGGTACAAACCAGAACCCTATTACCCACATAATAAGCATATCTCTTAAAATGATAAAGATGCAATTTCAAGAAGTCTTTTAAAACATTTTTAACTATGACCCACCAGTAAAAAATGCATATATTATTCATACACACACACACACTAGAGGCCCGATGCATGAAATTTGTGCAAGGGTAGGCCTTCCTTCCCCCAGATGCCAGCACTGGCTTCCTTCTGGCACCTGGGGAACACAGGCTTCCCTCGCAGCCCCAGCTTTATCCGAAGGTCAACCAGAAGGACGTTCTGTCTAATTAGCATGTTATACTTTAATTATTACAGATATGCATATAAATATATATATGTGTGTATGCATATATGTATATGTATATACGTATATGTATATACATACACACCCACACACACACAGCTATACAATTTCATCAACTAACAGTTTAAATTTATATTCCTGTATACGTCCAGCTCAATATTTATTCTATTTTGCTGTTTAATTTTTAAACACTACCTATAGTATCAAAATTAATTTCATAAACTCTTAATGGGGACAACCTACAATTTGAGAAACACTGTACTAGAGCCAGAATATTGAATGCATGCTACATATTTCCAAGGTACCAAAGCACATAGCAATGACTTTCTAATGCTGTTTACAGATATTTCTACCTTTGTTCTTTCTAGGAATAGTTGCTTGAATAATTTAAAAGCTGTTCTTTTATCTGCGTAGAGAAGGATCTGCCTTCTCTTCTCAGAACTCTATTGATATCCAAGATATACACTAGACGTAAACCATATCTGCAGAAGTATTTCCAGCATGCAAACAAAATTGCTCCAAAAAATAAATAAGAACGTCATCACTAAAGCACTACACAACCCATTTCCTTTCTCAAACAAGATAAATTAGATTATGACTTAAAGGTTAACAGAAAAGGCATAACAATGAAATCAAGTAATACCTACCTGATTTAGTAAGAGACTTCAAATTATTCTGAATAAAAACTTACAAATGTACTCAAGGTTCCTTTTCAAAACCCATCCTCTCTCCAGCCATACTCCAATAAATTTGTCTTACCATCTTAACATAGCAACTTACTTTTTTATGACGGGTAGAAAGAACAGATGCCTCTATAACAGGCTCCAAATCTCCGTTGTGATTGTCATTATCACCTCCCCATGTACCATCAAGTTGGGGTCCTTTTCTGAGCCGTATTTCTGGCTCTGGAGTCCTGATGTACTCCAATCTGTCTTTTGCTGTCTGGTTCATGGGATACACAAGGCTTTCTTACAAAGAGACCTTTCTTTCTGTCCTTTCTTCTTGGGAGGGTGGACTTTCAGGATAGTGTGTTGACCCTAAAGGGAGGAAGATTTTAAATTTAACATATTTTAAACACATTAAACAAGTACTGGGAAAGAGACAGGTTATATTATTATATGCTCAAACAATGAAATACTCAGCAATCATTAATAATGATAAAACAATAATGTATTTTCTAAAAACCTGTATTTGATGACAGGAAAGACTGCCCAAATCCATTTTTATTTTATTTTTTAACATATTTTTATTGATTTCAGAGAGGAAGGGAGAGGGAAAGAGATAGAAACATCACTGAAGAAAATCATTAATCGGCTGCCTCCTGCATGCCCTACACAGGAGATCGAGCCCACAACCTGGTATATTCCCTGACTGGGAATCAAACTATGACTCCCTCATTCATAAGTCGACACTCAACCACTGAGCAACATCGGCTGGGCCAAAAACTACTTTTATGTGAAAAAAGCAGCTGTAGTCAGTCTGGCTCAGTGACTAAGAACGTCAGCTTGCAGACTGAAGGGTCCCAGGTTCAATTCTGGTCAATGGCACATACCTCGGTTGCAGGCTCCATCCCTGGCCCTGGTCAGGGTATATATAGGAGGCAACCAACCGATGTGTCTCCTCTCATACTGATGTTGCTCTCTCTGTCTTTCCCCTCTTTTCCACTTTCTCTAAAAACAAATGGAAAAATATCCTTGAGTGAAGATTAACAACAACAAAAAAAGAAAGAAATGCATGGGGAAGGTCTTAAATGAGAAGATTTACTTTCCATTTTTGCTCTATTTGTATATTTTTGACACATACCATACATTACTTTTTCAATGAAAAACATATAAAAGTATAGAAACAATATATGTGAATCCAGCCAGTGTGGCTCAGTGGTTGAGCACAGATCCATGAACCAGGAAGTTCTGGTTCGATTCCCAGTCAGGGCACATGCCCGAGTTCCAGGCTCAATCTCCAGTAGGGAGCATGAAGGAGGCAGCCAATCAATGATGCTCTCTCATCACTGATGTTTCCATCTCCCTCTCCTTCCCTCTCTGAAATCAATAAAAATATATTTAAATATACATGTGTGGATTGTATGCTTCATAGCTGGGTTTTACATATCCAATTTCATACCGACATCAATTTCACAGTAAAGGAAAACAAAATTTGCCATACTTTGTAGAAAATAAATAGGACCAAATCTCTGACCAAATCTTTATCATTAATAATTGCTGAGTATTTCATATTTTACTGATAATGGTTTGCATTTAACTTATTTAATGTCTGCATTTCAATATTTTTAGTTGTTTTTAACTGTAGACTACCCTGGAAGAAAAGAAACTCTGGACCAGAGCATACTTTTAAATCCCTGTGAGTTCTCAGAAAGTGCTATACACATGTTTAATGAATGTTTGATAGATGATATTTAAATGTTCTTAAGTGTTTTTGTAAAAACACTCTCAGGAATCATCTCTCTCTCTCCAAAATGGATTGCAATAAATTTCCTAGAGTTCAGTATTTCAAGTCTTGACCCTTCACCTCTTAATTCATACTACCAAAGGTTACTTTTTATTATTATTATTGACATTTAGAGAGGAAGGAGAAAGAGAAACATCGATCAGTTGCCTCCTGTACACAACCCGACTGGGGATCACCAAACTTGGGCATGTGCCTATCACATAAAGGCCATAGCAAGCATATTTGTAATACTAAGATTATAAACTATGCTATTAATGCCCAGTTCTGAAAGATGAAACAATGTTAATGATTTACATTCATATGCAGATGTAGAATGTAGACTCAGAGATTAGGTCACTTGTTCAAGGCCATTAGTCTATAAAGAGCAGCTGGGATTTATATCTAGGTCATTCTGGTCTTCATGAAGTTCATGTACTATCTGCTACCCAAAAAAATTAAGACTAGGGGGAAAAGAAGATAAGAACTTGAACCTATGGACAAGAAGGTTCTATAATAAAACAGCCAAGTCCAGTGATGGAAAATGACCTTACAGAAAGATATGATCATAAATTCCTAACTGGGTAGTCATGCTCCAGGCCTATAACCTCTTTAATGAAAGGTTTAAGCAAGTCCTGTCCATTTTTCTTAAGCACCTAGGTTAACACAACTTTGAGATGCCAGAAGTAATCCTCTTTTCCAGACCTTTTATGAAGTAAATATTCTTGTTAACTATCCTGTACCTTGATTTCTCCTGCCTTCATAATCTCCTTTATTTTCCCTCCTTAATTCCAAAAGAAACTGCAGGTTAGGCAGCTCAGTTGGTTTAAAGCATCCTCCTCATACCCAAGATTGTAGGTTCGATCCCCCAGTCAGGGCATATACAAGAATCAACCAATGAATGCATAAATAAGTGGATGTCTCTCTCTCCCTGTCTCTCTCTCTCTCTCAAATCAATAAATTAAAAAAAAAAATTTTTAAAAGAAAGAAACTGCAAAACTTCTTGCTTCCTGGCAACTGTCACCAGAATGGCTTAAATAAACTCATAAAACTTCTCTGCAGGTTTGGACGTTTCCTACATAGAAAAACCCTAGTCATTTCGTTTACATGGCAAATAAACTAAAGAATCAAAATCTTTACTATCAAGTGTAGAAAATAGAATAAAGCTTTCTGCAAAGTAACCTTGAAATATGACCACACTGATCCTCTCATAAGCAGGAGTTATGTATGGAGGCACATTGCTCATTTAGGAGAATATAAATGGAATGCTCTATTTAGAACTGCTTTGGAATCTTCAACTCAAAAACAGAAAGCAAATGACAAGAAATAAGTTTTCCCAAAGAATCTGTAAGGATTCTCCTTAAAATAAAAAGACATTTAAAAAAACAATTTCCAGGAAAGGGTTAAGATAAATAGTCCTATCAACAATGCTTTCTAAATTTCTAAGTACAATAAAAGAAGAATAAACAAAATAAGACACTAAAATCTCCAAAAAAATTTAGTTATATTTACCATTTTACATATGCTAAAGCAGAAAGGACTAGGGTTTCAACAATAGAATTGTTGAAAGAAAAAACATATGTCAATGCTCAGGTTTCCAATGATTTAAGAAAACAGCCCAATACAAGAACACTGGAGAGAACTGTAATCTACTATGTTTTACTTTATTTGCATTCTCTTTAATGATAAAATGAAGTTCTACTAGGATGCAATACCTTGAAACCCAAAGCAATCAATTCTAAAACTCTAAGGTAAAGTCAGACTGAAGGTAAGGGTGTTGTCCTTTATCACCATTATTTAAATCTGTCCTGGAGGTTATAGACATCTAAACAAGAGGGGGAAAATGAAAATTATAAGATTATAACTATTTATACATTATATCACAGTTTAGCTATAAAACCTAAAAGAATCAACTGCAAAAAATCATTATAATAAGAAAACTCATCAAAGTGATTGGGTATAAGATTACATATCGATATTAACAGCTTCTATCCTAAAAGCCCACAATATTTGGTTACTATAGAAGAAACTAATACACACAATAGAAAATACAAGATAAAATACTTAAAAACAAAACTTAAAATGCTACTGAAAATCTACAGAAACTACTAGGACTACTAAGTGAGTTCAGCCAAGATCAACAGATAGAACATGAACACTCAAATATCAATCACTTTTTTATATTCTAACAATAAACATGTGGAAACTAAAATTTAAAACAATATTATTTACAACTGCTACAAATAAATTTAAATACTTAAGTATATACTTAAAATATGTATAGGATCTGTTTACTGAAAATTTAAAAATGCTAATGAAAGAAATAAAAGGTCTAAACAGCAACATTTAATATTCATTAATTGAAATATTAAATAGTAAAGATGTCAATTCTTCCCAAATTCTTCTATAGGTTTAATGCGATTCCTATCAAGACCCTAGCAAGGATTGTTTATTCTAAAATTGATATGGAAGAAGTAGGCCCAGCATAACTAAAACAATTAACAAAGTGGAAACAATCCCTTGGGCAAGGGGAGGGAGTGGCCCCTTGATCTAAATAAACCTCACACCCTATGGAGCATGAACTTAAAATATAAAATGTAAAACACTTATTAAAACATAGGAGAAAATCTTCAGGATCTATAGCTATGCAAAGAGTATTGAAACTTGATGCCAAAAGCATGATTCATTAGGCAAGATACTAACCCGACTGTTCACCCTGCACGAAGAAATCAAAATATTTTTCCAGCGGTAAAATAACCCAAAATTACAAGAACTCTTCTCTGAGGATGAGTGGGGTAGCCAAGCTTGCATACCTGGCAGATACTTTTTCGCTATTAAATGAACTAAACATATCCTTGCAAGGACAACTTAAGGACCTGTTCACATTACGAGGTAAAATGGATGCTTTTCAAAAGGAAATATTACTGTGGCAAATGTGGTTGGCTGAAGAAGATCTGCAAATGTTTTCAAACTTTGATGAATATATGAGAGAGAAGGATGTCAATTATTCAACAGCACTTACAATCACTGACAGAATCTTCTGGTGGCTATTACACAAAGAAAGAAGATCCTAGACATGGCAATACGTATGTGAATAATAAACCCATTTGCAGCAAACATTGAAGATAGCAATTTAAACTGAATGAAAAAGAAAGCCTCATCAATCTATCATCCAAGGACAGTCTCAAAGCTAAATTCCAGTCATCTTTATCAAAACCTCATTTTTGGATCTCCATTAAAAGTGAATACCCATTGCTGAGCGAAAAAGCAATGAAAATTTTAATTCAATTTTCAACAACCTATTTGTGTGAAAAAACATTTTCATCTGTCACAACAATTAAAACTCAGTACCAGTCTCGGCTTAAAATAAATACAGCTCTCCATCTTGCAGTAACGTGTTTGGAGCCTAAAATCCATAAACTTATGTCAAGCAAATATCACACTCTAAAAATGTGTAATACTTACATAAGCATCAATTATTTCTTAAAAATTACTTACTCTAATAAACGTGTTACAATTAAACAACCTTTGAAGGTTTTGTTATAAGTATTTATAATGTTATATTAAATAGGTGCATTTCATATTAATAAAATGGAAGTTCTCTGATCATTAATTTACAAACATATTATCTTTTTTAAAAAATCTTAATAGTGGTCCACAGGATTTAAAATTATGAATTTAGTGATCACGTGAGGTCCAAAAGGTTGGCAACCACTGCTGTAAACCACAATGTCAAACATTAATGAGGACTAGTACATTGCTGGCAGAAGATAAACTGACACAACCACTTTGAAAAATTGTTAACTTAAGAAACTTCCAAACACACTAACTATATGACTAAGCCATTCCACTAAAATTTCACCCAAAAGAAGTAAAAATATAAGACTTTTTTAAATTAAATTAAATTACAGCAGGCTGAAGAGTGAAAAGGAAGAGATAAGAGGTTAATCAGTTAACAGAGCCAGAATCACAGATCAAAATCACATTCCCAAATGTATGTTAAAAATTTGAATCAATCTCCAGAGGGCTATCTAAAAAATAAAACTTTTTTAAAAAGCCAAACCCCAGATGACACAGCATCCGCTTATTTCAGGACTATTGCCTACAACCAATCCAGAAATAGAAAATAAATCTTCCTCATGGGCTAGGCACCTATCCTAGAACAGCCTGCACTTCACCTTTCCCCACTATCCCTTATTTACAGTCATTGTAAATTATTTACAAACAACTTACATCTTTCTTTCCCAAACCTTGTTTAAAAGGGTCCTGTCAGCTCCATGACATTGAACATATTCATCTTCTCCATCTAGTGCTACTGATAGTGGTTAGACTGCATGCCCCAAGACCTGGTCCATTTTCTGGCTAGCATATGACTCAATAAACACTTTCTTTTAGGACAACTTTCCACACTGAAGATCTGTTTCACAATTGTACATGAATGTTTATAACAGCTTTAATAATAGCCAAAAACTTGCTGAAACCAGTTGGGCTCTGTGGATAGAGCGTAGGCCTGCAGACTGAAGGGTCCCAGGTTCTATTCCGGTCAAGGGCATGTACCTTGGTTGTGGGCACATCCCCAGTGGGGGGCGTGCAGAGGCAGCTAATTGATGTTTCTCTCTCATAGATGTTTCTAACTCTATCTCTCTCCCTTCCTCCCTGTAAAAAATCAATAAAATATATATTTTTTTTAAAAATAGCCAAAAACTGGAAATCCAAACATCAGGCGAATGAATAAAATGGTAGTGTAGCAATACCATGACAAATACTACTCAGCAATAAAGAGAAACAAATTGCTGGTATATATAACACAGTGAATAGAGCATTGATCTGCGGACTAAAAGTTCCCGGGTTCAATTCTGGTCAAGGGCACATTGGTTGCAGGCTCCTCCCTGGCCTGGGCCCTGGTCGGGCTCATGTAAGAGGCAACCAATTGATGGGTTTCTCTCACATACATGTTTCTCTTGGTCTTTCCCTCTCTCTTCTACTCTCCCTAAAAATCAATGGGAAAATATCCTCAGGTGAAGATTAACAAAACAAAAAAACATAGCCACAACACAAATGAATCTTGAGTCAAATAAGCCAGACATACTGTATAATTCCATTTATATGAAATTCTAAGAGGCAAAATTAATCTATGCAGATCCGTCATTTCCTTAAGCCAGATAAGGGAGAATGATGTGAGTGTAATGACTGTAAAGGAACATAAGGGAGGTAATAGAAATTCTGTATTTTGATTGGGTGATGATTATCTGAGTATATAAATGATCAAAATTCATCTAACTGAACACTAAAATGAATATATTTTGTTATGTATAAATCATACTTCAGTAAAATTAATTTTAAATACTAAAATAAATGATGCCACCCGACTGGTGTGGCTCAGTGGTTGAGCATCAACCTATAAGCCAGAGGTCATGACTCGATTCCCGTTCAGGGCACATGCCTAGGTTGTGGGCTCAGTCCCCACTCTGGGACATGCAGGAGGCAGCCAATCAATGGTTCTCTCTCATCATTGATGTTTCTTCCTCTCCTTTCCTGTCTGAAATAAATAAAAATATCATTTAAAAAATAAATAAGTAAATAAATAAAATAAAAGATGCCTAAGTTTATTTAATCCAAGATTACTGAAAATTTGGAAAACTATAAATCCATGAGCTAAACAACCATAATATTATTTTTACTTTGGCCAAATAATAGTAGCCTCCTAAAAAGAGTCTTTCTTCAATGAATTTTCCCTCATTTTTATTCTCTCAAAGTAAAAGTAAATAAACTAATTCATAACCATTCTGGCTTCTCCAACCAAAAGTTCTTCTTGAGGCCCACTTAGAGCATAATATTATTTACTACTACCAAAAAAAAAAAAGAGCTGCTACCATGTGCCAGATAAGGTAAACTTTTATAGTTTTTTCCTTCAACATTACCCTGCCTGTTACATAGATAGCATTATCTTTATTTAAAATTAAGAAAACTAAGGGGTGAAACTGTCTAGATAATTTCCCCATGGTTACACAAATTAGAAAGTAGAGAAAAGTAAGAACTGCCCAGCTTGAGCCCTAACTAATTACACAACACTACCTCCCACAAAAGCTAAGTGGTTCCATTTTTCCTAGTCATGTTCTCTCTTTCAAGGGAGGTAAACTGCTACTTAACACTTACTGAAGCCAACTTTGAACCATGCCAAGTAATTGGTCTTTTAAACTATCTCATTTAATCCTCCAACAATCCTCATGAAAAGAGGTCTCATTTTTAAGATAAAGAAACTAAGACTAGAGATCAATTAACTCATCAAGGACAAATTTAAGTGAAAGACCCTGAAGTGAAATCTGTATCTCTAATTCCAAAGACCATACTTACAGAGCTTCATTAAAGACAAAATAGTGCATTATAGCCAATGGTCATAGTAAGTGCTAAAAAAAAAAAAACACTTTTAAAGGAAAAGTCTTGGTCCTAGCCACATAGTTCTGTTGTCCTGTTGTCCATCATGGTAGTGAATTCGATCCCCAACTAGTAACAGCATATACAAGAATCAAACAATGAATGCATAAATAAGTGGAACAACAAATCTCTCTCTCTCTCTCTCTCTCTCTCTCTCTCCTCTCTCTCTCTCAAAAGAAAAAATAAAAATTTTTAAATAAAATATAAATCTTGCCGAAACTGGTTTGGCTCAATGGATAGAGTGTCGGCCTGTGGACTGAAGGGTCCCAGGTTTGATTCCTGTCAAGGGCATGTACCTTGGTTTCGGGCATATCCCCAGTAGGGGGCATGCAGGAGGCAGCTGATTGATGTTTCTGTCTAGTCGATGTTTCTAACTCTCTATCCCTCTCTCTCCCTTCCTCTCTGTAAAAAAATCAATAAAATATATATATATATGTCTTTATCCAACTCTTATAGCCATACTACAAATGGTGGTTTCCATTTCCCAGATCTATAGTAATCCTGAATATTGCTTCTGAAATGAAAAATAGTACATAAAAATGCATATGTACATTACAGGAACAAGAGTCCTGAGTATTATAGTCAGAGAAATCCTGAGGCCAGGATATATATACTGTTATACACTGAACCAAAATACATAAAATATAAAAATAGGTGCTCTCCCTTTCTGGAGCACACTCTAGCCTTCCTAGTCCCCTTTACTTCCCCCCAGGGACTTTACTTACTAGACCAGTGGTCGGCAAACTGCGGCTCGCGAGCCACATGGGGCTCACGAGCCGCAGTTTGCCATTCTGTGGACTAATGGGATAGGGGCTTAATCACAAGGAACAACAACAGCCTGTAATTACTGGAATCAAGAGTCTAGGTCAGTGGTTGGCAAACTCATTAGTCAACAGAGCTGCAGTTTGCCGACCACTGACCTAAACCATTCTCTTTTTCTCCTAAGCTTCAAGGGCATCTAACTTAATTCCTGAATCCATTTCTTTTACAGCTCCTTTCTTCTACCTCTTTGACTTTTTATTTTTTATTTGTTTTAACATATTTTATTGAGTTTTTACAGAGAGGAAGGGAGAGGGATAGAGTTAGAAACATCGATGAAAGAGAGACATCAATCAGCTGCCTCTTGCATGCCCCCCACAGGGGATGTGCCTGCAACCAAGGTACATGCCGTAGGCCAGAATCGAACCTGGGACCTTTCAGTCCGCAGACCAACACTCTATCCACTGAGCCAAACCTGTTTTGGCCTCTTTGACTTTTTAAATAAACTTTTGCTTATAACTGAAAAAAAAGTAACTAATTTAATAAGTCACCCTATCTAATGAAGAGGGAATGTGCTAATTGACAGTCACACCCTCACAAAGACGGTGGTGCCCACAGCCAATAAGGAGGGAATATGCTAATTGACTGCCACACCCTCAAAGATGGCGGCATCCAGTCCCCTCAGCCCCACCGGGCCAGCAGGCACACAGCACAGCGAGCCCTCTGTGCACCTGCCTCCAGAGTCTCCCAGTCCTCTTCAGCCCCCCAGGGCCAGCCCGAGGTGCAGGCAAACCTCAGATGGCAGCTGCACAGACGCCCAGGGCCAGCTTGAGGTTCAGGCAAGCTTCAGATGGCAGCTGCCCAGACACCGAGGGCCACCTGAGTGGCAGCGGCAGAGGTGTGATGGGGGCATCACCTTCCCCTGATGGCCAGGTCACCTCTCGTCCCTGAGGGCTCCCAGATTGAGGGGGCAAACTGGACTGAGGGACACCCCCCTCCAGTGCATGAATTTTCATGCACCAGGCCTCTATTTTGTAATATAATACCATATAACCACACTATTGTTCCAACTATTTCATAAATAAAATCTGTCTAGGTAAAATATCTGACCTATAGAGTGAACCTCTGAGGCAAAATCAAAACCTTACTTTGGTAAAGAACCCGTCTCATAAAGTAACAATCATTACAGGTCCTATCTCCTGTATAATATCCTCTAGAACAGCAATTGCCAACTGGTGGCCCAAGGACCACTGGTGGTCTGTGAGGTCTGAAAGGTTGTCAACTGCTGCTCTAGTGATGGGGAAAATGAGACATTTGGGGAGGGGCTAGCAATCTGAATTTAGTCACTGCCCCTTTAATTATCTGGTCCTACAAGATCTGTTTACCCAAAATACTACTCCGATTTTAGAGAGGTCATAAACCATCCCCAGATGGAGTTATCAGTGCTGGCTCCAGGCCAGGCCTTGAGATGTGGTCCTATTGCCCCCATCCCAGTACATAGGACTTTTTGCAAAGCCGGAAGTATGATCCTTATTTAGGGAACAAAGAAACCAAAAGGGTATAAAGGGAAGCTTCCTCCATATTTGGCTCAGGATTTGGAGAGAAACAGACTCCCCTGGGTCACTGTACTGGTACATGTGAAATGTCTGAAAATAAATGGGTTTTTCCTGTGCCTCCATTACTCCTGAGTTTTTCAGTCGCCTGGTAAATTCTGTAACACTAGAATACAAGTTTATTTTTTTGTGTCTTTTTTTATAATGTTACAGAAGGAGACTTCAAGGAAATAATTCCCTTTCTCAATATCACAATCAGAAATCTAAAAATAAAACTTGCCATCTACAATCTTTCTCAATATTGCTCACTTTTACTAAAGCACAAGGTCTTCTTTTGACTGCCAATATAAAAGAAATAGGAAGAAAAAAAGAAAAACCTAGAATATATATCTACAGGCCTCACAGAAACTTTTCTCAGACTAAAAATGCTATAAAAACCCTTTCAAGTGGGAAGAAAATTAGTCTAATACTTTTATTATGTATTATGATTTTTAAAGAGAGAAGATAAAGAAACATCAATGTGAGAACAAAACTTCAATCAGCTGCTCCCTGTGTGCCTCCTTCCAGGGTTGGAAGCCAGCAACCCAAGCTTGTGCCCTGACCGAGAATTGAAACAGCATGCTTTCAGTGTTCAAGATGACGCCAAGCTACAGGGCAAAGTTTTCATTCTTAAACTAAATGATTTATAGCAGTTACTAACAAACGTTTAAGACAGTTAAGGCTCAAGCTTATATACATAATTCTCCTCAATTCAAAATTAAAAGTCTTCCTGGCCGGCATGGCTCAGTGGTTGAGCACTGACCTATGAACCAGGAGGCCACAGTTCAATTCCTGGTCAGGGCACATGCCTAGTGGGCTCCATCCACAGCAGGGGGCATGCAGGAGGCAGCAGATCAATGACTCTCATCACTGATGTTTCTATCTCTCTCTCCCTCTCCCTTTCTCTCTGAAATCAGTAAAAATGTATTTTTTAAAAGTCTCAAACATCAGGACATATATATGACAATAGCAACTGGATGACTATATACATTTAAGTTTTCTGAAATTTCAACTATCAAAATGTCAATCCAATACATGCTTATCTAGTTTCCAAAGACTTTGGATATTAAGCAGCAATGCAAAAAACAAAACAAAACAGTAAAACAGCAATCTTGTTTTCCTCATAAAAATATATCCTCAAACTGTTTGCAAGCCAGATTCAATTTAAAAGTGACTGAGAGAAATGACATTTGGGTGAGGTCTACAAAATACAATCAAACCTCTTTTTCCAACATCTCCCATTTCAAACAATTCACAGGCAAAAATGTCTGGGTTGTGGAACCAAACTTTGGTTTTCAAACTGACAATCCTTTCAAGCTGATACCTCAGCATGACAAAATGGGTCTCTCTGGCAACAAACAAAGGAGAAAATGCTTTTGTTGCTGGTTAAATCAACAATTAGCACAATTTTAAAACATAAAAGAAGCGATCAATATATCGGGATCATCTGGACTGTGATATAATGTGTAAATAGTTATAATATTTAGTGCTTATGTTGCTAAGGGTGTGAAAGAAATAAAGATCACAGACTACTGAAGAGGTAGGAAAACTGTTGTTGATTTAAATGAAAAACAGTTAGCCAGTGACAGCCATTTCCCAGGCAGTGATATATGAGCAAACAAAGATGCTGCATACTGACCTAAAAGACACCCATGGGCCAAGTGTTCAAAGTGATTCATTTAAGGCCAGTTGGGGGGTGATTGGATATTTAAGAAAAGAAGCGTTTATTCATAAATTAAAAAGTATATTAGACATGACCTGTATAAGAGAAAAATTAGGAAAAAATAAGATGGTGGCGGAATAGAAGGATGTGTCCCAAGCCTTGTCCTAGAGCAGAGAGAGAGAACGGCTGAGGGTTGCAAGGGGAGTGTTTGTTAGAGAGTTAAGGAACAGCTGTACTCCGGGAGAAAGTGGGGGACTGCTGGACTAGGCTCTTCTAACCAGTCAGGCCCCACTGCTGCTGGGTTCCCTCCTCAGCCACCAGATTGGACGCGGAAATTGCGCCATCTTGAAGGGAAAAGTGGGTATTATCGGAAGCCTGAAAATCTACAACTACGTACCCACCGAACAGCTGCAAACCCAAGGGAACAGGTCCCCAATTGGTGCAAACACATGGATTCAGAGGAGCTCTACACTCCACCATGGAAAGGTAGGGATTTTGCCTGGGATAAGGCGAGGTCTCTGGTCGCACAGGACAGAAAAAGGCACATAGGCACATACTGCGGGAGCTGGAGGACCAGGGGAAGTCTGCACCTAGAGAAATCCTTGACTATTGGGGGTGGCATGTTCCGTGAATGTGGAAGGGGATCCTCAGAGCTGCTAACAGAGGGGATCTTTAAATAGCAATCCATTTTTATCTGAACACAGAAGAATAGGCTAGGAGTTTCAAAAGTGTGCCTGCTACTTGGATATGAGGAGGAAAAGGGGACTGAGCAAACATGCACGCAGCACTGGAAAGGCACACTTGCACTCTTTCCTCTTCAGATCCTTGCTTCTGATTGCTAAGCTCAATACATAGGATCACCCAGTTGGGGACACCCTAGGAGACTGCAGGGGAAAATTGTTTTTCTGGAGCCTGGGGACTGGAGGAGGAAGTGACCATCACAGAAGCAGCTCTGGGGCAAACCACTCCCACAAACCTGTATTGATTTGCCACAGGGGAAACAGAAACTGAGCACGGGCTAGACAGGACCGAGAGTCTTGGAGGCCACTCCAGAAACACTGCCACCCAGGGGCTGAATCACAAATTGACTCTTGTGTAATCACAAATAAAGGAATAAAGAAATTAAGACACACCACCTCCTTAAAAATCAGGGCCAGCTTACAATACTGAGAAGCAGTGGAATGCAGGAACTGCAAAACTGTCCTGACGAGGAAACAGGCATGCCAAACAAAACAATAGAGGAAGTGAATGACCTTCACTACTGCACATTCTATTTTTTTATTGTATAGTTTATTTTTTCATCTTTTACTTAAGAAACTAATTTTTTCTTTTTTCCACACTTGATTTTACCTTTTTTACCATTTATTTTTTAAATAAATTTTTATTGTTCGGATTATTACAATTGTACCTCTTTTTCCCCCCAATAAGTCCCCTCTAACTAGCTCCCATCTCTCCCTCCACCTGCACTATCCTAATCCATAGGTGTATGACTTTTGTCCAGTCTTTCCTTGCACCCCCCATAACCCTTTCCCGCTGAGAATTGTCAGTCTACTCCCTTTCTATGCCCGATTCTATTATATTCACCAGATTATTCTGTTCATCAGATATTTTATTCCTCTTGATTTTTAGATTCTCATGTTGATACGTATTTGTTGTTCATAATGTTTATCTTTACCTTTTTCTTTTTCCTCTTCTTAAAGAGTATCTTTCAGCATTTCATATAATACTGGTTTGGTGTTGATGAACTCCTTTAGCTTTTTCTTATCTGTGAAGCTCTTTATCTGACCTTCAATTCTGAATGATAGCTTTGTTGGGTAGACTAATCTTGATTCTAGGTTCTGGCTAGTCATCACTTTGAATATTTCTTGCCACTGCATCTGGCCTGCATAGTTTCTGTTGAGAGATCAGCTGACAATCGTAGGGGTGTTCCCTTGTAGGTAATGAACTGTTTTTCTCTTGCTGCTTTTAATATTCATTCTTTGTCTTTTGCTCTTGGCATTTTAATTATGATGTGTCTTGGTGTGGTCCTCCTTGGATTCCTTTTGTTTGGGGTTCTGTGTGCTTCCTGAACTTGTAAGTCTATTTCTTACAGCAGGTGTGGGAAGTTTTCAGTCATTATTTATTCAAATAGGTTTTCAGCATCTTGCTCTCTCTCTTCTTCTGGCACCCCCATAATTCTGATGTTGTCCCAGAGGTTTCTTCCACTATCTTCACATATTTGGATTCTTTTTGCTTTTCCAGTTGAGTGTTTTCTGCTTCTTTGTATTTCAAACCTTTGACTTGATTCTTGTGTTCCTCTAGTCTGCTATTAGGTCTCTGAATTTTTTATTTCAGTCAGTGTATGTTTAATTTCTAATTGGTACTTTTTCATTTCCTCTTGGGTCTCACTAACTTTATCCATCTTTTCTAGGAAATTCTTGAAGAATCTTATAACCGTAGTTTTGAACTCTATATCCAGTCGTTTGTTTCCCTCCATTTCTTTCATTTGTGATCTGTTACTTTATCTCTGCATTTTCACTGCTTCCATGAGTTGGTAGCTTTGTGTACTACATGTCCTATATAGCCCAGTAGCTCTGCTTTCCCAGTTACCTGAGGTGGACTCTCTTGGTGCACCCCTTTATGGACTATGTGTACAGCCCTGTTGTAGTTAAGCCTTGATTGTTATTGGTATCACTGGGGAGAATTGACCCCCAGGCCAATTGTCTTTGAGGATCAGCTGTGTATGCACTGGGAGACTTTCTGTGCTGGAGTCAGCCTTATGATACAAGATTTGCAAAATTGCAAAAGTCTCTCTGTTTAGCTTGGGTAGGGCAGAATCTTAGGGCCTTGCCATAGGAGACTTTAATACCCCACTATTATTTTGGACAAATCCTCTAAATAATCAGCAAACAAACATGAATCCTAAATGACTCACTAGAGCAGATGCAATTAACTGACATATTCAGAACATTTGACCCCAAAGCCTAGAATATACATTCTTCTCAAGTGCACATGGGTCATTTTCAAGGATAGACCATATGTTGGGTCACATGCAAAGTTTCTTCAAATTCAAAAAGATAAAAATAATATCAAGCATCTTCTCAGATCACAGTGGCATAAAACTGGAAATCAACGACGATAAAAACAATACAAAGAAATCAAACACACAGAAACTAAACAGCATGCTATTAAACAATGACTCGGTAACCAGAGATATCAAAGAAGAAATAAAAAACATCATGGCAACAAATGACAATGAAAACATAACAATCCAAAATCTATGGGACACAGCAAAAGCAGTCTTGAGAGGGTACTTCATAGCTCTACAAGCCTACTGCAAAAAACAAGAAACAATGGTAATAAATTACCTAATCCTACAACTCAAAAGAGTTAGAAAGAGAGCAATAAGAAAAGCCCACTCTAAGCAGAAGGAAGGAAATAATAAAGATCAGAATGGAGATAAATGACATAGAGACCAAAGAAACAAAACAAAAGATCAACAAAACCAAGAGCTAATTCTTGGAAAGGATCCACAAGATTGATGAACCTCTAGCCAGACTCACCAAGAAGCAAAGAGAGCATACAAATAAACAAAATCAGAAACTAAAAGAGGTGAAATAACAACAGACCCCAATGAGATACAAAGGATTATTAACAAATACTATGAACAATGCTATTCCAACAAACAGGACAACCTTAAGGAAATGGACATATTTCTAGAAAAATACTACCCGGTTTCCCTGAAAGTAAGGCATCCCCCGAAAATAAGACCTCACCAATAATAAGGCCTCCTCCAAACATAAGCCCTCCCCAGAATATAAGACCCCCCCCCCAAAGCTACCGTAAGGTGTCTGACTCCTGATTTAAAATGACTTCCCACTGCCTGAACACCTCTATCTGCACTGCGGCCAATCAATGAGCTGGTTTGTGATGACAACTACTACCATACCATATACAGGTAATAAATTTCCTTTTTTTTTTTTTTTTGTCCAACAATAAATGTGTACCATATTCTTCTTCATGGAAAAATAAGACATCCCTGAAAATAAGACCTAGCGCATCTTTGGGAGCAAAAATTAATATAAGACACCATCTTATTTTCAGAGAAACAGGGAACCTTTCAAAACTCAATCTGAAACTAAACATCTTAATAGGCCAATAAGTATAGAAGAAATTGAAGCAGTCATCAAAAACCTTCCAGCAAATAAAAGCTCAGGGCCAGACGGCTTCACAGGGGAGTTTTACCAAATATTAAAGGAAGAACTAAAACCTATCCTCCTCAAATTATTCCAAAAAATTCAAGAAGAAGCAACACTTCCAAGCTCCTTCTATGAAGCCAGCATTACCCTAATACCAAAAGCAGATACAGACAACACAATGAAAGAGAATTACAGGCCAATATCCCTCATGCACATAGATGCCAAAATCTTCAACAAAATTCTAGCAAATCGGATCCAGCAGTACATCAGAAAGATCATACACCATGACCAAGTAGGATTTATCCCAGGAATGCAAGGTTGGTACAATATCCGCACATCAATAAACTTGATACATCACATAAACAAATTGAGAGAGAAAAATCACATAGTCATATCGATTGATGCAGAAAAAGCATTTGACAAAATCCAACACCCTTTCTTGATAAAAACTCTCAACATGGTGGGAATAGAAGGATCATATCTCAACATCATAAAAGCTATATAAGATAAACCCACAACTAACGCCATACTCAATAGGCAAAAACTAAAACCATTTCTCCTAAGAACAAGAACAAGACAGGGATGCCACTCTCACCATTCCTGTTTGACATATTACTAGAAGTATTAGCCACTGAAATTATACAAGAAGAAGAAATAAACGGCATCCAAATTGAAAAAGAAGATGTAAAGCCAAAACCAGTTTGGGTCAGTGGATAGAGCATCGGCCTGTGGACTGAAAGATCCCAGGTTCGATTCTGGTCAAGGGCATGTACATTGGTTGCGGGCACATCCCCAGTAGACTGCGTGCAGGAGGCAGCTGATCGATGTTTCTCCCTCATCGATGTTTCTAACTCTCTATCCCTCTCCCTTTCTCTCTGTAAAAAAAGCAATAAAATATATTTTTTTAAAAAGAAAAAGTAAAGCTGTCCTTATTTGCAGATGACATGATAAAGACTCCATCAAAAAACTAATAGACTTATTAATAATTCGGCAATGTAGCAAAATACAAAATTAACGTCAAGAAATCTATGGCAGTTCTATACACCAATAGTGAACTTACTGAAAGAGAGACTAAAAAGCAATCCCATTTACCATCACACCAAAAAAATTAAGATACCTAGCAATAAACTTAACTAAGGAGATAGAGATAAAAGACCTATACGCGGAAAACTACACAAAACTGAAAAAAGAGATAGAAGAAGACATAAATAGATGGAAGAACATACCATGTTCATGGATTGGGAGAATCAACATCATTAAAATGTTCATATTACCCAAAACAATCTATAGATTCAATGCACTCTCCATTAAAATACAAACAGCATATTTCACAGAACTCTCCAAAAATTCATCTGGAATAAAAGAGACCCCAAATAGCCACAACAATCCTGAGAAAGAAGAATAAAGTAGGTGGGATCTCAATACCAGATTTCAAGCTGTATTATAAAGTCACTGTTCTCAAAAGAGCCTGTTACTGGCACAAGAACAGACAGATAGACCAATGGAATAGAATAGAGAATACAGATATTGACCCAAACCACTATGTTCAATATTTGACAAAGGAGGCATGAATATACAATGGAGTCAAGACAGTCTCTTCAATAAATGGGGTTGGAAAAATTGGACAGATACATGCAAAAAAAATGAAACTAGACCACCAACTTAAACCATACACAAAAATAAACTCAAAATGGATAAGGACTTAAACATAAGACAGGAAATCATAAAAATACTAGAGAAATCCACAGACAACAATATCTCAGATATATGCCAAATGAACTTCTTCACTGATACTGCTCCTAGGGCAATGGAAGCTAAAGAGAAAATAAACAAATGGGAGCACATCAAAATAAAAAGCTTTTTCACAGCAAAAGAAACCATCAACAAAACAAGAAAGCCCACTGTATGGAAGAACATATTTGCAAATGTTACCACTGATAAAGCTTTAACCTCCAACATCTACAAGCAACTTATACATCTTAATAAAAGCAAGATAAATGATCCAATAAAAAAATGGGCAACAGACCTAAATAGAATCTTTTCGAAAGAAGACAGAAGAAAGGCCAAGAGACACATGAAAACATGCTCAAAGTCACTAATTATCTGAGAGATGCAAATCAAAACAACCATGCGGTACTAACACCAGTCAGAACGGCTATCATCAAAAAAATCAAGTGTTAGCGAGGATGCAGAGAAAAAGGAACCCTTGTGCACTGCTGTTGGGAATGCAGACTGGTGCGGCCATTGTGGAGAACAGTATGGAGTTTCCTCAAAAAACTAAAAATGGAACTCTCATTTGACCCAGTAATCCCACTCCTAGGAATATATCCTAAGAAATAGAAACACCAAACAGAAAGGATATAAGCACCCCTATGTTCAGAGCAGCACAATTTACAATAGCTAAGATTTGGAAACAGCCTAGGTGCCCATCAGCAGATGACTGGATCAGAAAACTGTGGTACATCTACACAATGGAATTCTATGCTGCCATCAAAAAGAAGGAATTCTTACCATTTGTAGCAACCTGGATGGAACTGGAGAGCATTATGCTAAGTGAAATAAGCCAGTCAATGAAAGAAAAATACCACATGACCTCACTCATTTATGGATAATAAAGAACATTATAAGCCCATGAACAAAAAGATAGATACAGAGGCAGAAAAGCATCACATAGACTGCCAAATGTCAGCGAGAAGGTTAGGGAGAGGTGCGATAGATACAAGATCAACTAAAGGACTTGTATGCATGCATATAAGCATAACCAAAGGACACAAGACATTGGGGGGTAAGGGCATCTATGGGCGTGGGGCAATGGGAAGATTATGTACACATGTAATACATTAAAAAATGGAGAAAAAAATAATAAAAACATTCAAACCGGTAAAAAAAAAAAAAAGGGGGGGCGGGGGTTAAAACGGAATCATTTGGGGGTCTGAAGCAGATTAATTCAATTTACATTACTTCTAGTGGGAAAAAATGATGCAGTTTTTTAACAAATGGCTTCTTGAACAGCCTTCTATAATGAATTAAGTTCAAGAACCGAGGTTCCAATGTATAGGAGTGGGCAAAAGTACATTTACTCTTGTTCGTATGGAAAAATATATAATACAAGAATAAACTCTGTGTTTCGCATACTCACAACTGTAAATGTATTTTTGCCTACCTCCTGTAGGTTCTCTATCTACATTCTAGGTTCTAGTTCTGGATCAAGTATTAACCAATCACATTACTCCGGCCCAGAAGTTACAAACTTGAATGTGTGAAGCAGCCTGATGAAAGAAAAAAAACGCTGTCCTAGCCAGTTTTGCAGTGGTTAAAGCACTGCCCTGCATATAAAAGGGTCTTTGGTTCGGCTCCTGGTCAAGGGCACATACCATGGGCTCAGGCTCAATCCCTGGTCTCGGTTAATGTGTGTTTGGGAAGCAACCAATGGATGGGTCTCTCACACATGGATGTGTCTTTCTCCCTCTCCCTCTTTCTCTCTCTCTCCCCGCTTCCTCCCTTGCTTCCATTCTCTCTAAAAAAAATCAATGGAAGTATATCCTCGGGTGAAGTTTTTTTAAAAAAAGGCTGTTAGTGTAATGAACTGAAAACTTAAAAGATATACAACAATTTACATGCATAAGGATATAAAAACAAATATAAAATATTAAATATTAACAGAAATTATTAATATTAATTAACAAAAGTATTAAAATAGTAAGAAAATATAAAAAATATTTAAAAATTTAATTTGCCTGGGTGTATGACTCAGTGGTTGAGCTTCTACCTATGAACCAGGAGATCAGAGTTCGATTCCTGGTCAGGGCACATGCCCTAATTGCAGGCCTTCATCCCCAGTGTGGAACAGGCAATAGGCAACTGATCAATGAGTCTTTCTCCTCACTGATGTTTCTATCTCTCTCCCTCTCCCTCTCCCTTCTGAAATCAATAAAATTCTATTTTTAAATTAAATTAGATCACTGTCTCACATCATATTTTAAAAAAAAATCAGGCAGAATCAAGACTTAAATGTAAAAAAAAAGTCTAAAACTTTTAGAAAGAAATACGCAAAAATTAACAAATAAGCTACAGAGAGTAGGAGAAGACATTTGCAATTCACTTAACAGATATTTGCAATTCACTTAACAGACATAACGAGAATATAAAACTCCTAAAATCAATATAAAAGACAACCCAATCGGGAGGGGGAACAGCCATTCAAGAAAACCTGAATAGTTACACATCATTTGAATACATGCTCAATCTCATAATTAATAAAAAAAAGTTAGACAATTTGATATCATTTCACAATTACCTGATTTGTAAACATGTAAAAAATCTGACTGTGCCATGGATAAGAATTTGGAAAGAGCAAATTCTCATATTTGAATGAGAAAAAATGCAAAATAGGACAATTTTGTAGAGCAATTGGGCAATTTCTCCATAACCTCCAACCCAATTAATTCCACTTCTAAGTAATTTACCTTAGAGGACTCCATTTCAAATTTTGTACACACACACACACACACACACACACACACACACACACACTCCGTAAAACAGTTATCCTTACTTCCTGCGATACAACCTGATACTTTTCCATCCTATTTGAATTCTAACCTGATTTCACAACCCATTACTAGTTACCAACATGCAGTTTGAAAAACTTGCCAAGATCTTAAATATGTGCATTGTATTAACTATAAACCTGATTTTGCCCAACCCTGTAATTTAAAAGAGGCCATCTACTCCAGGACAGAGGACATATTGCCTTCTTCATCTAGCTCCTGCTGCTGATGGTTTAGATTGCACATCACAGGACCTGTCCTTTTCCAACTAATATTTGGTTCAATAAACACTTTCCAAAAAGCTTTCTGCTATGAAAATTTCACAAAATATATATCCTTATTACCTGCAGTACAATCTGATACTTTCCTATCTAGAATTTTAACAGTAGCATTGTTTTTAAAACAGGAAAAACAATAAACAATCCACACATTTATCAACATGAAAATAAATTTAAACTGGTTTTCTAATAATAATATAACTATATAGCAGATAAACATGATGACTATAATCAGGCTGAACCATATGAAAACAGCCATTTTTGTGGGTCAAAATGTTACTAAAACATCAGCAACCTATGAAACTAAAAAACATGCTTCATAAAAAAAATAAGTTACAGAATAGGCAGAAAAGTGTCTACATAAAGTTTTAAATATGCAAAACAATATTATAACCTGCTTATAAATATATACCTTATGAATTACATAAAAACAGGCATTAGGAATGATCAACACCACCAACACCATTCAGGATAACTGTTATTTCTGGGAAGTAAAATATAATCCAGGAAGATGCTTCAACTGTATGTTTTCTTTCCATTTTTTCTTTAAAAAATGGAAAGTATGGGAAAGGTTAAGATTTGATATGGTGGAACATATGGATATTAATTATATTGACTCTGTGTTCTATATATGTTTAAAGTATTTTAAGGAAATAAAACACATCTGCATTCTAAATTAAAACCAACCACCATACAAAATTAATTTTCTTGATTTAAAAGGTTAATGATTAGTCATCACCTTTTTTAACCAGAACCTCTAGTTAACAACAAAAACAGCTTTTATATAATGCCCAATTTAAATATTTCCTTAAAATGTCAAGAAGATTTACCCCTGGAAAACTGGTCTTGTTCCTCCTTCTAGCTGAG
The DNA here is from genome assembly GCA_011751065.1 of Lasiurus cinereus. NCBI lineage: Eukaryota > Metazoa > Chordata > Mammalia > Chiroptera > Vespertilionidae > Lasiurus > Lasiurus cinereus. The sequence goes on along the minus strand of JAAGEH010000011.1, from coordinate 2,628,535 downwards.
TGATATGTATTTTACTGTATTTCCATTTTTCCTTTTGCTGACAAGAAAATTCAAATCCAAATTTTATTCTTAGTCTTTTGAACTATGCTGCCACTTGGGAACAGAATATATGTTTCCTCTTCTCCTCATTTCTTTTTTTTTAATATACATTTTATTACACTTCTGGATCTTTTACGTAACTAGAAACTCTTTCTGGAGTGAAAGAGAATATAAATAAATCCCAAGGAAATAAAAAGTAACCCTTCAGTTCCACAATGCTAAAAACTTTTCACTGCCAATACTTGTTCCCTAACCTAAGAAATGGGTGTGTAGATACAACTATGAATACATATTCACTAAACTAAAATGTAAGGACATACGTATAGAATTAAAGTGAATATGTTACCAGTGAAAAAATTAGCTAATATACACCAAAAACAAAATACAAAAAAAAAGACCTAAATGATCAAATTTTAATAAGCTAATTATTTTTGTCTCTTCAAGACCATACATACCCATTGTATGTTTTGTTTTCTAGTGCACAGATATTGTGGAAAATGCAGTGTCCAATAATAGGTAACACTGTTAAGTAAGCTATAAAGAAAATTATATTTGTTTGTGGTCATCCATTAAAAAACTTAGTGTCCTTTCTCACAGGTATTTTCCCTATGCCTAAAGATACTTTGGCAGTTTCCATAATTTAGCTTCCCTTTTCATCCTGTCAGTACTTACAATATATAATTAAGACAAACTATAATATCACTTAGCCAGCATATATCCCCTCTACCACAAGGTATATTCCAAAACAGAAAATTCAAAACCATGGGTTCCATGAAACAAATACCCTATTTAATCCATTGCTTAACTTCCAAAACTGAAAACCAAAAGTATTTATTAAATAGGGTAGATTACACAGTAGCCAGTGTGGCTCAGTTGGCTGGAGCATCATCCCATGCAGATTGGATTCCCATTTAAGGCACATACCAGGTCGCAAGTTCAATCACAGATCCGGGCAAGTACAGGAGGCAACTAATCAATGTTTCTCTCTCACATCCAATGTTTCTTTCTCACTTCTCACATTTCTCTCTCCCTCTCCCTCTCTCTCTCTCTCTCTCTCTCTCTCTCTCTCTCTCTCTCCCTCCCTCTCCCCCCACCCCCACCCCTTCCCACACCCTCCCTTCCACTCTCTCTAAAAAAAATAAAAATAAAAAATCAATGGAAAAATATCCTCTGGTGAGTACTCTGGCCAGGTAGCTCAGTTGGTTAGAGCAGGGGTCGGCAAATCGCGGCTCGCAAGCCGCATCCACAGTTTGCCAATCTGTTGACTAAGGAGTTTGCCGACCACTGGGTTAGAGCATTGACTCGCTAAGACTGGTTTCGATCCCCAGTCAGGACATATACAAGAACCAACCAATGAATGAGCAGAAAAATGAAATAGTAAATAAATGTTTCTTTCTCTGTCTTTCCCTGTCTCTCTCTCAAAAACAAACAAATAAATATTTAAAAAATAGGGTAGGCTAATTATTCCTAATAAATAGGTCCTACAATATCAATCAGTCTTATTTATTTCATTTAGAAATAAAGAAGGAGCTGGAGACTATACACCAAGATGACAATTTTAAACTGTAATTTTCCAAGTTTATATTTCACAAAGACTTTGAGGTTATTTTTAACAAAGTTAAAATACTTTACTCGTTAGTAATCCCAAAAGAAGATGATCCAATTTAGGTTTTAAAAAGAACATTTACTCATATAAACCTGGGTTGCTATTTGATATGAAGAAAGCTAAATACTCTCAAAAAATATAAAGCCTACTGGGAAGTCACCCAGATTCTTTTAACAGGGGAGAGAAAATCATGTTGCTTTCAAAGCCAAGTAGAGAATCTAAACAAGTGAGCAGCTCTCTTTAATGGAATACTCAGAACAACTACAGAATGTAAGCCCCACTAAAGTAAGTTTAAATCCTATCTCCCAGTAAGATAAATGGATACATTGCCAACTGGATAAAGTTTTTAAAAAAATCATGGCAATGGCATAGAGATGCAAGAATCTCATCCACACCCACATTTTGGTAAGTTTACATTGTTCTGACCTTTATGGATGGTAGTCTGGTAACACACATCAAAATGAAAAGCATATTTCCTTCAACCAGTAATTAGACTCAGAAAGTTGCCCTAGAGGGGAGAAGCCAAGATAGCGGTATAGCTGAACAACTAAGCTGCTGCCTTACACAACAATTTCAAAACTACAATTAAAAAACAGAACGGACACCATCTAGAACTACAGGAAAGCTGGCTGAGTGAAAATTCTACAAGTGAAGTAAAGAGAGGGACTCAAGAAGACTCAGAGGAGCTGTAAAAAGCTGTGGTACAGAAACGGGCACGTGGAGAGAGCAGGCGGAGTGGTTCTCAACCTTTCTAATGCCGTGACCCTTTAATACAGTTCCTCATGTTGTGGTGACCCCCAACCATAAAATTATTTTTGTTGCTACTTCATAACTAATTTTGCAACTGTTATGAATCGTATCTGTGTTTTCCAATGGTCTTAGGCGACCCCTGTGAAAGTGTTATTCGACCCCCAAAGGGGTCACGACCCACAGGTTGAGAACCGTTGCAGCGGGAGGGAGACAGAAAATCTCAACTGCACTGAACCCCAGCTCCAGGTGAGACTCAAAGGGGGAGTCTGGACTATCATGAAAAGGAAGGAGTGCACGGAAACTTAGGGGAGCCACGAAAGACAGAAGTCTGGGGGCTCGTGAATGTGCATGTGAAAGTGCGCACGAAAGTGCACTCAGAGCGCTGACTGCTGATTGTGCCTGGTTTCCTCTAGCGGGATGAAAACAGAACCTCACAACAGCACTGAAATCCAGGTCCAACTTCACTGAACCCCAGTTTTGGGCAAGACCCTAGGGACTCAGACTCATACGGGTCCCTAGTGCGCACGGAAACTCAGGGGAACCAAAAGGCAGAGTTCTGGAAGCTCACGCGTGCCCATGAAAGGCAGAAGTCTGGAGGCAAGCATGTATGTGCAGACACAGCTGATCCCCACAACCAACTGGCTTGGAGGTCAATCCCCCCCAGTGATACCAACAACAATCAAGAATTAACTACAACAAGATGGTACACACAGTTTACAAAGAGGTGCACCAAGAGTGTCCACCTCAGGTAACTGGAAAGGCAGAGCTACTGGGCCACATAGAACAGCTAGCACACAAAACTACTCTACCAACTCAGGGAAGCAGTGAAATATGCAGAGACTAAAGAACAGATCACAAACAAAAGAAAGGGAGGAAAACAAACAATTGGATATAATGTTCAAAACTACGGTTATAAGGATTTTTAAGAATTTCCTAGAAAAAAAATGGATAAATCTAATGAGACCCAAGAAGAAATGAAAAAGAACTAACTAGAAATTAAACATACATTGACTGAAATAAAAAATATTATACAGAGACCTAACAGCAGACTAGAGGACTGCAAGAAACAAGTCAAAGATTTGAAATACAAAGAAGCAAAAACACTCCACTGGAAAAGCAAAAAGAAAAAAGAATTTTAAAAAAATGTGAAAATAATGTAAGGAGCCTCTGGGACAACTTCAAGCGTACCAACATCAGAATTATGTGGGTGCCAGAAAAAGAGAGAGAGCAAGATACTGAAAATCTATTTGAAGAAATGACAGAAAACTTATCCCACCTGGTAAAAGAAATAGACTTGAAAGTGCAGGAAGCGCACAGAACCCCAAACAAAAGGAATTCAAGAGGACCACACCAAGACACATCATAATGAAAATACCAAGAGCAAAACACAAAGAGAGAATATTAAAAGCAGCAAGAGAAAAACAGTTAATTTCCTACAGGGGAGCATCCATTCGACTGTCAGCTGATTTCTCAACAGAAATTATGCTGGCCAGATGGGAGTGGCAAGAAATATTCAACATGATGAATAGCAAGAAATATTCAACATGTAGAACCTACAACCAAGATTAGTGTACCCAGCAAAGCTATCATTCAGAATTGATGGACAGATAAGAAAAAAATAAAGGAGTTCATCAACACCAAACCAGTATTATATGAAATGCTGAAATGTATTCTTTAAGACAAGGAAAAAGGTAAAGATAAAAATTATGAACAACAAATATCTATCAACAAGTGAATATAAAAATCAAGTGAATTGAAAATCTGATGAACAGAATAAACTGGTGAATATAATAGAATTAGGGGCATAGAAAGAGAGTGGACTGATAATTCTCAGGGGGAAAGAGGTGAGGGGGGTGCAGGGAGAGACTGGACAAAAATCATACACCTACGGATGAGGACAATGAGAGGGGAAGGTAAAGGCAGAAGGTGGGGTGGGAACCAGGTGGAGGGGAGATATGGGGGGGAAAAAAGAGGAACAAGTATAATAATCTGAACAATAAAGATTTATTAAAATTAAAAAAAAAGAATAAAAAGGTTGCCCTAAAGAGTCATTAGCAGCAGCTTCTACCCTCTAGACTGCCCACTCTCTTTCAAGAGTTTATCTATTGTTTTTCACTCTAATAACTCACCATTATTGTTTTAAAAAAAGAGAGACAATCATTAGTATGAGACAACTGTACATACAAGGCACATGTACAATTTACAATAAACTTAAACAAAATAAAAATCCAGCAATAGGAACACTATTAGATTATGGCATACCCACTCAATAAAATACTAAGGAACTTTTTAAAAAGAACAGAGTAGATGCAAATGTATTGACCTGGAAAGCTACCCATGAATATTATTTTTTAAAGCACACTACGAGCCAAGATGATATCGCCTGCTGAGCTCCCAAGGGCTGTTTCCCCACACCCAGAAGCATGATTCCAAGCTACTGCCTGAGAAGGTCTAGTGGGTATCGGTGGTGTGGTTTCCTGAAAACTATTCACTGTGAGCCAGTATCCAGCCAACATGTCCCACAGAAACAAACACAAGCTTCCCAGTAACCTGCAGTAGTTATAGAATAAAGTGGACCCTCTCACCTACACTGAGGAGTTTCTACAAAAGTACAATTAGCTTACTATAAATCCAATATGGAGATTTTTAAATTGCAACCAAATACACCTTGCAAAGAACTGGCAAAGCTGGTGATGTTTATGGCAGATTGGTCACTGCTGCCCAGAAAATCTGTAACTTTCCTCAAGAGCTGAAAGATCTGCTCTCCTACAATTACACTGTCTTGAATCTAATCTTTCAATAACATTTTGCAGTTTTGATGTCACTGAGAAGAATCTAATCAATCTGTTTGCTAAAGGTCTTCTTTGTACTTCTACATTGCCATAGAAGCACCTAAGATTTTATATACTCACTACAGGCCTGGTGCACGAAATTTGTGCATAGGGGAGGGGGGGTGGTCCCTCAGCCCAGCCTGCACCTTTGCACCTTCTCCTATCTAGGCTCCCCACCACCCAACCCAGGGATGTCTAACTGCCCTATCACAATTCAGGACTGCTGGCTCGCAACCGCTTGCCTGTCTGCCTGTCTGTCTCTCTGATTGCCCTAGACTGCTTCTGCCTGCCAGCCTAATCATCACCTGCTTCCCTGCCAGCCTGACCGCCAACTGTCCTTCCATGCCAGTCTGGTCACCCCTAACTGTCCTCCTCTGCTGGTCTGGTCAACCCTAACTGTCTTCCCCTGCTGGCCCGGTCACCCCTAACTTCCCTCCCATGCCAGCCTGGTCACCTCTAACTGCCTCTCCTGCTGGCCCAATTACCCCTGACTGCCCTCCCCTGCAAGCCTGGTGGCCCCAACTGCCCTCCCCTGCAGGCTTGGTCCCCCTAAACTGCCCTCACCTGCTGGCCTGGTACTCCCCAACTTCCCTTACCTGCAGGCCTGGATCCTCCAAATGTTCTCCCCTGACAGCTAGTTGCCCACAACTACCCTCCCCTGCTGGCCATCTTGTGTGCACATGGGGGTGGCCATCTTTGACCCCAAGGGGGTGGCCATCTTGTGTTGGAGTGATGGTCAATTTGCATATTACCCTTTATTAGATAGGATTTTTGTACTGGTGAGAATACAAGCACAAAATACAAGAAAAAAGTAGCCGAAACCGGTTTGGCTCAGTGGATAGAGCGTCGGCCTGTGGACTGAAAGCTCCCTGGTTCGATTCCGGTCAGGGGCATGTATCTTGGTTGCGGGCACATCCCCAGTAGGGGGTGTGCAGGAGGCAGCTAATTGATGACTCTCTCATCAATATTTCTAACTCTCTATCCTTCTCCCTTCCTCTCTGTAAAAAAATCAATGATATATATATATATATATTTTTTTTTTTTTAAGAAAAAAGTAAATACAGTATCACAGAATTTCAAGTAAACATGTAACTGCATTCCAAGATATCTTCAGGAAGTGCTAAGTGAACTCTACAGAAGAAATGATGCCTAAAAGGTCAACGTTATCACAACTGCATGCTTCTCTAAGGTTACCAAGATATTAGTTGTTGCCTATTCCTCTTGTTCATCTTTCTTCCTAAAGAAAGATGCTAGTACTAGTAGTATGCCACAGGGAAGAAAGACTCCAAACACAAGAAAAAGGAGAAAGGTTTTGAAAGTGCTTCAAAACAAAAAGAAAAAAACAGAGATGTTTAACTTTTCAGTTTTCATTTGATTCATAATCTCCAAGATTTTGCAAAAAAAAAAAAAAAAAACACAACCAAATAAAAAATGCTAAAGTGGCTATAAGCCCTAACAAGACAGTAGAAGTGAAGATGATGCTCATGAACTTTATAACCAGACTAGAGACCTGGTGCACAAAACATAATAATATTATTTTTAATAATAAAGATACATTTTAATAAATAAGTAAATAAAGTAGAACCTCCTCTCTCTCTGAAATCAACAAGTAAAAAAATTTCAAAATAACTTTAAAAGTACTAATTTTTTTAAAACCTGAAGATTTGCAAATCAACATTTGTAAATGAAGACAAAGAACTGGAGATCTCTATATCAAATTATTAACTCGTTATCTACAGAGTAGAATGGAAAGAGGAACACAAGGAGGAACTTTTACATAATATAACTCTGGTCTGTCTAAACTTTCTTCTCTAAGGAGAGGCTGTGTAACATATTGAGGGTCTCAGTCCCACAACCATATTATATGGATTCAAATCCCAGCTCCACCATCTGAGTTGTATGATTTTGGGTAATTTTTACTTTCTCCTTTACATTTTTCTTTTCTTTTCTTTTTTTAATATATTTTATTGATTTTTTACAGAAAGGAAGGGAGAGTCAGAAACATCGATGAGAGAGAAACATCGATCAGCTGCCTCCTGCATACCCCCCACTGGAGATGCGCCTGCAACCAAGGTTCGTGCCCACAACCAGAATCGAACCTGGGACCCCCCAAGTCTGCAGGTCGATGCTCTATCCACTGAGCCAAACCGGCTTCAGCTACATTTTTCTGAATCATTTTAATTTTCTACGTGGAATACGTTAATTAAAAAAAGCAGGAGCCCTGGCCAGTGTGGCTTGGAACATCATCCCATACACTAAAAGTTTGGGAGTTCTTTTCCAGGGCACGGTACATACCTGGGTGCAGGTTCCATCCTCAGTCAGGGCACATACAGAAAGCAACTGATCAATGTTTCTCTTTCACATCATGTTTCTTTCTCTCTGTCCCCCTTCCTTCTCTATAAAATTCTTAAAATATGGCCATGCGCTTGGGTCCCTTTCCTGAAGCAGAAAGCTTTCTATAATAAAACAATGCTTTAGCTTAAAAATAAATAAAATATTAATAAATTAAAAATAAAGCAGGAGTCAGTTTACTTTTTCTATTAAGGAATAGATAATAAATATTTTAGGCTCTGCAGGAAACATGGGTCTCTGTCCCAATTACTCAACTTACCACTGCACCAGAAAGCAACCACAGAGAATATCTAAACAAACACATACAACTATGTACCAACAAAAAATTTACATTGCCAAAACCGGTTTGGCTCAGTGGATAGAGCGTTGGCCTGTGGACTGAAGGGTCCTGGTCAAGGGCATGTATCTTGGTGTTGTGGGCACATCCCCGGTGTTGGGGGGGGGGGGGGAATGGGGGAGGATGGGGGGGGACACATGCAGGAGGCGGCTGATCGATGTCTCTCTCTCATCGATGTTTCTAACTCTATCACTTTCCCTTCCTCTCTGTAAAAAATCAATAAAATATATTTTTTAAAAAATTTACATAAACGGGCAGCCGGCAGAACTTGGCCTATAAGCTATAAAGCTTGCTGACCCCTGAAATGAAGAATACAATTTTCATTTTGGAAAACAAAATGTGATTTATACCAAAGTGCATCAGCTATATTGATATTACTGATGGAAGGAAAGTCCATTCACTTAATTCATACAAATCTAGGGTTAGAAAAACACTCTGGAAATCCTCCTCTCATGACCAGCACAGCACCCCAGTTATAAGATAAAATTTGCCTAAAATTATATGCTGGTGGATGGGCAGTTAAAATAAAAGCTAAAAGAATTATGCCTTTCATATTTAAATCCATTAGAAAGTTTCCAAAGTTCACAATAATTCACCCACCAAGCAGCTGCTACCACATGTGTGGAAGTCCTGCATACTGATGAAATGATTTTAGTTATAGATCATCACAGGCACCGCTGACAGATTTCTGAGAATGAAAACATCTATGAACAACAGCATCAGAAACAAAATTTCTATGAAGTGAAAAATTAAGAAAGAAAAAAAATATACGAAATGCTAACAGAATAAATGTCAGAGCGTGGTAAAAGGAGAGACAAAAGGTGGCCCTTGATATGAAGACACTTCAAGCTACATAAGTGACATGTTATCTCCCTCCAAAAAAAATAAAGCTTTGGCCTGAAGGAAATAAATTTTAACATTTCACTGGGAAGAGTCTTGTGATCAAATGATTTTAAATGTGACTATTTTCTTGGGAGTTTCAAATGGTTTAGGGAAGGGCTGTTTTAGAAAAAGATGTAAGACTAAGGTAAGGGCTGAGAAATTATGTCTAAAATAAAAATATTAAATATCATTCTGGGCCTGGCCTGTGTGGCTCGGTTGGAGCACTATCCCATCCATACACCAAAAGGTGGTGGGTTTAACTTAGTGACTGGCCACAACATACTCAGGTTTCACGTTTCCTGCCTGAGGCAACTAATCAATGTTCTCTCTCTTTCTCTTTCTGAAATTAATTTTTTTTTTAATCATTCTACTGCCCTCGCCGGTTTGGCCCAGTGCTGGAGCGTCAGCCTGCGGACTAAAAGAGACCCAAGTTCGGTTCCGGTCAAGGGAACTACTTCAGTTGCAGGCTGGATCCCCATTCCCTGCCCCCACGGTGCGGGAGCGAACCAGCTGACGTCTCTCTAACATCCACATTTCTCTCTCACTATTTCTCACGCTCTCTTCCACTCTACCTAAAAATCCACAGAAAAAAAAATGATTTTAGTTTTAGATCATCACGGATGAGGATTAACAAAACATCATCATCATCATCATCATCATCATCATAAATAACCCTACTTTAAAAAAATCATCCTACTATTTAAAAAAAAAAAATGTCAGCAGCCCGCAATGAAGACAAATCAACCACTAATATCCCAGGTGGACATCTGAGTCTTCCTACCAAAATTCACTACCGGGCTCTCACGTTAAGTTGTCAAAATTCCAGAAGCAAACGTTTAAATACGGTCAAAAGCCAGGAAGAGGGTTGAAGTACCTATTCGTTTCCAATCCAAAGTCTCTCACTGACCCCCTAACACCTGACACTGATTTAAACCCTGATATCCACAGTTGTAAAAGCAGCACGCTTAGAGACGAAAAGCCCGAGGCGGCTCGGGAAAACAGAGCCCAAGTTACTCCGCCAACCAGGCCGCCCGAAACGCCGCCTTGGAGAAGGTGAGGAAACCCTTCCCTCACCACACACTGTCCAAGAAGTCCTGGGCAGAACCCACTCGACGCCTGCACCGGAGAAAGTACTAGAAGCGGTAAAAGACGGAAATGAGAAGACGGAGGGCAGGTTCCCTCTGTGGGGAGTACGGAACGGCAACTGCAAGCGAAGGGAGGGGAGAGAGAGGGCTCTGGACCCCCATCAAGAGGGCGAGGCGGGCAGGGGTAGAAAGGAGGGCGGATCCAGGCTCCTCACGATTCACTCTCCCGGGCAGGCGGACCAGGTGAAGAGGCCAAGTTCAGGGCTGGAACGACCGCGCGCTCCCCGGCCTGTCACACCCGGACACTCGTCCCCTCAGCCGTCAAGTCCTTCCGACCCGAGCTCTACCTCTTCGCCCGGGCAAAAGCGCTCACACTCCAGAGACCCTCACCCAGAGCTGGTCGCTGCCTCGCCGCACGTCTCGGACACCTCGGGAACCACAGGTGAGGGGAGGGGGAGAAGGGGAGGGCAGATGAGGGAAGGAGCCCAACTCGGTGTAGCCGTGCCGCTGCCGCCGCCGCGATACCAAGTCTTAGATGGTCCGCCCGCCCCCACGGCCGCACGTCGCCGTGAATCGCACGCGAGGCGGTAGGACCCAATAAGACCACACCTTGAGCGCAGCCGCACTGGCTAAAACCGGAAGCCGCTTCCCTGACCGCCTAAAACCTGAGTGCATCCTGGGAATTGTGGTTCGGCCTGGGGTTCAATGAAAGCTGTGCTGCGCGTCCAGGGTGCTCACAGGAATTCCCTTGGTTTTTTTCCCTGCCACCGATAAGGAAAGCAGTTTAGATCGCAGAAGCGGGGGCCTTCCTAGCTCGTGGATGCTTTTCCCAGTCTCTGTGGAGACGGGTTACACAACTTGAGCAAAAGCCAAAATTTATGGGTTTAGGCTAGATCATGTGTTTCTGCCAATATGTTGTTAGACGTCATCTGTGAAAAAGCTTCGGGAATAAGTCCGAAAGCATTAGCCGAATCTTTCCCAAAACAAAAGCATTTGCCTGGTATTGCCTTCTAAGGTTTATGATTTATGCCTTACTAATAAGAAACAACGTAAGCCATTCACTCTTAAATACAATTCAGACGGTTTTTAAGTGTTTTTTTATGTATAGCAGATCAGAACCTGTTTCAACATTAAATACTGTGTTTACCCAAAATGAGTCATTTTTTTTTCTACATGTGAGCTTTTAATTGAGCTCTAACTTAGAAAACAAGAGCAGGTTTGGTTACATAGTTATTCTGTAAGAAAAGGAAGTACAATACAGGAGCTGGCATAGAGAAATGTTTTCTTCACGTTCAATTCTAAGAGGAATTTATCATTCTCGGAAGGGTTCATTGTCTTAACTGTCAAAACTTGTTATTGACTAAATGAAATCCATAGCTTTCAAGAACATCTGTGCCCATGGCTTGTGCTTCCATTGGACCACAGCAAGAGAAAACAAAGGATGCCTGAAGAAGCTTCACAGAAAAAGCATCATATCAGTATAAGACCTTGAGTCTGACATATGCAGAAAAAATAAAAATGGAGAACTCTTCAACCTGGAAATGTAAATTCTAAGAAGTTATTAAAGTTAATAAATCACAAAAAAAACAAACAATGTGGTCTTAACACAGGTATTTGAGAGCTAAAGGCCACCCAGATAAGCTTGGAAGATAAAATTAGTATAAACAAAATTATAGAACTAAATTTAAAGGAACTAATTCCCTTCAAGTAGTAGTTTACATTGGAAATATTAATTATGTTTTTTAATTTCCATAATTTGTAAAGACATAACAATAATGTCATCTTTTTTCCTAGGTAAAGGAAGACATATACCTCCACAATACAGTGGTACCTCGAGATACGAGTTTAATTCGTTCCCTAACCTTGCCCATATATCAAGTTGCTCGTATCTCAAAGCAAATTTCCCCATTGAAATCAATTGAAATGCCGTTAATCCGTTCCAGCCCCCAAAATGCCACCCCAGTCGTTCTTGTTACGTGTTTTTGAATAAGAAAAATGTATTTATAAATGACAAATGTTGTATAAAAACATAATAAAAGAGAATGTAAAGGAATAAACTGGTTTTATAAAGTGTATTTACCTACTCGTTACACTCTTAATGCTACACTTTATCCCTAAACTGAATGTAACTTAACTAATCTTCACTGAACTTAATTGCTACTGGTCTCTCCATTTTTCGCTGATTTCAAAAAAAAAAACGTGTCCAACAGGTTTGCCTCTTCCTCCCTTTCAGAATGTTTCTGAAATGGGGGAGGCAAGTTTCATTGAACAGCTCCGATGCACGACCAGTAGCAACTTTTTCGGGGTGTTTCTTTTCCACAAAGGGTGACACCCTCTCCCACATTCCTAAGATCTCCTTTATCTCACTTGTAGAGATCTCCTCCACCTCTGGCTCCTCCTCAAAACCAATTTCTTGGAGAACCTCCGCATGTTGCTGAGACTGCAACTCTTGTAACTCCTCCGTGGTGAGTTCCAGAGGGTGCTCCTCGACGAGCTCATTCACGTCTCTCTCATCCACCTCCAGGCTCATGGATTTTCCCAGAGACACTATCTCCTCCTCCACTGGCACCTCGGGTTCGAATCTTTCGAAGGTCCTTTCGGCTATGGCCTCAGGCCACAGCTTCTTCCATGCAGAGGTCAAAGTCCTCGTTGTAACACCCAGCCAGGCCTGATCAATAATTCTGAGGCATATCACGATGTTAAAGTGGTTCTTCCAGATCTCTCGAAGGGTGAGGTTTGTGTTCTCTGTCACCTCAAAGCAGCGCTGGAACAGGTGCTTGATGTACAGCTTTTTAAAATTAGAAATCACCTCCTGATCCATGGGCTGCAGGATAGGAGTGGTGTTGGGAGGTAGGTAGACAACCTTTATAAACTTGAACTCTTAGAGGAGTTCATCTTCAAGGTTCGGTGGGTGAGCAGGAGCATTGTCAAGGACGAGGAGGGCTTGCATGGTTAGGTTGTTTTCCTGTAGATATTTCTTAACAGAAGGGCCGAAAACCAGGTTTACCCACTCCACAAAGAACTGCCTGGTGACCCATGCCTTCGGGTTTGCCCTCCACATAACTTGCAGTTTATCTTTTAAAATCTTATGTGACTTAAAGACTCTGGGGTTTTCCGAATGGTATAGGAGCAGAGGCTTGATCTTGCAGTCGCCACTCGCATTGGCGCACAGTGCGAGAGTTAGCCTATCCTTCATGGGTTTGGGGCCTGGCATCGCCTTCTCCTCTGCCGTTATATAAGTCCTAGTCGGCATCTTCTTCCAGAAAAGCCCTGTCTCATCACAGTTGAAGACTTGCTCGGGGATATATCCTTTGGCTTCTATCAGTTCGGAAAAAGTTTTGAGGTAATCCTCAGCTGCCTTCACATCCGAGCTTGCTGCCTCACCATGCCTGACGATGGAGTGAATGCCGGACCTTTTCCTGAAGTTATCAAACCAGCCTCTACTGGCTTTAAATGAGTCTTTCGATGCTTCGTCCGTGGAAGTGCGCGGGGTCTGCTCCAGCAAATCACCGTAAACCACTCATGCCTTCTCGCATATGATGCCCTGTGTTAATGTATCTCCTTTAAGCTGCTTCTCCGTCACCCACACCATCAGTAGATTCTCCATCTTTTCATGGAGAGAGCTACGGAGCTTGGAAATTATTGTAACGCCCTCAGCTGGCGTTATACCCTTTATCGACTCCTTCTGTTTAAGCACAGGGCATATTGTTGAAGTACTACGCCCGTACTGCCTCGCCAAGTCAGCCACTCGCACAGCTTGCTCATATTTTTCTATGATTTCATGCTTTAATTCAATAGACATCATCCTCTTCTGAGCACTGACCTTTCCACTCGCTTTCTTCGGACCCATGGTTATAAAAAGAAATGTGATAAAGTATATAAATGCACAAAAGATGCTTCGACAACGAGGTAAACAAGCACACTGATTGAGGTGTGGGAAACTATGAGATGCTCGCATCTTGGTAAACTGGTGGGTCGTGTGCAGCCAGCCGATCCAAGCGATTACTCCTATCTCAAATGTTGCTCGTATTTCAAAGCAAAAATCGCTCGCTTGACAGCTCGTATCTCAAAAATCTCGTATGTTAGGGCACTCGTATCTCGAGGTACCACTGTATATAAAAGCCTAAGTGATCGAACAACCGAATGACTGGTTGCTATGACACACACTGACCACCAAGGGGCAGATGCATGAATTCGTGCACCAGGCCTCTAGTTTATTCTTAAATGTCCTTGGTTAGGGAAGATAGGATTTTTCAGTTTACTAGATGGCTGTAACTGCATTGCTATTTATCTTCTCAGGTTCCCTAATCCACTTTTCCTGATTTACTAACCTATCTCAGATGGGCTTCAGAAAGTCTAGTCATGGTCATTGGGTGATCTGGATACATGAACATTCTTTCTTTCTTTTTTATTTAATTCTTTATTGTTTAAAGTACAGTGGTACCTCGAGATACGAGTTTAATTTGTTCGATAACCTTGAGGCGTGGGAAACTATGAGACGCTGAAGTCGAGGTAAACTGGTGGGTCATGTGCAGCCGGCCGATCCGCGAGATTACTCCTATCTCAAATGTTGCTCGTATTTCAAAGCAAAAATCGCTCGCTCGACGGCTCGTATCTCAAAAATCTCGTATGTTAGGGCACTCATATCTCGAGGTACCACTGTATTACATATGTCTTCTTCCTCCCTACCCCCCAATTGACCTCTCCCTGGTCATTCCCACCTTTGGTTAATCTCTCATTTGCCTCCCTCCTTCCCTCTGAGGAAAGATGCTTCTATGTATCTGGATCTATTTTAGTTCATCAGTTTATGTTGTTCATTATATTCCACAAATGAGTGAGATCATGTGATATTTATATTTTTCCAATTGGCTTATTTTGCTTAGCATAATGCTCTCCAGGTCCATCCATGCTGTTGCAAATGGTAAGAGTTCCTTCTTTTTTACAGCAGCATAGTATTCCATTGTGTAGCTGTGCCACAGTATTCAAATTCACTCATTTGCTTGTTCTGGCTCATTGGCCTGTCTCATGAGAAAACCCATCCAGAACCACCCTGTGGATTAGATACCAGCAAGGGCCCATTTTGCCCCACTGGCTTCCTGCTTTGCATTAGATGAACTTGAGTGAGTTTTTTCTTGGAGTCTAAGACCTTCTTGCTTTAAGTAGCAGGTCCTAACTTTATTTGACCTGTTCTTAGAAAATCATCAAGCCCTGTCAGGGTAGCTCAGTTAGTTAGAGCATTGCCCTGATACCCCAGTGTTGTGGGTTTGATGCCAAGTCAGGGCACATAGAAGAAGAATACAAGAAGAATCAACCAATGAATGCATAAATAAGTGGAACAACAAATCTCAATCTCTCTCTCTCTCTCTCTCTCTCTCTCTCTCTCTCTCTCTCTCTCTCCTCTTCCTCAGTCTCTAAAATCAGTTTTTTAAAATCATCAAAATAAATAAGGGTTGAGATTAGCCAGAGAAAGAAGAAGACAATGGATGACTGCTTTTTAATTTCAGGTTTTTAGTGGATTGCTTACTGAGAGTCTGAACAAAATCTTTGCTGGCTAAATGAGAGACCCAATTTTTTTTAGCTCCAAAATAGATATGACACTTGCTTTCTCAGCCAGAATAGCCAATGGATGACAATGGTTGTTGCAGATTCTCGAATTCGAGTGGTGAGATGGGCTCCTCAAGGCATTCAGTATGGTAGGTAACATACTAAAAGCTGAAAAGCCTGCAGAAGGGCAAGTTCTTCAAGAAGGGCAAAATGCCCTGAATTAGAAGGGTCTACCTTGGAAAGTATCACAGTTTTGGTGGCATCCAGTAAATTCTCACTGGCCTTGCTCAGATATTCTTAGGTGAGTAAGAATTTTTGTGGGGTTCATAAGGAAAAATTTCCTCCAGGGCACGAAACAATTCTATAGGGTGTAGATAGAACATAACCTTACAGGGTGATCTGATCATAAATTCCTGACAAGGCAGGACCAGGTGGGTAGCCATGCCCCACACCTGTAAGGTCCTTAGGAAAGGCTTATCTTTGCCTTTAGTAAGCCCTGTCCACTGTTTCTGTGCAGCTAGATTAACATACCTTTGAAATGCCTCCTTTCAGACCTCTTCTAAAGCAAGACCACATTTAGAGAACACATAATCTTCTTGACTGTCCAGTAATTTGATCCTTGCTTTGCTTTCTCCCTCCTTCATGTAATTGTCTTTATGTTCTCTCCTTAATTTCAAATGCATAGAAAAGCTACAAACTTATTTCTTGGAAGATTTATGTTTGTCTGTGGAGATCTTGTTTCTAGGCATAGCCTCTTGTGGCTCAAGTAAATTATTATAAAAATTCTCAACAAGCTCGGATATACTTAGGCTTGACAAGGGCTATTCACTGCATTTGAATCATATGGAGATGTGCACACAAAGGCTGATTTTTTCTAGAACTTTGTTGAGACCCTACGGATCTCTCAGGAAAATTATGCCATTGAGCCAAAGGACAGTCAGTCTCCCATTAATACTAAGATGGCGAAGATAGGGACCTTTGATACTTCTAAGTATTTTGTGTGCAAAATTAGAAAAAGCTTGCTATAAAATGGATCAATCTATGATGTCAGCCCAAATCTTTTATGGTATGAACAACAGCTGTCCTTATTTTAAAGGAGGAAGGTAATTTGAAACTGAACTTGTTAAGGACAGATATAAATCGTAAATGCCTCCAAAACAAAATTTAAATCTAACTAATCTTCTACTATAAACTAGTGAGTTTCTTCCAAAACAGTTTTGATACAACTATTCATGGCTAGAATGTCTCTGCATCTATCTACATGTATCTATCCATATTGTTAATGTGCCCTAGCTGATTTGGCTCAGTGGATAGAGTGTCCACCTGTGGACTGAGGGATCCCAGGTTCAATTCCAGTCAAGGGGACATGCCTGGGTTGTGGGCTCGGTTCCTAGTGCGGGGTGTGCTAGAGGCAGCTGATCAATGATTCTCTCTCATCATTGCTGTTTCTATCCCCTCTCTCCCTTTTCCTTCCTTTCTGAAATCAATAAAAATATATTTAAAAATAAATAAATGTGAAATAACTTTTTACCTTCACATGGTATTATTAAAATTAATTTAAAATCAGTATTTCTAAAATTCTCAGAAATAGAAACTAACTGAAGTGCTTTTCAAGTTCACATAAAATAAGATTAATTCTTAGTAAACAAAAGCTAGTTTAAGTTTAGTGATTTAAGTATAACAGACACCTCTTTCAAGTTGTTGATATAAATGTAATATTTATATTTTACCCAGGTTTACAAAAATAAGTTTATATTAATAATTGACTTTGATGTCTGTGAAATATGTCTTGAGTTATAAAATGTCTTTATAAATCTGCTAAGATAAAGAATGCTAATTGTTTACTCTTAGTTTTCATCTAGAAATTGAGAGGGTTTTTTTTTTCCTTTTTCATTGTTTTCTTAGATATTGGGGTTTTTAGGATTAAAATCTCAATATATGTAAGAATGACTTTACTGTGTTCCAGAAGGGTCACTGAATAAAAAGATTTGCTTTTATGCTAAATTACAAGAAAGCTTTGTAAAATAGATGATTGAAAAAACTTCTATGGTATATTGTTTGGGTGAACACTGGTTGTAAATTAAATAAATATCCCATAGGAAACCCAAGGTGACAGTTTGGTCTCTCCAGTCTCCTTTGAAAGTCCCATTTTTCAAGTGTTTTGATGTTTAAGTCATGAGGGACCACATATACCATGGTGATCCCTTAAGATTATTAGAATGGAACTAAAAAATTCCTATCACCTAGTGAGGTCATAAATCATAGACCTCTTAACATTGTATCACAATGCATTACACAAATACTTACCATTATGATACAGTTGCCTATAGTATTCGGTATAATAACGTGCTGTACAAGTTTGTGGCCTAGGAACTGTAGGGAAACAGAATTTGTCACCCTAAAATATGTCTTTTTAACTTAGAATTCTTTTAGGCCAGTTAGTTTTTTAAAATTCTTTTAGGACAGGTAGTTTGTTAATTCTCACCTGATGATATTTTTCCATTAATTTTAGATAGAGTGGAAGGGAGGGGGAGAGACAGAGAGAGAGAAAAAAAACATCAATATAAGAGAGATACATCAATTGGTTGCCTCCTACATGTACCCTGACAGGGGCCAGGGATCAAGCCTGCAACCAAGGCTTGACCAGAATCGAATCCAAGACCCTTCAGTCCTCCAGCCAACACTCTACCCACTGAGCCAAATGGCTAGGACCAGGACAGTTAATTTTAAGAAACAGCAGACATGTGTGTCCGGTGTGGCTCAGTGGCTGGGTGTCAACCTATGAACCAGGAGGTCTGGGTTTGATTCCTGGTCAGGACACAGGCCCTGTTACAGGCTCAGTCCCCAGTAGGGGACATGCAGGATGCAGCCAATTAATGATTCTTCTCATTTATGTTTCTATCTCTTTTCTCCCTCTCCCTTCCTCTCTGAAATCAATAAAAATATGTTTTAAAAGGAACAGCAGACAAGCTCTAAAGACCAAGTAAAAGTTACCCTGGTTCATAGGTTGATGCTCACCCACTGAGCCAACCTGATGGGGCCAATGTTGAAACTTATTAATGTTCTTATTGACCATGCTTATCTTTACTCTTGTGATATATCTGTTTAAATGTTTTGCCTATTTCAACAATTAGAGTTTTTTTCCTTCTTATTATTGAATTATAAGTGTTCTGTGCATATTAAGTACTTTCCCAAAATAAAAAGCAAACAGAAAAATTTTCATTGATTTTGAGAGAGAGAAGAAGGGACAGGGAGGGAGAGAGAGAAACAAAAGACTGCCTCTTGCACTACCTCTACTGGGGATGGAGCCCACACAACCTTAGCATGTGTCCTGACCAGGAATCAAACAGGCAATCAATTGCATGGGACAATGCCTAACCAACTGAACCACACCAGCCAGGGCAGAAAAGACATTTTTAAGAACTCCAGGGTTATATGATATTTCAAAGTTATAAAGGATTGTTTCCATTTAGTATCTCACCTGCTATAAGAATAGAAATATAAACACGAAATATTTTATTACTTTAAAAATATAGAGTAATAAAGCTTTGTTTTAGGGAGCTACAAATATTGGTGGGGAGAATGGGAAATAAGAGTTAAAATCAGCCTGGCTGGTGTGGATCAGTGGATTGAACATCGTCCTATGCACAAAGAGGTCGCTGGTTTGATTCCTGGTCAGGGCACTTGGCTGAGTTTTAGGCTCAGTCCCCAGTAGGGGTTGTGAAGAAGGTAGTTGATTGATATTTACTTCTCAAAGGTTTTTTTAAATATATTTTTATTGATTTCAGAGAGGAAGAAAGAGGAAGAGAGAGAGAGAAACAACAATGATAGAGAAATATTGATCTGCTGCCTCCTGCATTCCCCCACTGAGGATCAAGTTCACAACACAAGCATATGCCCTGCCCAGGAATAGAACCATGACCTGGTTTACAGGTTGACACTCAATAGTGAACCATGCTAGCCAGGCTCATTGATGTTTTAATCCCCTCTCTTCCTTCCTCGGTCTCTAAAATCAATAAAAACATATATTTTTAAATAAGAAGTTAAAATCAATACAGAAAAAGTTTTATAAGTAATTTCAAAGTATCTTTTAATTAAGGAAAAATTCAAGACAGTATTTATTCTGCTTAATGACTACTTAAGCAATAACTTACACACAGAAACTGTGAGAAAAAGAAGAGCATTTTTTTTAGCTAAACTTCCAAAATCCACAATATAATGAGGTTTATTAACTTTGAAATATCTTAATAATGTACAGCTAAATTCAGAATTTACAACCAAGTGCTTAGTCAGGGTAACTTGATAAAAGTATTTCTTCATGTTATCCAGGATGCAGTACTGAGCCCTTGGTGTTACAATTTGGTCAAGTGACAATTTGCAGAAATAAGTTCCAAGAACTAGCAGGCATTTTAGTGTTGAGGAAACTGAACTGACACAATCAATGAATGTGACCAAATAGTCACTGAGGGTGAGACTGTGGAATTGGCATTGTTCACATAGCTTTGTTTCTCTAACACCCACACTGCCCCCAGCCCCACCTAACAAACTGGTTAAGAAATGGGGACTCTGACCAAAAGACATAATTCCTGTAGAAAAAGTGCCCACACCATTGAAAGTCTTACTTCTTCCTCTTGAACTTTCTCTTTGTTAAATAGTTTATATGCCTTGGGTGTCATCAATCAAGTTTAATCATGCCCAGGGTACAACTGGTCCCAAACAAACACAGAATTGAAGAGGAAAGGGGAGAAAGAAGAATAAGGAGTGTGAGCCCTTAGCTTGGTTGGTTAGAGCATTGTCTTGATACATCAAGGTTGCAGGTTCAATCCCCCATCAGGGCACATAGAATCAACCAATAAATGGATAAATAAGTGGAACAACAAATCAATGTGTCTCTTTCCCTTCCTTTATCACTCTAAAATCAATAAATAGGCAGGTGATGTCTATTTTTATGATGGTCTTCAGATACTGTGACAGCCACTGCTGAGAAAGCCAATTGGCAGAACTGAGGCCAGAAAAAAAAAGAGAAAAAAATCAATAAATAAATTAAAAAATTAAAAAAATTTTTAAAGAATAAAGAGTGTAAAAGATTAGAAAAGAAAGCTCTTTTTATAAAAATAAAATATATACCCCATTGATTTTTTACAGAGAAGAAGGGAGAGAGACAGAGAGTCAGAAACATCGATGAGCGAGAAACATCTATCAGCCACCTCCTGCACACCCCCTACTGGGGATGTGCCTGCAACCAAGGGACATGCCCTTGACCGGAATCAAACCTGGGGCCCCTCAGTCCACAGGTTGATGCTCCATCCACTGAAAGAAAGCTCTTGGTGCAAGACAGGTGCTCTCAGCTACCTCCTTTAGCTACCTAGGAAAGCAAACCAAATACTTTTAAAATACAGAATTGCCTTTTCCACTTCCCAAGCAAATGAAGAAAAGAGGCTTTCAAACTTTTATGTACAAAATCAACCTCTGGGAATCTTGTTAAAAATGTGGTTCCCAAACATTATCCCCAGAGTTTTCAATTCATTAATTCTCTGGTAGGACCCAGAAATCACACCTTCACCAGTCAGATTTCAAAGATTCTGATAATATGGGCTCCTCATAGGCTGGGCTTCACGGACCCATGGCCTGTGCAGTTGTGCAGGGCTCTTTATGCAAAACAACCTGACACTAGGTTTAATGTTCTCTTGTCACAGACTTGAAATTCTTAATAAATTTGAA
Organism: Lasiurus cinereus; assembly: GCA_011751065.1. Classification (NCBI taxonomy): domain Eukaryota; kingdom Metazoa; phylum Chordata; class Mammalia; order Chiroptera; family Vespertilionidae; genus Lasiurus; species Lasiurus cinereus. The sequence continues at coordinate 2,607,388 of JAAGEH010000011.1, read as the reverse complement.
CAAGAGGCCCCTTGTTTACACGGGTCTTGCAAGTTACATAGCTGGTCTTGTCCCATGGACTACGTTTAAAAAATACACTGCAGCCGAGACCGGTTTGGCTCAGTGGATAGAGCGTCGGCTTGCGGACTGAAAGGTCCCAGGTTTGATTCCGGTTAGGGGCATGTGCCTTGCTTGTGGGCACATCTCCAGTGTGGGGCGTGCAGGAGGCGGCTGATCAATGTCTCTCTCTCATGGATGTTTCTGACTTTCTATCCCTCTCCCTTCCTCTCTGTAAAAAATCAATAAAATATATTTTTTTAAAAAATACACTGCAGCACAGCCGGCATGGCTCAATGGTTGAGCACTGATCTATGAACCAGGAAGTCACGATTTGATTCCTGGTCAGGGCACATGCTTGGGTTGTGGGCCGCATCCTCAGTGTGGGACATGCAGGAAGCAGCCAATCAATTATTCTGTCTTATCATTGATGTTTCTATCTCTCTCCCTTCCCCTTCCTCTCTGAAAGCAATAAAAATAGATTTCAAACAAACAAACAAAACGTACACTGTGTTACACAGTGGTTAGAGCTTTGGCAGAAGGATTGTAGATTTGATTCCTGGTCAAGGGCATGTACCAGGGTTGCAGGAGGCAACCAATCGATGTGTCTCTCTCACAACACACACACACTCTCTCTCCCTCTCCCTCTCCCTCTTTTTCCCTCTCTTTCTCATTCTCCATTCTCTCTCTCTCTCTCTCTCTCTCTCTCTCTCTCTCTCTCTCATTTCCTCCCTCCTTCCCTTCTATTCTCTCTAAAAATCAATGGAAAAAATATCCTCGGTGAAGATTAACAAATATGTAAAAAACACATGGCAATAGGCATGTTCTCCTTCTTGGGAACATGCCCATGCTTTCCCTCCCCCTACTCCCACCCCCCAGGGACGTTACCTCTACCTTTCTCTCTCCTAAATTCCAAGGGCCCGTCTACTACCTCGAAATAATCTTTATCTTATAATTAAAAAAGTATGTAATTAAATGAAAAACACTGCCATAGGAGTTAGGCCTTAGGCTTCAATCTTACACTCTTGAAAAGATTCAAGCAATGATCTATAGATCTATTGGATTTTAAGTCTGCTAGACAGCCAGCATCTGAATAAAATAACTTCACACAATTTCTACTTGGCACTCTTGGGTTAGGAGTTCCCCAAGTGGCTCTGTTTCCAGAGAGGCAGAGCCCAGGAAGAAAAGTAGCCATTGTAGAAAGCAGATTTGTAGGGGCAGTCATTGTGAAAATTGGCAGTTATTTGTGCAAGGAAGGGATAAAGAAAAATAGGGGAGGAGAAGGATAAACCTCAAAAATAATACTTGGGGAAAGAAATCACTCTCAGACATTTGAGAAAGCAAGATTGACCCAACAAAGGTAAACTGATAACCCTGAAATTTAATTATCTAAAGGAAGCTTTGGTCAGGTAAAGCTAGGAAAAGTTTAAAACCTTTGGAACAAATTCTAACCTAATCTAATTCGACTAACCCTTTCATCAGTGGAAGTCAGTATGTGGAAATGATGACTTAAATAAATTGTTTCTCTAATTATATGTGGTAGAACTGGATGAGAGAAGCTTTAGGATAGCTAATCAAAAGTTAACATTTCCCCATTCCTTGTTTATCACGGGTAGAGGGTCAACAATGTGTGTTTCATTTAATGACTCAGTTCTATCCAGGCTAAAAAATAGAATCAGTATACATTTTAGTGAAATCTAAAAAGCATATTGTCTTTGCCATTCTAATTCAACCTAATTAATCTCAGAAATCAAGTCAGATTACTCAGGCTTAAGAGTCTGGCTGGCCTTAATTAGAACAAGAAGGAAAAGGCTGTGTTAGCAATACCTGGCATGGTCAGCTGGTTATTCAACATTTCTTGTAGTTGTTCATTTTCATTCACTCGTTAGTGCTTAGTGGCTTTAGGAAGAATTAAGTCATCACAATTTTCATCATTATTATCATCATTGCCACAACTATGTAATAATTGTAATAACAACACTTAACATAGAATACTATATGCTGAGCATTTTCTGAATTATATATATGAAATACACTGTAGTACTATGTCATGGAGTTGTGGTGAGGATTACATACATATATATGACATAGTACTAATGTTATCTCCATTTTACAAACAAGGAAACTGAAGCAGAGGAGTGAAGTTACTTTTTTAAGATCACACAGCTATGAAACAGCAGAGCCAGGACTCAAGCAGAAGGATTATGACTATTAGTTACCCAAGAAGGTAACCACTAGACTATGCAAAGCAAACAGAATTGCTATTAACATTTTCGGGAGAAACAAATACATACAATATATTTACAAGTTTTCAGAAGCCGTCCCCTGCTCCTCTAAGAGTGTATCTTTACCTGTATGACTCAATCCAGGGTACAAGATGCCTATTCCAGGCACTGAGTACTTGAAATTGTAAAACAGCTATCACTATAAAAATTTTATTTTTTTGCCAAGACTGGTTTGGCTCAGTGGATAGAGCGTCGGCTTGCAGACTGAAAGGTCCCAGGTTCGATTCCGGTCGAGGGCATGTACCTTGCTTGCGGGCACATCTCCACTGTGGGGCGTGCAGGAGGCGGCTGATCAATGTCTCTCTCTCATCGATGTTTCTGACTTTCTATCTCTCTCCCTTCCTCTCTGTAAAAAATCAATAAAATATATTTTAAAAAATATATTTTTTAATCTAATGGCTTTATGAAGTGTAGACTTCAGAGCAATAATAAAACTGTAAGCCTTGAACTTACACTGTCTGTGTCATCAAATCCAAGAACTGGTAATACACACACATACGCACACACACACACACACACATACACACACACATATACATATATATACATATATATATATGAAACTTTTTAAAATATATTTTTTATTGATTTCAGAGAGGAAGGAAGAGGCAGAGAGAGAAACATAAATGATGATAATCATTGCTCAGCTGCCTCCTGCACTGCACCCCCTCCCCCCAACAATGGAGATAGAGTCCGAAACCTAGGAATGTATCCTGACTGGAAATCGAACCTTGACCTCCTGGTTCATAGGTTGATGCTCAACCAGTGAGCTATGCTGGCCCGGTAAGACGGTTTTATTTACAGTCACAGAGGTAGAAGAAGTGAGTTATAAAAGAAACTGGCTCAGGAAACAAGTTAGAGGCAAAAGAAGGGCCCATGGAGCTTAGGAGAGAGATGAAGAAAAAGAACATACATAGGGGGAGGGAGAGAGAGAAGGGCATAAACATGCTCCTTAGAGAGAGCCGCCAAGAATAAGCCAGTCATTGTAGTATTTCATACATACCACATGATCTCACTGATTTGTGGAATGTAAAGAACATTATAAACTTATAAAAACAGATACAGAAACAAAGAAGCATCGAACAGACTGTCAAACTATAGTGGGAAAGCAGGGGAAGGGTAAGAGATTGATGGAAGGACTTGTATGCATACATATAAGCATAACCAATGGATGCAAGACCCAGCTGGGAGGGGTGGGGGAGAGCATGTGCTGGGGAGAAGTGGGAGATAGGGGAGGTGATAGGGGGAGGTCAATGGGGAAAAACAGGAGACATATGTACTACCATTTGTAATACTTGCAACAATAAAATTAAATTTAAAAAAGAAAAAAACTGGCTACTGTTTTTTTTTCTTTTTCTATTGTCTAAAGTTTTATATATGTCTCCTTTTTCCCCAATTGACCCCCCCCCCCCCGCCATTCCCATCCTGGGCAAGCCCCACCACCCTAGTGTCTGTGTCCATGTGTCCATTGGTTATGCTAATATGCATGCATACAAGTCCTTTGGTTGCTCTCTAACCCCCTCACCCCCTCACCATTTGTCTCTGGACCTATTCTTGTTCATCAAATTATGTTGATCATTATATCACACATATGAGTGAGATCATGTGATATTTATCTTTCTCCAACTGGCTTATTTCGCTGAGCATAATGCTCTCCAGTTCCATCCATGCTGTTGCAAATGATAAAAGTTCTTCTTTTATATAGTGGCGTAGTATTCCATGTGTAGATGTACTATAGTTTTCTGATCCACTCATCTGCTGACGGGCACCTAGGCTGTTTCCAAATCTTAGCTATTGTAAATTGTGCTGCTATGAACATAGGGGTGCATATATCCTTTCTGATTGGTGTTTCTGTTTTCTTAGTATATATTCCTAGAAGTGGGATTACTGGGTCAAATGCAGTTCCATTTTTAACCTTTTGAGGAAACGCCATACTGTTCTCCACAGTGGCTGCACCAGTCTGCATTCCCACCAGCAATGCAGGAGGGTTCCTTTTTCTCCCATCCTCGCCAGCACTTGTGGTTTGTTGATTTGTTGATGATAGCCATTCTGACAGGTGTGAGATGGTATTTGTTGTTGCTTTAATTTTCATGTCTCAGATGATTAGTGACTTTGAGCATGTTTTCATAGAACTGGTCACTTTTAAATAACAAACATTACAGGTTTTCATCAACTGCCAAATTATTTCAAGGTGGAAGAGTAAATCACAGTAATTTCCAATATATAACATGGTGCTTGGCTTGTACTGAGTGCTCAATAAATGTTGATAAAAAGAGGAAAGGTAGAAAAGGAAGGCAAAAGTATCTTAATGCCTTTTAGTAGTGTCTAAATGTGATTTCAAAATATCATTCAACTTTTTTAATAGCATTCATTCATTCATTCATTCATTCATTTAACAATATTTATTGAATATTTACTATGAAATAAAAACTATCCTAGACATCAAGGGTATGAATTTAAAAGTTACTATGGAATAAACACATCAAAAAATGTAAAATATGTGAAAATCCAGTTGTTACATAATGAGAAAAAAATAGCAATTAAAGAAGCACACAAAGGAATATGTAAAGGTTGAAAGCAAAATCAATATAAATATTGCAAATTTGGTGAGGGAACTGCATATTTGCCTTTACTTTCCAGATTATTTCTTCCCTAATAATCTCCTCTCGCCACACCCACATCTTAATCATCCATTCTCAAAATCAAGTTATTCAAGTTCTGCAATAAATTTCTTAGCTTCATAGACCTACTGCTTTTCATTAGTTCACTCATCAAATAAATACTAAATGTAGGAGGGTTCCTTTTTCTCCATATCCTCGCCAGCAGGATTGTGGTTTGTTGATTTGTTGATGACAGCCATTCTGACAGGTGTGAGATGGTATCTCATTGTTGCTTTAATTTGTATCTCTCGGATGAAACCTCCACTCTCTTTTAAAAAAAAAATCAATGGAAAAATATACTCAGGTGAGAATAAAAATTAATTAAAAAAAGAAATTTGGAGATAGAAAGTCCAAAGAAATAATTATAGAAGATCTTGTTAACAATAGAAGCAAACAGTAGAAGACTACTTAAAACTCTGCTATGCTAAAAACAATTGTTGGATCTCTCTTTTAAAACCATTTTTCAAACAACACACTGATACATACTTTTCAAGCCTGGGTTTGGCCACAGGAGAGCTCCAGCTGGTTCAAAGCTAATTAGAAGACATTTCATAAATAGCATGTCTAAGAGTTTATAATGCCACTCTACCAGGAAGCGACTTAGCTCTAGAGAATGTGGTCACATTTTATATTGACTTCTTCTCTTGACTTCAGTTTGATTAGTAACTAGAATTATGCTTTTGTTAATTTAATAGTTCTGAGCCTTTGTCAGACATTACCCCTATTATGTGCCTTTGTACTTCCTTTTTAAAAAACTATTTTTATTGATTTCAGAGAGAGGAAGAGAGAGGGAGAGAGAGCTAAAACAGCAATGAGGAGAGAGAATCGTTGATTGGCTGCCTCCTGCATGCCCCACCCTGGGGATAGAGCCCTCAACTGGGGCATTTACCCTGATGGGGAATCAAATCATGACCTTCTAGTTCATAGGTTGATGCTCAATCACTGAGCCTCGTAGGCCGGGCTATAATATTATTGACCATATTCCCTATGTTGTACTTTATATACCCATGACTATTCTGTAACAACCAATTTGTACTTCTTCGTTTCTTCATCATTTTTGTGCATCCACCTTCAACCCCTCTCCCGACTGGCAACCAACAAAAGTTATCTGCATGTATAAGTCTGTTTCTGTTATACTGTCCACTTTGTTTATAGATTCAATTATTGTTAGATATGTATTTATTGCCATTTTACTGTTCATATTTTTTTATCTTTTTTTTCCTCCTTTTTAAAGAAGACCCTTTAACATTCCATATAATACTGCTTTGGTGGTGATGAATTCCATTAGCTTGTTTTTGTATGGGAAGCTCTCTATCTGACCTTCAATTCTAAATGATAGCTTTGCAGAGTAGAGAATTCTTGGTTGTAGGTCCTTGTTTTTATTACTTTGAATAGTTTTTGCTACTCCCTTCTAGTCTACAAAGTTTCTGATGAGATATCAGCTGTCAGTCATATGGGTGCTTCCTGATAAGTAACTAACTGCTTTTCTCTTATAGCTTTTAAGATTCTGTTTGTCTTTAACCTTTGCATTGCAATTATGATGTGTTTTGGTGTGGGTCTCTTTGGGTTCATCTTATTTTGGACTTTCTGTGTTTCCTGGACTTGTATGTCTGTTTCTTTCACCAGGTAAAGGAAGTTTTTGGTCACTTTTTCAAATAGATTTTCAATTTCTTTCTTCCTCTCTTCTCCTTACAGTACCCCAATGATGTGAGTGTTGGTATGCTGGAAGTTGTCCCAGAGGCTCCTTACACTATCCCTTTTTTATGGGAGGGGAGAGGATTCTTTTTTCTTTTTGCTATTCTGATTGGGTATTTTTTGCTGCCTTTATTCCAAATTGCTGATTTGATTCTCTGTGTCCTCCACTATTGATTCCTTGTAATTATTCTTCATTTCAATTAGTGTATGCTTAACTTATGACTTTTTAATGATGTTTTATGGTACTTTTTATGATGTTGACCTAATCTCTAAATTCCTTGAAGTTGTCACTAAGTCCCTTGAAGTTCTCATTAAGATCCTTGAGCATCATTATAACCATTGTTTTGAAATTTGTATCTGTTAGTTTGCTTGCTTCTCTTTTTTCTGGATATTTCTCTTGTTCTTTCATTTGTGACATTTCTTTGTCTCCACATTTTGGCTGCTTCCCTGTGTTTGTTTCCATGTATTATGTAGAGCTGCTATGACTTCTGGAATTGGTAGAGTGGCCTTGTGTAGTAAATGTCCTGTAGAACCCAGGGGCTCAGCTTCCCCAGTCACCTGAGGATGTTAAAGGGTCTTCCCCTGTGTGGGATGCATGCACTGTCCGGTTATAATTGAGCCTGTTTTCTGTTGGCATCACTGGGAGGGATTGACCTACAGGCCAATTGACTGTGTGGACCAGCTATGATTAAGTGGAAGAGCTGTTGTGCAGGAGACACTCCTATGGAGCAGGACTTGCTTCAGTGGGGCTTTGGTACTCTCCAAATCTGACCTTTGAATGTGTTGCTCATGGATGTAGTAGGTTGTAATCTGGCATGATCTGAAGCTGATCACCAGGTGCACTGGTTCTGGGACCTCCTGGGAGGTTCAAAGTCAGCTACTGCCTGTGCCCTGTCTGGGGCCACCTGATCTGCAGGTAGCTGCTACTTGTGTTTGCGTAGAGGTGCCCAGGAGAGGCCAAGCAGTGATTCAGGGCAAGCTGTTGCTAGTGCCTGGCATGAGACTGTTATTGATATATATGGGGCACTCTGAGGCCAGTTGCTGCTTGTTTGAAAGATTTTAGAAAAGTCTGAAGCCTGAACCAGGACAGGATATTCATATGGAAGGACCACTGCAAACAACTTGGGTGGGGCTGAAAATTAGGTGGGGCAGGTTCTCAAGAAGTCATTAGGGCCAGGTGAACAGTGTGATCCAGGTTGATGGAGGCTTAGATATGGCACCTAGCAGTCATCTCTGTGGCAGGGGAGGTTTCTGCATAGAAACCTCTGCCAGCACTTTTCTCTGAGAGAAAGCTGCCCCCAGTTCTTTCCCTGAGGCCAAACAATTTAGTTTCTCCCTATATGTCCCTGAACTCTTTCAAGCTGTTGCCCCAGCCCTGGAGCTCAGAAGAAGTATGTAAGTCATTGTGCCAGCCCTTTAAGAAGAACACCTGGGACTCCAGCAGCCTCTATGTCACTCGGCCACAATTCCCACTGTTTCTTTCTGTCCAAAGTTGTGGGGACTTCTCTTCCAAGCACTGGACTCCTCTGCTGAAGAGTCTGATGTGAGACTAGGACCTCTGGCTCCTCACGTAGACCTCCATAGCTGAAATATCTCTCCTGATTTAAAAAAAAAAGGCAAAAAAGAAAACTCACAAGAAAAACCACCATATGTGGGTCTCAGCCCATTCCATACCTTCACCCTCCTACCAGTTTTAATGTAGCTTATTCTTTCATTCTTTAGTTGTAGGACTTCCATTTAGCCAGATTTCAGGCAGTTCTAAATGATGATTGTTCTGTGGTTTAGTTGTAATTTTGATGTGGTTGTGGGAGGATGTGAGTGCCATATTTACCTATGCTGCCATCTTAACCAGAATATTTGTTTTCATTTTTTAATTATAGTCATTCTACTATGTGCAAAGTGGTATCTCATTATTGTTTTGACTTACATTTCCCTAATGACTAAGATGTTGAGCATATTTTCATGTGCTTATTGGACATTTGTAGATCTTCTTTGGAGAAATGTCAATTCAGATCCTTTACCGATTTTTAATAAAAGCATAATATGCTAATTGAACTATTTGCATAGTTCCAAGATTTCTTTATACAGTCTATATACTAGATCTTTATTAAATACTATTGGCCTGATGCACAAAGATTCATGCAAGAATGGGCACTGCCTTTGCTCAGGCTGGAGACGCCTTTCCCCCTTCCCACTCTGCCTAGAGGCCTAGAGGCCCAGAGCAGCTAGGGCAGTGTGGAATGCCTGTGTTGTCGCCATGGCAATGATGCAAGCATCCGTCCTGCCCCTTGGTACCTGTGTATGCAAATTAACTCACCATCTTTGTTGGGTTAATTTGCCTACTCACTCCTGATTGGCTGGTGGGTGTCACAAAGGTATGGTCAATTTGTATTTTACTCTTTTATTAGTGTAAATACAGGTTGTCTCAAAAATATGTCTCAAAATATGTACATACATATTTTTGAGTGTCAGCCTGTGGACCAAAGGGTCCCAGGTTCAATTCTGGTCAAGGGCATGTACCTTGCAGGCTCCTCCCTGGCCGGCCCTGAACTGGGCTCATTCAAGAGGCAAAAAATCTGTGTTTCTCTAAATATCAATGGTAAAAATTCTCAGGGAACAATTTAAAAAAATCTATAATAATAAAAGCATAATATGCTAATTAGAATGGACAGTTAAATAAGAATTTTAAAAAACATTTTATTGAGTTTTAGAAAGGGAGGGAGAGAAAGAAAGAAAGAGAAACATAATGAGAGACTGAAACATCTATTAGCTGCCTCCTCTACCTCCCCTACAATCCTCTACCAGAGATCCAGCCTGCAACCTGAGCATGTGCCCTGATTGGGAATAAAACTTGCAACCTTTTGGTGCGCAAGACAATGCCCAATGAACTGAGCCATACCTGCCAGGGCTGCAAGAATTTTAAATTATATTTTATTGGTTTTTTTACAGAGAGGAAGGAAGCGGGATAGAGAGCTAGAAACATCGATGAGAGAGAAACATCGATCAGCTGCCAACTGCACACCCCCTACTGGGGATGTGCCCACAACCAAAGGTACGTGCCCTTGACTAGAATTGAACCTGGGACCTTTCAGTCCACAGGCCAACGCTCTATCCACAGAGCCAAACTGGTTTTGGCTGCAAGAATTTTTAAAATATACAATAGCTGACTATTTAGTCAGGAGCACTGACCTCTTTTCCCTTAGATTGTCAAAATAAATAAATAAATGATAGCTGCCCAAACAACAATAGCTGTCCAGTGTGAATGAATCAAAATTATACCTTTCTTTTCAGATCAGCAAAAAAATATAATATAGTTTTTGGTGTACTGCAGAATTTAATTAGTTTATGTTTGCCATGAAATGAAAAGGTTGAGAATTGCTACAATAGATGAAAGGATATGTATGGTATATGCATACATTATAATATTGTGTCTCATTAAGAGGAATAAATTAGATCTATGTGGATCAGTGTGCACAGATCTCAAACATAATGGACTAAAAACAAGTTGCAAAACAACAACAAAACTTTAAGAGTAAAAAGGCATTGATTCAAAATAGAAAGGAAAATATATCTGCTCATAGCATGAAGAAAGAGAGGGAATAGGACCAAGGGTGGTGGTTCAAAGGATTTTTAGCTACATCCATAATGTTTTATTTCTTCGGAGAAGAAAAGAAAATCAGGCACATATGAGTGTAACCATTAGAAATCTTGGATTGGGAGGATAAAGATGTTGTGATATTTGTGTTTCTTATATTATTATCTGTGCTTAAATTTTTATTTTTACTCTTTTTTAATTGATTTTGTTAGGAAGAAAGGAAAAGAGAGAAACATTTATATATAAGAGCAAAACATCAATAGATTGCCTCCATATCACCCTGACTAGGGATCAAACCTGCAACCTGGGCATGTCTGGAAATCAAACTGGTGACCTTTCCATGCATGGGACAACACTCAACCAGCTGAGCTACACCAGGTGGGTTTTGGAGTCTGAAGAGCAATCTATAATTTTGGCCTAAGTCATCTATGTTATATAAATAGTCCCTGTTAGATATGAATTTTGTTTGTTAATTCTCACCCAAGGACATTTTTTCATTGATGTTTTAGAGAGTGTGGAAGGGAGAGGAAGAGACACAGAGAGAGAAACATCGATGTGAGAGAGACACATCAGTTGGTCGCCTCCCGCACAGGCCCTAACCTGGACTAGAGCTGAATCCTGCAACTGAGGTATGAGGTATATGCCCTTGGCTGAAATCAAACCTGGGACCATTCAATCCACGGGCCAACACTCCATCCACCAAGCCAAACTGCCCAGGGTTAAGATACAAATTTTATTGGCACTATGCACCTGCTCCAATGAGGAACACCCACCATCTTTGCTCTCTATTCTTCCATTTCTAGATTCTGACAAAACGGATCTACATTTTCAGTTTTCTCTGTCGTCATGATTTTAGCTCCAGCACAGTATTCAGGTAGATTAGAAAGAAACATTCTATTTGAAGTAAAGTCAAAGATAATATCCTAAATTAAGGAGAAATATTTATCTAGCATTTATTTATTTATTTATTTATTTATTCATTTATTTAAAATATATATTTGTATTGATTTCAGAAAGGAAGGGAGAGAGAGAAACATCAATGGTGAAAGAGAATCATTGATTAGCTGGCTCTTGCACACCCCACAACGGGGATTGAGTTTGCAACCTGAGCCCTGACAGGGAATTGAACTGTGACCTCCTAGTTCATGGGTCGACACTCAACTATGCCGACTGAGCTTTATCTAGCACTTATATTTTGATATTTATCATATTGACATTCTCACAGTAAGAATGGATTCTGTTTGAGATTTGTATGTTTGTGAGCAAGGGTGTAGACAAATACTAAGTAGACTAAAGTACCTGGAGAAACAGGCTCAGCTGCAGAGGTTGGATCTGAAAAGGGCGACATTCAGAGGTAATGGCAAGTTCAGCTATAGTTAGTGCAGATGTCAGCCCTGAGGACAAGGGAAAAGTGATTACAGGCAGTTGGAAACAGTAATTGGGATAGGAGTGTTAGTTATTGAGTGAAATTAAAGGTAAGGTGGTGGCAACAGTATAATAGCTGATGATCTAACTGTTTATGTCAGGATCTCAGCTGGCATACAGAGCCAACATTCTGGGAGAGAGATTTGGTAATGATTAGATATCTAGAAGCTCAGAAAAGATTTTTGCATTAGTGAGGACTTGTTTGGCTCCTAACAAAAAAAAACTCAATAATTGGATAGCATGGACTTCAGATGCAATGGGATCCAAAGGTGTTAATGATATAACAAGAACTGTTCTTCACTTATCATCTATGTTAGTCAGCCTTGCTACATAATCATACTATGTAGCAAGTAGCCCCTAAATCTCTATCATACACACACACACACACACACACACACACACACAAGTAACCTCAAAATACCAATGGCCCATAACAACATACATTCATTTCATGCTCATAGGTCCACAGATTGGATATGATTAAGCTAATACTGTATTGATTTGGCTTGGCTGGGCTCAACTGAAATTCAGGCTTCAAGTTAACAAGAGATGTGCTTCATGTTTTCATCCTAGGACCAAAGCATAATGATGAACAGTTTTCTAGGGCCTGTTCTTATGTCAGAGAGCAGAAGGTCCAAAATGGTTGGTAGAAACTCTTAAGGCCTCAGCTTAGACTGGGCTCACTGGTCATTTCCATCCACAATCTGTTGGTCAAAGCAGGTCATATGGCTAAGTCCAAAGTTAATGGGAAGATAAGCATATCCCGTTTACTCTAGTGGGAGGCACTGCAAAGTCACATGGCAAAAGGTTAGATAGATAATAGATAAATAGATCTCTTCATATAAATAACTTTAGAAGAACCGTGGAAAGTTGCAAGTAATAATACAATCCAAACACTAGTTCTGAACTTTGCTCATCTCTGCTTGGCTTTACCTTGCTTCCAGGCTCTGTTGCCAAGGGCAAGATACTTGTTAGCTATCCCTGTTTCACTTTCTCCAAGCTTAGCAGCTCTCATGAACAGAGACCAATTTTCCCGGTAGCTTTAGTTAAAAAAAAAAATTTTAAGGTTCTGGTTTGTCTAGCATTGGGCTCTATAGCTCTCCCTGAACCTGCCACCCAACCATGGGGGACAGAATCCTCAGACTGTTTAGGCTAGGTCACAGAGTCACACTGGACCATCTGAGGGTGAAGAGAGAGATGTGGTCAACCAGAAGCACATAAAACTAGTGAGGGGTGTCTAAAAGAACCAACACAGGGCAGATATAAACACTACAGTCTCTAATCTCAGCAAGAAACTGGAAGCCTGGTTAGGGAAACCAAGTAAAAACCCAGCTCTAAGGTGTCAAAATGACAGAACTAGGGAGAGATCAGCAGAGTCCCAGGGAACCAGAGTGACAGCTGTCAATGATGTAAGAAACATCCAAACCTATACAGAACGTTTTTTTTATTAAATCTTTATTATTCAGATTATTACATTTGTTTCTCTTTTTCCCCCTCCATAGCTCCCCTCCACCCAGTTCCCACACCTCCCTCTACCCTTCCCTCCCTCCCGTTGACCTCATCCATAGGTGTATGATTTTTGTCCAGTCTCTCCCTGTACACCCCTCACCCCTTTCCCCCTGAGAATTATCAGTCCACTCCCTTTCTGTTCTCCTGATTCTATTATATTCACCAGTTTATTCTGTTGATCAAATTTTTAATTCACTTAATCAACTGGAAAAGCATCACAGTGAATATTTCTTGCCACTCACGTCTGGCCTGCATCGTTTCTGTTGAGAAATCAGCTGTCAGTCGTATGAGTGCTCCCTTGTAGGTGATGAACTGTTTTTCTCTTGCTGCTTTTAATATTATCTCCTTGTCTTTTGCTCTTGGTATTTTAATTATGATGTGTCTTGGTGTAGTCCTCTTTGGATTCCTTTTATATGGGGTTCTGTGTACTTCCTGGACTTTACCAGCTGTGGGAAGTTTTCGGTCATTATTTCTTTATTTTTTAAAAATTTTTATTAATTTTTTTATACATATCTCCCCATTGCCCCCCTCCCTCCCAAGCATACTCCAACCCCCCAGTATCTATGTTCATTCGTTATGCTTATATGCATGCATACAAGTCCTTTGATTGATCTCCTATCTAGCTCACTTAACTTTAATCTTCTTGCTGTAATTTCACAGTCTGTTTGAAGCTTTACTGTCTCTGTATCTATCCTTTTGTTCATCAGTTTATAATGTTCTTTATTATCCACAAATGAGTGAGATCATGTGATGCTTCTCCTTCATTGACTGGCTTATTTCACTAAGCATAAGGTTCTCCAATTCCAACCAGGTTGCTGCAAATGGTAAGAATTCTTTCTTTTTAATGGCAGCATAGAATTCCATTGTGTAGATGTACCACAGTTTTCTGATCCACTCATCTGCTGACGGGCACCTAGGCTGTTTCCAAATTGTAGCTATTGTAAATTGTGCTGCTATGAACATAGGGGTGCATAAATCCTTTCTGATTGGTGTTTGTGATTTCTTAGGATAAATTTCTAAGAGTGGGATTACAGGGTCAAATGGGAGATCCATTTTTAGTTTTTTGAGGAAACTCCATACTGTTCTCCACAGTGGCTGCACCAGTCTGCATTCCCACCAACAGTGCGCAAGGGTTCCTTTTTCTCCACATCCTTGCCAACACTTGTTGTTTGTTGATTTGTTGATGATTGCCATTCTGACCGGTGTAAGATGGTATCGTATTGTCGTTTTGATTTGCATCTCTCGGATGATTAATGACTTTGAACATGTTTTCATGTGTCTCTTGGCCTTCCTTCTGTCGTCTTTCGAAAAGGATCTATTTAGGTCCGTTGCCCATTTTTTTATTGGATTGTTTATCTTCCTTTTATTAAGTTGTATAAGTTGGCTGTAGATTTTGGAGATTAAACCTTTATCAGTGATAAGGTTCGCAAATATGTTCTCCCATACAGTGGTCTTTCTTGTTGTTTTGTTGATGGTTTCTTTTGCTGTGCAAAAGCTTTTTATTTTGATGTAGTCCCATTTGTTTATTTTTTCTTTAGCTTCCATTGCCTTTGGAGCAGTATCTGTGAAGAAGTTCTTTCGGCATATATCTGATATTGTGCTGCCTGTGGATTCCTCTAGTATTTTCATGGTTTCCCTTCTAATGTTTAAGTCCTGTATCCATTTTGAGTTTATTTTTGTATTTGGTGTAAGTTGGTGGTCCAGTTTCATTTTTTTGCATATATATGTCCAATTTTCCCAACACCATTTATTGAAGAGGCTATCTTGGCTCCATTGAATGTTCATGTCTCCTTTGTCAAATATGTTGAGCATAGTGGTTTGGGTGGATATCTGGGTTCTCTATTCTATTCCATTGGTCTATATGTCTGTTCTTGTGCTAGTACCAGGCTGTTTTGAGAACAGTTGCTTTGTAGTATAGCTTGAAATCTGGTATTGAGATCCCACCAACTTTATTCTTCTTTCTCAGAATTGCTGTAGCTATTCATGGTCTTTTTTGTTCCAGATGAATCTATGAAGAATTCTTTCTACGTCTGTGAAATATGTCGTTGGTATTTTAATGGGTAGTGCATTGAATCTATAGATTGCTTTGGATAGTATGGACATTTTAATGATGTTGACTCTCCCAATCCATGAGCATGGTATGCTCTTCCATCCGTTAACATCTTCCTCTATCTCTTTTTTCAGTGTCCTGTAGTTTTCTGCATATAGGTCTTTTACCTCTTTAGTTAGGTTTATTCCTAGGTATCTTAATTTTTTTGGTGCGATGGTAAATGGGATTGCTTTTTGAGTCTCTCTTTCTGTAATTTCACTATTAGTGTACAGAAATGCCACACTTTCTTGGCATTAACTTTGTATCCTGCTACATTGCCAAATTCATTTGTTAAGTCAATTAATTTTGGGATGGAATCCTTCGGGTTTTTTATGTACAGTATCATGTCATCTGAAAATAAGGACAGTTTTAATTCTTCTTTTCCAATTTGGATGCCTTTTATTTCTTCTTCTTGTCTAATTGCAATGGCTAATACTTCCAGTACTATGTCGAACAGAAGAGGTGAGAGTGGGCATCCCTGTCTTGTTCCTGTTCGTAGGGGAAATGGTTTTAGTTTTTGCCCATTGAGTATGATGTTAGCTGTGGGTTTATCATATATGGCTTTTATGATGTTGAGGTATGCTCCTTTTATTCCCACTTTGCTGAGAGTTTTTATCAAGAAAGGCTGTTGGATTTTGTCAAATGCTTTTTCTGCATCAATTGCTATGACTATGTGATTTTTATCTTTCATTTTGTTTATGTGATGTATCACATTTATTGATTTGCGGATATTGTACCATCCCTGCATTCCTGGGATGAATCCTGCTTGGTCATGGTGTATGATCTTTCCGATGTACTGCTGGATCCGATTTGGTAGAATTTTGTTGAGGATTTTGGCATCTATGTTCATGAGAGATATTGGCCTGTAATTGTTTTTCATTGTGTTGCCTTTATCTGGTTTTGGTATTAGGGTGATGCTGGCTTCATAGAAGGTGTCTGGAAGTGTTCCTTCTTCTTGAATGTTTTTGAATAGTCTGAGGAGGATAGGTTTTAATTCTTCCTTGAATGTTTGGTAAAACTCTCCTGTGTAGCCACCTGGTCCCAGGCTTTTAAATAAAAGCTTCAAAAAATGAAGCTTTTTGATGACTTCTTCAATTTCTTCCATAGTTATTGGACTATTGAGATGTTTGGCTTCCTCCTCATTGAGTTTTGGAAGGTTATATTTTTCTAGGAAAATGTCCATTTTTTGCAGTCATTATTTCTTTAAATAGATTTTCAGTATCTTGCTCTCTCTCTTCTTCTGGCACCCCCAAATTCTGATATTGGTATGTTTGAAGCTGTCCCAGAAACTCCTTACATTATCTTCACATTTTTGGATTCTTTTTTCTTCTTGTTTTTCCAGCTGAGTGTTTTCTGAGTCTTTATATTTCAAATTTTTGACTTGATTCTTGCCTTTCTCTAGTCTGCTGTTAGGTCTCTGTATAATATTTTTATTTCAGTCAGTGTATGTTTAATTTCTAGTTGGTCCTTTTCCATCTCTAGTTGGACCTTTTCCATCTCTAGTTGGTCCTTTTTCATCTCCTCTTGGGACCCGCTAAATTTATCCATCTTTTCTAGGATATTCTTGAAAAACCTTATAACTGTGGTTTTGAACTATATATCCAGTCGTTTGTTTTCCTCCATTTCTTTTGTTTGTGATCTCTTCCCTTGTCTCAGCATTTTCACTATGCCAGAAGAACTTCTGTGTTGGATTCAGCCTTATGATACCAGACTTGCAAAACTGCAGAAGCTTCTCTGTTGAGCTTGGGATGGGTGGAGTCTCAGGGCTTAAGGGACAGCCTTGCCTTCCAGTTGGCCCAGCCCTCCATGGCCCCTGAGTCTCACGTGACTGGGTAATCGCTGGAGCGGTCCCTTGCAGTACCTCTAGACTGCTGCCTTTCCAGCTCCCCTGCACTCCAGGACAATATGAGTCTGGGTCCTCAGGGTTTCACCCAAAACTGGAGTTTAGTGGAGTTAGACTTTTTCTGAATCAAACAGGATATACCTGGGAGCAATGTCTCAATAGAACTGAGAAAAATGCTTCTAAGAGATGACAGTTTGCAGCTTCTTTTATGCATTTGAAATTAAGGTGGAATGGCACTGCGCACAGAGGGAGGGTCTGTCTCTCGCCCACTGGTGAAAGCCAGCGGCACAATCAGCAGTTGGTCCTCTGCGTGCAGTACCGTGCGCACCACCAGACCTCTGATCTTTTGCGACTCCCCTAAATTTCTGTACACTTCTCCCTTTTCACAGGCCAAACTCACCCCCGTATGAGTTTCAGCTGGACCTGGGTTTAGTGTCATAGGATAAAGGGTTCAATGCCTTTGGGAGTCTCCGTCTCCCTCCCACCAGAGAAAGCCAACCTGGTACACCGGCACCCGCTCTCTCCAGGTGCCCGCCTCCGTACCTCAGCTTTTTGCAGCTCCTCTGGGTCTCTGTGAGCCCCTCTCTTTCCTTCTAGTTGTAGAATTCCCACTCAGCCAGCTTTCCTGTGGTTCTGGATAATATCTGTTCTGTCTTTTAGTTGTAGTTTTGAAATTGTTGTGTGAGGCAGCAGTGTAGGTGTTTACCTATGCCGCCATCTTGGAATCCTCTCTGTACAGAACATTTTGACTTTTTCTGAATCAAACAGGATATACCTGGGAGCAATGTCTCAATAGAACTGAGAAAAATGCTTCTAAGAGATGACAGTTTGCAGCTTCTTTTATGCATTTGAAATTAAGGTGGAATGTAGAGAAGATCATATGAATTTGGGAGAAAACAAAGTGGAATTCAATTACAGGATAGTTAGCAGGAGTGTGTTTTCTTGAAAGTGGTCACCTTTAGAAAGAAGGGTCTGAAAAGAGGCATTTCAAAGAGGTATTAACCTGGATACACAGAAATAATGAGCAAGGCTTACTTAAGGCAAAGATGGCCTTTTACTACTAAAGAAATTACACATATGCCTGAGGCATGACTACACACTTAGGCCTTCCCAGTTAGGGATTTAGGGTCAGATCATTCTGTGAGGTTACTTTCTCTAGAACCCCTTTTATCATCCACACAGCAATGGGATATAGGTTGAAGTTTTTGTGTACTTCTTATTTCTACACTTGATCGTAGCCAAAAGCTCCAGAAGTGATGTACTTCTAATTCCTATTGTGGATCTGGTATGGGCCTGATGGAGACCTAGATCTCTAGGAACATCCACTTGTAGGATCTAGAAGACTTAATGGGAAGAAACCATGTCTTTTTAGCTATCTTGGTAAACTTAAAATGTTATTTATTTATTTTTAAATGTTTTTTAAAAGGTGAAAAAGTAAGCACATCTGAATCTCAGGGAAAAGCTATGCGGCTCCAACTTTAGGATTAAGCATTGGTGCTGTGATGGAGAACCACATGTTAAAATGAACTCTGCACTTACCAGGACTACATCATTATAGTGAGGGCAATGTGGCTGACCTTTCACCAGGTGGCAGGTGTATTGGCCCTCTGTAGACTCATGAGTCAGAACACTGTACCAGGCATCATCTGATAACACACCAACAACTTCATATTGAAAAAAAAAATGATAGACTTGCTGATGTGACTCAGTGGTTGAAAGTCAACCTATGAACCAGGATGGTAATGATTCAACTCTGTGGTCAGGGAACATGCAGACTTGATCCCCAGTACTGGTAAGGAGTGTACAGGAGGCAGCCAATCAATGATTCTTTCTCATCATTGATATTTCTTTCTCTCCCTCTCCCTTCCTCTCTGAAATCAGTAAAAACATATTTTTAGAAAAAAAAAACTTATACAGTAACTTAGTTGAAGTCTTTTCAAATGAGATGTAAATGATATCTCTTACTTGAGGAGAACACACAATACAATATACAGATGATGTATTGTAGAATTGTATACCTAAAACCTATGCAATTCTATTAAACAATGTTACCCCAATAAATTAAATTTAAATATGATATTATCTCTTTGCTTTAAAAAATGTATTGATTTTTTGAGAGAGGGGAAAAAGAGAGGGAGAGAAAATCATTGATGTGCATGCCTCCTATCGAGCCTACAACCCAGGCATGTGCCCTGACCTGAAATTGAACCAGCAACCTCTCAGAGCACAGGATGATGCCCAACCATCTGTGCCACACTGCCCAGGGGGAAAAAAAAGTTTAGTTAGGACACTGGTGAAAAGGTCAAAAAAGCAGTGAAATGCCATCCAGCTGAATGCTAGCTGGGAGTATAGCTTTGAGTGGAAAGAGTGTATGTGGTGGTGGGTTCGGGCGGGGGAAGAGGGGTCACGGGGGGGTGAGGGGAGAGAGGAGTGTGTGTCATAGTTGCAGCTTTTCTCCTGGAGACCATTGCAGAAAATTTAATTCTTAAATTAATGTAACAATGTCTAAAACTGTAGTGCTTTTTTAAGTATGTGCTCTATAAATGCATGGTGACTGAACAAATCGTTAGGATTTCCTCCATTGGCCATATTTTTTGAAGGCCTATATATCCTAAGGTGAAAAAGGGGAGGATGAAAATAGAGGGGAATAAATAAGAGGGGTGGGTGCCAGTGTAGAGAACTGTATGCAGCAAAAACATAAAGGCAGTCACTGATCAAGCCCAAAGTGAGTGAAGAGAAGGTGGTAACGTGGTTCTTCCAAGGTGAAGAATCTTTTGCCTCCAGACCATGTCTCCAAGGAAAACTGCAAAGGACCCAAGCAGGCCTGGGGTTTCCCTTCCTGTCTTGGTTTATTTTCCCTCATTTGGGAGCTGGTTCCCTTCACTCTCAAATTCCCAGCCCTCAGAAGGAATGTGATAATAGCATTTGTCTCTTCAAGTTCTTCCAGAAAGAGAATCAGGTTCGAAGAAGCCCAATACCACTTCCAGCGTCTGTTTTCGGAGATGTGTAAGACTCCAGACAAGCCCTGTTTTTTGTGTTTGTTTGTTAACACCAGAAAAATAAGATTTTTTTTTTCTGGTGAGGGGTTCTTTGGTCTGTGAAAGCAAGAGGTTGTAATGTTTCTGGCAATTTATTGGAGATTATTTGAGGGTGATACAATAATGTGTCAAGGATTCAAATTGTAATAGTCTACTTCTCCCCAACCCTCCCCCTAAGTCAGAGCTCCTATTTGCCAGCCAGATAAACTATAGCTGAAGTAAAAATTCTTCTAGACAAACATCAAGCCAGATTAGGAATATTTTAGCGAGGTTTCCCAGTCAGTGTCTGGTGTTTCCATTTCTCCGTCGTTATCTGAATCTGATGGCTGTGACATTTTCATGACCTTAGACCTGGTGCTGATCCTGTGGCGCTGAGTGGGAGGCTTGAGGTCCAGAGGACCTCAGGGGTGGGGCTGGTAGGGTCACAGGCTACTAGGTACTTTGACTCACTCTAAGGTAGTGGTTCTCAACCTTCCTAATGCCGCGACCCTTTAATACAATTCCTCATGTTGTGGTGACCCCCAACCATAAAATTATTTTCGTTGCTACTTCATAACTGTAATTTTGCTACTGTTATGAACTGTAATATAAATATCTGATATGCAGGATGTATTTTCATTGTTACAAATTGAACATAATTAAAGCATAGTAATTAATCACAAAAACAATATGTAATTATATATTGTGAAATATTTATTTCTAATTACAAATAAATGAAATTTTGTCTTGAATTGTGGTGTAGCATGGGTAACAGTCTTAATATGACAACAGTAAACTACATTGCTACATTTTGCTACACAGAGGAGCAGTGTGTTGGTTCCTAAGACTATGGGAAATAGGTGTTTTCCAATAGTCTTAGGTGACCCCTGTGAAAGGGTCGTTCAACCCCCAAAGGGGTCGCAACCCCCAGGTTGAGAACTGCTGCTCTAAGGAGACCAGAATCAAGAGGGCTGATCAGCATTGGGCCATCGCTGCAGAATGTTACAAAACCAGTGTTTGGTGTCGTAAGGCAACAATCTCTCTTCCAGATACTAGAAGCCCTCTGCCCTAGATCTGTTCAGAGTCCAAAAACCAGAACTCTCCCTACAGCCCAGAACTTGAAATACATCACTCACATATTATGACACTGTCTATAAAAAATAGAAGTGCAGAATACTGGTCCAAAGGTCAAAAAGCAGAAAAATGTCATCCACGTGAATGCTAGCGAGGGGTGCAGCTTTGCATGGAAGGTGTGTGGGGTGTGTGTGTGTGTGTGTGTGTGTGTGTGTGTGGCGGCAGCGGGGTGCTGGGGGTGGGGGGTCTCATAGCTGCAGCTTTTCTTCTGGCAGCCATTGCAGAAAACAAATGGTTTTATTGGATGTTTCCACCTTGTGTGGAGGAAACCTGAGTAAGACTCCCTTCCTTCCTCTCTTAAGGGTTATTTTTAGTTTGGTTAGTTTATTTTGTTGTTGCATTATGTGTTGTTAGTAATATGTGTGTGTGTGTGTGTGTGTATACACATACATAGATACATATGTATGAATGTCAAAGTTTATTTCAGACTCTTGGCAGAAAATTTATAGGAAAAAAATAAAGGTGCGTTTGGTTAAACACCATGAGGCAATAATAAGACTGGTTAAGCATTGTACTTTAAAATGTCCAGTTACAGGTTTTAGGCTTGTCAAAATTGTCAGTCGGCTCGGTGGGTAACTTTTTAAAAACTTAATATTAATGTAACAAAATTTACCATTTTAATAATTTTTACATGTATAGTTCAGTGGCATTATGTACATTGACACTGCTGTGCAACCATCACCACCATCCATCTCCAGAACTTTTTCATTTTCTGCAAAGAAAACTGTCCCCATTCAACACTGCCACTCCCCCCATTACCCCTTCCCTGGCCACCACCACTCTACTTTCTCTCTTTGAATTAGACTATTCTAGGCACCTCATAGAAGTGGAATCACATGGTATCTGTCTTTTTCTTATTGGTTTATTTCATTTAGCACAATGTCTTCAAGGTTCACCCATGTTTGTTGTTAGATTTTTCCAGTCTGTTTTCTGTCAATTGAACTGTTTGTTTTTTGTTTTCTTGCTGAGCATTCTGACTTTGAAAACCGGATAACCATCTGAAACTTTGCCTGGCCACAGGGGCTCCCTTCTCACCACCCTAAAATAGTCCTATCTTTGCCACACTGGATACTTCAGTGTTTTCTCCTGCCTTGTCCGTTACATAACTGGTGTGTTGTTGGCTGTTCCCAGCTCTCAGCCTGCATGTCTCTCTCTATCCTCTCTATCCCTCCACCCTGCCCCCTTACCTCCCTGCTGCAAAGATTCAAAAGAAGCCCTTTCTTCTCCTAGGAACATGAGGTACTCCTGGCCTAGAGGGCCAGCCTGTACTAACCCTACTCTCCAAGCACAGCAGGATCTTTCTTAATCCACGCTTTTTGCTTGCTCCTTATAATTATTACTTTTAAGTAGTACACTTCCTTGTTACCTTCCAACAGTCAGCCACTGTCACCTTGTCTTTCTTTCCAGACAGTCCACATGTAAACAAGCACCTGGCACCTTTTCCTACAAAAGATCTGATCTTATACCACTGAATTGTGACTTTTAGAAAAATACAGAAAGGCAAGAAAGTGATATACAAAGTTCCCACCACCCAGAGTTGATAACAGCAGTTTAGCCATAGCTGTTTGGTTTCTTACATGAAAGAACTAAACTGTTACAGATAAAGTTCAAATATTCTGTGATCTTCACAGCCGATCCTATTCCCCTCCTGTTCCTGGAGGTGAACACTATCATGAATTTGTTAATAGCTTTATACACACACACACACACACACACACACACACACACACACACACA
>JAAGEH010000011.1:2552633-2569550 GCA_011751065.1 Lasiurus cinereus | reverse complement strand
TTACAAGTCCAGGAAGCACACAGAACCCCATTTAAAAGGAATCCAAAGAAGACTACACCAAGACACATCATAATTAAAATACCAAGAGCAAAAGACAAAGAGAGAATATTAAAAGCAGCAAGAGAAAAACAGTTCATTACCTACAAGGGAGCACCCATACAACTGTCAGCTGATTTCTCAACAGAAACAATGCAGGCCAGACGTGAGTGGCAAGAAATATTCAACGTGATGAATAGCAAGAACCTACAACCAAGAATAATCTATCCAGCAAAGCTATCATTCAGAATTGATGGGCAGATGAAGAGCTTCACAGATAAGAAAAAGCTAAACCAGTATTATATGAAATGCTGAAAGGTACTCTTTTATTATTTATTTATTTATTTATTTAAAATATATTTTATTGATTTTTCACATAGAGGAAGGGAGAGAGATAGAAAGTCAGAAACATCGATGAGAGAGAGACACTGATCAGTCGCCTCCTGCACGCCCCACACTGGGGATGTGCCCGCAAGCAAGGTACATGCCCCCGACCGGAATCGAACCTGGGACCTTTCAGTCCGCAGGCCGAAGCTCTATCCACGGAACCAAACCAGTCTCGGCTGAAAGGTACTCTTTTAGAAGAGGAGGAAGAAAAAGCTAAAAGCCAAAAAATTATGAATAACACATACATATCAACAAGTGAATCTAAAAATTAAGTGAATTAAAAATTTGATCAACAGAATAAACTGGTGAATATAATAGAATCAGGAGCACAGAAAAGGAGTGGACTGATCATTCTCAGGGGGAAAGGGGTGAGGGGTGTACAGGGAGAGACTGGACAAAAATCATACACCTTTGGATGAGGTCAATGGGAGGGAGGGAAGGGCAAAGGGAAGGGTGGGAGTTGGGTGGAGGGGTGCTATGGAGGGTAAAAAAGAGAAACAAATGTAATAATCTGAATAGTAAAGATTTAATTAAAAAAAAAAAAGTCCTGGGACGGGATGTGCAACACAATGATGGCTGACAACACTGCCGGACCACAGATGTAACAGAGTAGATCCTAAAAATTCTCATCACGAGGAAAAAATACATCTTACTGTGTTTTTTTTGTAACTCTCTAAAGTTACCTAAACTTACTGTGGCAAGCATTTCACAGCAGACATAAGTCAAGTTGTTAAGCTGCACACCTTGAACTCACAGGTGCTGTGTGTCAATTATATCTCAGCCACTGAAATAAAAATAAATACAGGAAATAGTTTTCTACATGCAATGCAAACCAAACCAAAACAAAAGCTTCAGTATTTTGATCTTCAAACAATTTCCCTGCCCCTATATTAGTAAAAGATAAGAACAGTAAGTGTTTCTTCATCTGGGAGCAAAATTTAAAAATATTTTGGCCCTGACAATATCTGATGGTGTGTTACTAGAACCTTAGTCGAGGGACACACTTATCAAATCTCCCTTGGCTCAGAGTGAAGGTTAAGTGGCATTGGCAGGACCTGTGACTGTCACATGCACAGGGTGTGCCCCTGGTGTGTTCCTAGCAAACACCGGGATTTAAATTTCAAAGCACAATCCACTCTGTAGAGGTGACACCCTGCCTCCTTCCTTCCCTGAGAACTGTGACTGCCCAGTTACCCATCACTTGGACAGAATGTCCCCAACCTATGAATGAGCATTGTTCCAAGCAAGAGATTTGTAAGTCCATTGTTTAGAACTGGAAGGCGCTTCCCCAGATAAACAAGGGTATGTGTAACCTTCATTATTCAGAACAGCCTGAAAGAACTTCTTGTGTCCCTGAAATCAAGGACTGTATAGTGATAACAAAAACCCTACCCTGGTTGGTGAACACTGATCTCTCAGAAAGTGCCTTCTAACTTCTAACTTGAGACCTGGGAATCTTTCCTGTCACAGACCTTCTGTGGGCCTTCTCCAACTCTCAGCCCTCAGTGTGGCTGCTGTGGTGTGGGGTGAAAGTCAGAGGAGAAGGAGCTGGGTGTGGGGTGGCCAAGCACCATGGAGGGCAGAGCTAACTCGAGAAATCCTGTAGGATCTGGCTCCCTCTGCATCTCTGAGCTCCCCAGGGACAGGCCTGCTTCCTTATGCTTCTGATCAAGGTTTCTTTGATATTCTGAAGCTTCCTGAGGTCTTTGTACTCTAAAAACAATGACAAATGAGCTGGAAATTTAAAAACTGGCTCCCTTTTGAAGAAGGATGGAATTTTTCACTCATTTTTCAGTTAGTGGCCCTCTCAGAAAAGACCAAGTTTGGACCTAGGGAAGAATGGTGGATTTCTGGGCATACAAAAGACCAAACAAATCTGGGTCAGAGTCCTTGCATTTGTAGTTGGCTTTAATCAAGAGATGATTCCCAAGATTTTATGTCATAATCTTGCACTTTTTAAAAAATATATGTTTTCTTTTATCTTGCCTTAATACAAGCTCAATGTATCTATACTAATATCTCAGTATTTTAAAGGTCTATGTTTTAGAAATTGCTTTTATATCTATTATTATCTCATTGGAGGTAAAGATAATATTACCTGTTTTGTTGCTAAAGAATCTGCCTGAGTTGGTTAGTCTTCTGCGCACCAAATCTGTGTCCTTGTTGATGATTTTAGAGGTTGGGTAACTAACTCCCTAAAGAGAGGCAGGACCCAGAGTCCTGGAGCTAAAACGAGTCTCCAGGGAATGTCTGGTCTACTCCCTGTCTCCAGACTCTACTAAATTATCTGAAACATTGAAATGCCTCTTTGTTCTTAATCTTCTCTAGGGAATGGAATCTGTAACTCTCAGTTACCTGTCCTGGTGACAAATAGCCTCTCTCTGATTAGAAAGACATCTTTATTTCCACCTTAGTTCTTTTTATTACAAAAAAAAGTTTATTTGGCAGAGAAAGTGTTTTTACTACTCCATTGAGAAAACACAATAAGGGACTTAAAAAACAAGG
The DNA here is from genome assembly GCA_011751065.1 of Lasiurus cinereus. NCBI lineage: Eukaryota > Metazoa > Chordata > Mammalia > Chiroptera > Vespertilionidae > Lasiurus > Lasiurus cinereus. The sequence continues at coordinate 2,566,622 of JAAGEH010000011.1, read as the reverse complement.
AGCTAGTTAGTGATTTCAGGGTCAGTTCACAACAGTCTGTAGCACAACTGAAATAATAACTAACTAAATAACAACTCGAGACCGGATTGTGTACATTTTCCATATCCCTTCCTCATCTTCCTTGGCAGCTAAGCCTCACAAAACTCCTGAGGGCGGCAGAGCTGGCCTCAGTGCCAGGGTGATAAGCAAACTAAAGCTTTAAAGCCTGGTGTTTCATACAGGCTCTTGTGTAAATCTGCACCAGAGCTGGACTAGATTCTGGTTTCTGACCCTGGAATTTGAAAGGCATGTCTCTGTGCCCACCGAGAATTCACACTGAGTTCTTAATTCAGTGCCCTGAATTCAGGACTGCTGCTGGCAGAAACAGAGATGCTCCTCAGGGACTTCGCTTACAGGGAACACGAAGCCCCAGTTGGCTTCTGCTGGCTGGTCCTGGAGCAGAGCCAGCGGGCTGTGCAACTGAGCAGTTGCTGGCTTTGCCCTGCTCAGGCCTGCCTGGAACCAGCAATGCTCAGGGGCTTTTCTCGAGCCGTAGTCCATCAAGTCTGTCCAGACTCCCATGCAAACCCTGTGGCTTTGTACAATCTGAGTGCAATGCCACTTAAAAAAAGAAAATCCTCAACTGAGGATTTGCTTTTTTATTGATTTCAGAGAGAGAGGAAAAGAGAAAGAGAGAGACAGACATTGATGGACTGCCGCCTGCACGCCCCCTACTGGGGATGGAGCCCGAAACCCAGGCATGTGTCCTGAGTGAGAATCTAACCAGTGACCTTGTGGTGCATGAGACGACACCCAACCAACTAAGCTACACAATGCCACTTCGATGCACTGTGTCTTGTGCGTTTGTCCAAACTTAGAGAAGATAAACAAAAACACAGGCCAAGCTTAGGGCTCAGGTGTCTAAAAAACTCCCCTCCTCACCTAATCATATAATGTGGAGATTAGAAACACAGTGGAGATTAGAAACAGGTCCAGGAAATTATGTTTGCACATCTTATTTGGTGGAACTCGGCACAGATGGTACTGATTTTAATCTCCTGGGAAAGTGATTCAGGACAGCTTACTATTCCCTCTCCCAGGTTCAGCCTTGAGTGTGTAGACCAAACATGTCAAATTCGCGGCTGGTGGGCTGCATGCCTCATTTAAATATGCGGCCCACTGGTCCCAAGTTTGACACACTTGGTGTAGACATTGATAACTTACTCAGAATCCTCACCCTCAGACCTCTATCAGGCTGAGGCCCTGGTCACACTTCCCCTAAGCCCAACTCTTCCTGAAAACAGCCTTCTCACTACTTGGAAGGTTTGCTGAGGTCAGCAATTCCCAAACCTCTTCTAAGCAGACTCACCCAAGGCATCTTTTAAAACACAGATTCCCAGGCTCCACCCCAGATTCATTCGATTAGCATCTGTAGCTCTGGGTCTAAGAGTCTGAATTTAAAAATGTCACCAGGTGATTTTAATTCACCTGAATCAGAGGCAAGCAATGAATTCCCTCTGTACTGGCCCACCAAAAGGGTGGGAAAATACCATTCCTGCCATTTGCACACATTGAAACACCACTTCAGACTCAGCCCTAGTTGTAACCCAAGCTCTGCTAAATGTCCACCTCAGCTTGCTTGCCCATACACATGAACACCTTCATGCTCTGACCTGAACTCATTTCTCTTTGAGAAGATAGAAAATGAGGAGCCCTAAGAGCTGTTCACCGAATCGCTTTCTTTTAACACCTACACCCGACCCCACTCTCGCTCTGAACTGAGAGCCCTGGTGAGAGCTCTGAGGCAGGCAGCAGGAGCTGCTGGTCCTGCTCTTGCACCCTCAGTGGCACACCCTGGGAAGGAGGAGTCAGGATACCTGCTCCTGGGCCTCACCTCCTCTTTCCAGTGCAACATGCAATTTCTATGCTTGATTGAACATTTCTGCCAGGAGAACTGGCTGCTAACTAATGGGGAAATTATGGAGAGGTATTCAACTGCTCCAAAGCTTAGAGACACAAGGGAATTTCAAAAACTAGAAATTTGAAAGCTGGCATTCCCAATCTTGCGAGCTCAGGTGACCTCTTCAGAGGGAAGAAATGCTACTCTGGCCCTGGAGGCTGAAGCCATGGACTCAGGAACTGTGTGACCTCCTCTTCCCACCAGCCTGACTCCATTGTTTTCCTTTGTACTCAGATCCTATAGCTCCCTGGAGTGGCAAGGATTAGAAACCTGCTCCTCCACCTCAGACCTTTCCCTAATAATTGAAGAGGAATCTTTTGTCTTTTAAAAATATATATGTTTTTATTGATTGCAAGGAGGAAGGGAGAGGGAGAGAGAGATAGAAACATCAGTCATGAGAGAGAATCATTGATTGGCTGCCTCCTGCATGACCCCCCACTAGGGATCAAGTATGGGCCCTGACCAGGAATTAAACTTTAACCTTCTGGTTCATAGGTCAATGCTGAACCACTGAGCTACATTGGCTGGGCTATTCTGTCTTTTTAAGCACCAGATTACCCTTCTTATTTCTTAGGCCCTGACATCTAAAACATTGCCATAGTTCAGCCATGTGGCTCATTCCCTTCCTGCTATGAGTCCATCTTACTACCTTCTGCTTCTTGGTGCTTTCTCCAAGGGTAAACATGTCTTGCCTAACTGCTGTGTTAGCTACATTGCCAAGGACAAATTTATTTATTTTTTCCGTTTTTTTATTAATGAATTACATGTGTACATACCTTCCCATTGCCCCTCCCCCATTCCTATGCATGCCCTCATCCCCCAGTGTCTTGCATCCATTGGTTATGCTTATATGCAAGTATACAAGTCCTTCGGTTGATCTCTTATCTACCCCACCTCTCCTTAACCTTCCCACTGTAATGTGACAGTCTGTTTGACACTTTACTGCCTCTGAATCTATCTTTTTGTTCATCAGTTTATAATGTTCTTTATTATCCACAAATGAGTGAGATCATGTGGTATTTTTCTTTCACTGACTGGCTTATTTCACTTAGCATAATGCTCTCCAGTTCCATCCAGGTTGCTGCAAATGGTAAGAATTCCTTCTTTTTGATGGCAGCATAGTATTCCATTGTGTAGATGTACCACAGTTTTCTGATCCACTCATCTGCTGACAGGCACCAAGGCTGTTTCCAAATCTCAGCTATTGTAAGTTGTGCTACTATGAACATAGGGGTGCATATATCCTTTCTGATTGGTGTTTCTAGTTTCTTAGGATACATTCCTAGGAGTGGGATTACTGGGTCAAATGGGAGTTCCATTTTTAGTTTTTTGAGGAAACTCCATACTGTTCTCCACAGTGGCTGCACCAGTCTGTATTTCCACCAGCAGTGCACGAGGGGTCCTTTTTCTCCCATCCTCGCCAACACTTGTGGTTTGTTGATTTGTTGATGATAGCCATTCTGACAAGTGTGAGATGGTACCACATGGTTGTTTTGATTTGCATCTTTCGGATAAGTAGTGTTTTCATGTGTCTCTTGGCCTTCTGTCTTCTTTCAAAAAGATTCTATTTAAATCCGTTCCCCATTTTTTTATTGGATCATTTATCTTCCTTTTATTAAGTAGTATAAGTTTCCTATAGATGTTGGAGATTAAACCTTTATCAGTGATAACATTTGCAAATATGTTCTCCCATACAGTGAGCTTTCTTCTTTGGTTGATGGTTTCTTTTGCTGTGAAAAAGCTTTTTATTTTGATGTGGTCCCATTTGTTTATTTTCTCTTTAGCTTCCATTGCCCTAGGAGCAGTATCACTGAAGAAGTTCCTTCAGCATATGTCTGAAATTTTGCTCCCTGTGGATTCCTCTAGTATTTTTATGGTTTCCCATCTTAAGTTTAAGACCTGTATCCATTTTAAGTTAATTTTTGTGTATGGTGTAACTTGATGGTCTAGTTTCATTTTTTTCTTTTTTGCATGTATCTGTCCAATTTTCCCAACACCATTTATTGAAGACACTGTCTTGACTCCACTGTATGTTCATGCCTCCTTTGTCAAATATTAATTGAGCATAGTAGTTAGAATATCTGTATTCTCTATTCTATTCCATTGGTCTATATGTCTGTTCTTGTGCTAGTACCAGACTGTTTTGAGAACAGTGGCTTTATAATAAAGATTGAAATCTGGCATTGAGATCCCACCTACTTTATTCTTCTTTCTCAGGATTACTGTGGCTATTTGGGGTCTTTTTTTTTTTTATCCCAGATGAATTTTTGGAGAGTTCTTTCTAGGTCTATGAAATATGCTGTTGGTATTTTAATGGGGAGTGAATTGAATCTATAGATTGCTTTGGGTAATATGGACATTTTAATGATGTTGATTCTTCTAATCCATGAACATGGTATGTTCTTCCATCTGTTTACGTCTTCCTCTAATTCTTTTTTTGGTGTCCTATAGTTTTCCACGTATAGCACTTTTACCTCTGTAGTTAAGTTTATTCCTAGGTATCTTAATTTTTTTTGGTGTGATGGTAAATGGGATTGCTTTTTTAGTCTCTCTTTCAGTAAGTTCACTATTGGTGTACAGAAATGCCATAGATTTCTTGGTGTTAATTTTTTATCCTGCTACATTGCAAATTCACTTATTAATAAGTCCATTAGTTTTTTGATGCAGTCTTTATCATGTCATCTGTAAATAAGGACAGCTTTACTTCTTCTTTTCCAATTTGGATGCTTTTTATTTATTTTTGTCTAGTTGCAATGGCTAATACTTCCAGTACTATGTCCAACAAGAGTAGTAAGAGTGGGCATCCCTGTATTGTTCGTGTTCTTAGGGGAAATGGTTTTAGTTTTTGCCCATTGAGTATGTTGTTGGCTGTGGATTTATCATATATGGCTTTTATTGTGTTGAGTATGATCCTTCTATTTCCACCTTGCTGAGAGTTTTTGTCAATCCAAGAGTTGTTGAATTTTGTCAAATGCATTTTCTGCATCAATTGATATGACTATGTCATTTCTATCTCTCAATTTGTTTATGTGATATATCAAGTTTATTGATGTGCAGATATTGTACCAACCTTGCATTCCTGGGATAAATCCTACTTGGTCATGGTGTATGATCTTTCTGATGTACTGCTGGATCCAATTTGCTAGAATTTTGTTGAGGATTTTGGAATCTATGTTCATGAGGGATATTGGCCTGTAATTCTTTTTCATTGTGTTGTCTTTATCTGGTTTTGGTATTAGGGTGATGCTGACTTCATAGAAGGTGCTTGGAAGTCTTTCTTCTTTTTTAATTTTTTGGAATAGTCTGAGGAGGATAGGTTTTAGTTCTTCCTTGAATGTTTGGTAAAACTCCTCTGTGAAGTCATCTGGCTCTGGGTTTTTGTTTGCTGGAAGCTTTTTGATGACTGCTTCAATTTCTTCCATAGTTATTGGACTATTGAGATGTTTAGGTTCTTCCTGATTGAGTTTTGGAAGGTTGTATTTTTCTCGGAATATGTCCATTTCCTCCTGGTTGTCCAGTTTGTTGGAATAGATTTGTTCATAGTATTTGTTAACAATTCTTTGTATTTCGGTGGGGTCTGTTGTTATTTCTCCTCTTTCATTTATGATTTTGTTTATTTGGATTCTCTCTCTCTTTGCTTTTTGGTGAGCCTAGCTAGAGATTCATCAATCTTGTTTATCCTTTCAAAGAACTAGTTCTTGGTTTCATTGATCTTTTGTATTGTTTCTTTGGTCTCTGTCATTTATCTCCACTCTGATCTTTTCTATTTCCTTCCTTTTGCTTACCCTGGGCTTTTCTTGTTTCTTTCTTTCTAACTCTTTGAGTTGTAGGGTTAGGTAATTTATTATCATTGTGTCTTGTTTTTTGCAGTAGGCTTGTAGAGCTACAAATTTTCCTCTCAAGACAGCTTTCGCTGTGTCTCATAGATTTTTGGATTGTTGTGTTTTCATTGTCATTTGTTGCCATGATGTTTTTTATTTCTTCTTTGATCTCTCTGGTAATCCCGTCATTGTTTAATAGCATGCTATTTAGTCTCCATGTGTTTGATTTTTTTTTTTGGATTGTTTATATTGTAGTTGATTTCCAGTTTTATGCCAATGTGATCTGAGAAGATGCTTGATATGATTTCTATCTTTTTGAATTTGAAGAGACTTTGCCTGTGACCCAACATATGGTCTATGCTTAAAAATGACCCATGTGCACTTGAGAAGAATGTATATTTTGGGCTTTGGGGTCAAATGTTCTGAAGATGTCAATTAATTGCATCTGCTCTAGTGAGTCATTTAGGATTCATGTTTCTTTGCTGATTATTTGTTTAGAGGATTTGTCCAATGGTGATAGTGGGGTATTAAAGTCTCCTACTATGAATGTATTGCTATCAATCTCTCCCTTGATACCCTGCAGGAGTATTTTTATGTATTTGGGTGCTTCTCTATTGGGTGCATATATGTTTACCAGAGTTACTTCTTCTTGTTGGATTGCTTCCTTTAATATTATGAAGTTGCCTTCCTTATTGTTTGTTATGTCCTTTACTTTGAGATCTAATTTATCAGATATAAGTATTGCTACCCCAGCTTTTTCTTTTCCACTTCCATTTGCCTGAAAACCTGTTTCCATCCCTTCACCCTCAGTCTGTATACGTCTTTTTTGCTGAGGTGGGTTTCTTGTAGACAGCAGGTATATGGCTCATGTTTTGTTTTCCAATCTGTTATCCTATGCTTTTGATTGGGGCATTTAATCCATTTACATTTAAAAGTATTGATACTTATTTATTGCCATTTTTATTCTTTATCCCTGAGTTTTCTTATTTGCTTCCATTTTTTTTCTTTTTCTTTTCTTTTTTTTAAAGCAGATCCTTTAGCATTTCTTGCATTGCTGGTTTGGTGATAATAAATTCCCTTAGTTCTTTTTTCTCTGTGAAGCTCCTGATTTGATTTCACCTTCAATTTTGATTTATAGACTTGCTGTGGACAGTATTCTTGGATTCAGACCCTTCCTTTGCATGACTTTGTATATTTCATTCCATTCCCTTCTGGCCTGATGAATTTCTGTTTAGAAATCAGTTGCTAGTCTGATGAGGGTTCCTTTGTAGGTAACTTTGTTTCTCTCGGGCCACTTTTAAGATTCTTACTTTGTCATTGGTGTTTGCCAATTTAATTATAATGTGCCTTGGTATCAGTCTTTTTGGGATTCATTTTGCTTTGGATTCTGTGAGCTTCTTAAATTTGTGTGGTTTTTTTTTTCCCCTATATCAGGGAAGTTTTCTGTCATTATTTCTTCAAACAGGCTTTCTATTCCGTGCTCTATTTCCTCTTCTCCTAGAACCCCTATTTTGCAAATGTTGTTTTGTTTCATGTTATCCCAAAGTTCCCTTAGGCTCTCCTTCTGCTTTTTAATTTTTTTTTTAAGCTGCTCTACTTGGCTATTTTTTCCTACCTTGTCTTCTAACTCACTGATGTGGTCCTCTGCTTCTTCTAGTCTACTTTTGATGCTTTTGTTTGAGTTCTTTACAGCAGCGATGTCATTTTTCATTTCTTCTTGGTTCTTCATTTCCTCTTGGTTCTTCCACATATTGTCAAATTTGTCTTCCATTCTTTTCAGCCACCTTATGGCCATTTCTCTGAATTCTTTCTGGGGCAGGTTGCTTGCTTCCATTTTGTTTATTTCCTCTTCTAGTGATTCTTGCTTTTCTTTCATATGTGGACTGTTTCTTGTCTCCTCATGGTCTCTATTCTCTGAGTGTCTATTTATGTAATTCTCTCTCTCTCTTCTGCGTTAATTTAAAGAAACAAAATACAACACAACCAGGCACAACACATAAGGCACTGAACAGAAATGTATTTACAATATTCATAACCACAAATAAAGGTGACCACTAGAGAGAGGCAAATTAGGGGATAGGAGAGAAAGAAGAAAAGAGAAAAGAAGAAAAAAAAAGGAGTGCCAAAATGAAATTGGGAGGAGGGAGAGAAAAAAAAAGTAAGAGAAAAAAGAAAGAGAATGAGAAAGATAAGGGGAACAAACTATATATATGGGGAATAAATTCTATTAGAACAACCACTAATCCCAGCAAATGCCAGCAACAAGTACCTGGAGATTAATAGAAACTACAAACAATAACTAATATCAAGCAAGGTGAGGGAAAACAGAAGCAATAAAGAAACAAAAACAAAGCAAACAAAACAAAGAATAAGGAAAACAATCTCACAAAAAAGCATAAAAAATAGATATAATCAACATTTAAGCAAACAACAACAAAAGGCTAGAGAGAAAAACAATTTGTTCGATAGTGAAGACAGAGAAGAGAGAGGTGTGTATGGACTTGGAGCAGGGGATTGGAAATTAGATATATAAATTGGGTGAAATTTTAACAGGGGATAAAAAGAAAGAATAGGGAAAATCTAAGTAGGAAAAAGTTAAGAGAAATATCACAACAAAAGGGGAAAAGTTAGGAAGAGAGTGATGGCATAAAGGTAGAGGTGAGATAGAGTAAAATGATGCTAAAGGAAAGATGAAAATAGAATGTAGAACTCTAATCCCAAAATAAATAAAGGGAACATAAAATGACACTTTTTTTCTAAAAAGTTAAAATAGTAGTAGCAATAATACTGTTTGAAATTAAAAATCTAATAATTAAAAATGTAAAATAAAATGAAGAAAAATTAGTTTAAGTAAAAGATGAAAAATTAAAAATTAAAAAATAGAATGTGCAATAGTGAAGGTCATTCACTTCCTCTATTGTTCTGTTGGCATGACTGTTTCCTAATCAGGAAAGTATTGCAGTTCCCTGCATTCCACTGGTGCTCAATGTTGTAAGCCAGTCCTGATTTTTAAGCAGGCAGTGTGTCTTAATCTCTTTATTTCTTTATTTGTGATTACACAAGAGTCAATTTGTGATTCAGCCCCTGAATGGCAGTGTTTCTGGATTGACCTCTGAGACTATAGGTCTCTCTAGCCTGTGCTTAGATCCTGCTTTCCCTCTGGCAAATCAATACCAGTTTGTGGAAGTGGGCTGTCCCAGAGCTGGTTCTCCAATGGTCACTCCCCACTCTGATCCCCGGGTTCCAGAAAAAAAACTTTCCCCTGCAGTCTCCTAGGGTGTCCCCAACTGGATGATCCAATGTATTGAGCTTAGCAATCAGAAGCAAGGATCTGAAGAGGAAAAGCGCATGTACGTGAATTCCGGAGCTGTGCACAAGTTGGCACAGTCCCCGTTTGCCCCTCTTGTCCAAGCAGCCGGCACACTTTAAAAATTCCCAGGCTGTCCTTCTGCGTCAGATCAAAATGGGTTGCTTTTTATAGATCCCCTCTGTTAGCAGCTCTGAGGACCCCCTTCCACATTCAAGGATCATGCCAGTTCCAACAGCCACAGGTTTCTCTAGGTGCAGACTTCTCCTGGTCCCCCAGCTCCCACAGTGCCAGGACCAGAAACCTCACTTATCCCAGGCAAAATCCAACCTTTCCATGTGGAGTGTAGAGCTCCTCTGAATCCAGGTGTTTGCGCCAATTGGGGACTTGTGTTCTGGGGTTTGCAGGTGTTTGGTGGATGCCATAGTTGTAGATTTCCCCCTTCAAGACGGTGGGATCTCCGCATCCAAGCTGGTGGCTCTGGGAGAAAACCCAGCAGAAGTGAGGGCTGCTGGGTCAGGACAGCCCTGTTCAGCAGTCCCCCACCTTCTCCTGGAGTGCAGCTGTCCCTTAACTCGCCAACAAACACTCCCAGTGCGACTCTCAGCTGTTCTGTCTGCTCAGGGACAAGGCTGAGGACACATTCGTCTATTCCGTTGCCATATTTTCCCCAAGGACAAATTTAAATGTTCAGAGGAAACCCCCCCCCCTAACAAAACAATTCTCCTATGTAAAATGAACTACCACGAGGCAGCTCTTAATTCAAGTGGAGTCACCCCAGTTAGTTCCCTGGTCCCAGGTGTGGAACTCCCCAAGCTTATCACTCTACCAGTTCTCCTTTTGTTTCAACATATATGTCCATATACTCTCTTCACCCAGCCAGTGTGGCTCAGTGGTTGAGTGTCAACCTATGAACCAGGAGGTCATGGTTCAATGCCCAGGTTGCAGGCTTGATCCCCAGGGATGTGCAGAGGCAGCTGATCAATGATTCTCATCATTGATATTTCTATTTCTCTCTCCCTCTCCCTTCTTCTCTGACACACACACACACACACACACACACACACACACACACATATTCTTCCCCCCCTCTCAATTTGGTGCATAATTTTCTATGTCACTGGCCCTGTATGCTTTGTCCTTTTATTTTCAATTTGGGATCACCATGTTCCCTCTGCTGTGTATGTGCCTCGAGCAAGATAGTTAGTTTCCCTAGTCACTCCTTATTAAAAATTCATGGCGGCAAGATCGGGGAGATTATTTACACACCTTGATGCTTAGAAGGAAATGAGCACCTCTTATTTCAGGTGACTAGATCCTGTAATTACCCAGAAACCCACTGAGAAAGAGCTCCGGAATCAGCATCAATTACCAGCTGTGTGAGTCAAATGGCATTACTTAACCTCTGAGTCTTAGTTTTCCCATCTGTAACATGTAGATGATAATGCCTACAGTGCAGAAGTGCTGAGAGAATTATGTAGTATAATGTATGCAAAGCAGCTGGAATACAGTAAGCACTTGATGAATGGTAGCTGTAATTATCCTCACCTCTACAAGGATAACCTTCAAGTATGCAAAGTATCTGGCTTCTTAGAAACTATTCAGGAGCAGGGAATAAACCATGGTGAATGATATACCTGTTATGCAGCCACTTCTGAAGCCCATGACCCATTGTCATCTTTGAGGTCTAGGTGGCCCAGCTGAGCAGTAGGCATTTCACTCATGGTTTTCTCATCTACACTGCCTTCCACATTCAATCTTTAAAAAATAAGTAAAAAACACTGGCCTAACTTTTCCCAAACTCGCCCCAATGAAAAATATAAAACTTTGCTGCTGTCCAGATTCTCTTTCTGTTATCAATCCACAAGGACCCCACTGCCCACTTTTGAACTGTGATGTGAGCCACAGACATTTAGCTATAATTTATGAAACAGCGACTCCGTGTGGCCAGATAGAGCTGCAGCCGAAACCAGACAAGCAGTCAGATCCCATCAGTTAGAAAATAAAATGAGGAAGGGAACACCGCATTTTCCAGTGTGAGTGGAGTGGAGTTACTTCTTTTTTTCCAAATGTGTCTGCCTTGTCCACAGCCCAAGGTCTGAAGGTGGATGGCGAGTGCTCTCAGCTGGCCACAGGGCATATGTAAAATGTCAGCATTGCTCCCTGGGAGCTGTGGAAAATTTACAGAAAAATCTTAGCAATCCTTATCCAACTCAGGTTTTTCTTGGCATGTGCTCAGACCTTGAAAAAATAGGAAAACCATGAAGGAAGCAATTAATACTGTCATTAATAGGAACCATTGGCCCTTCAAATAGTGCTCAATATTAAAAATTACTAAATCTATATGATGGAATGTCAGCCTGGGTGGTCCCTAGGTCTAGCCTAGTCGTCAGCTTAGTAACTTGAGTCCCTTAACGCTATCAGACAAATGGGTATTTATCTCATCCCTGAAGTTATCTAGTGAGCAGGAAGTTTCCTTTCACAGTAGTGGGCCTCGGTTTTTACCTTTTGAGAAAAGCCTCAGGATTATCCCATAATTATGCATCTTCACAAATCAAGAACTTCTCACCAACATTCCTAGGAAAAAATATGTAGGGGGTTTCCATGCACAATAACAAGCTGTATTAAGCGTTCTCTCATCTAAACTTCAGCAGAGAAGTGGATGAGGATAGAGTGGTTCCTCGTACTTCCATGAATCCTTAAACCTCTCCACTTCATTGTCTTGGGATGGTGGAGAGAGCCCTGGCCTGGGAGCTAAGGGTCAGGAGAGATTCGGAGTCACTTCTCATGGCTAGAACTGCAGCTTGTTAACTCCGACACTATCAGCTGACCTGTTTCCCCCTGTGAGGAGAACAGGAAGCTGGTATGCAGAACACACTGGGAAGCCAACCACCAGGCAGCAAGAGAAGGCAGAGCAGCCAGAGGTGTCAGGGTCAATTCCTGAAGACCATGGGATTCCTGCGACTTTCCTGAACTTGTATGTTACCTCCCTCATTTTAAGCTGGCTCAAACCAATTTCTGTTACTTGAAACTGAGAGAACAAACTACACAGTGACTGGGCAGTTAATCTCCTTATCCTGCAATTCCCTCATCTGTTCAATGAGAATCATCCTTTATTCAGCAAATATTTATTGAATGTTTTCTCGGTGCTAGGCACCGTTTTAGGTTTGGGGAGACATACCTCGGAGCAAAAGAGACTTAAATTCCTTCCTTTATGAAACTTCTACTAAAAAGGTCTCTGGAAATAAGTAGACACATGAGAGAAGACACAAACTTCAAATCAGGTACCAGCCATAAAGCTGGTGGACCCAAGAGAGCGAAAGCAGAAGCCCCAAATCTTAGAAAACGTACCAGAGAGCCACTCAAAACACCAACAGTCCTTCTGGCTCTAAACTAAAATTAGATGAAAAGACTGGCCTTTCTGTGACTTTCTTTTACATCTTGGTACAACTGCTGAAGGCCCCTTCTGGTATTTTGCTGGCAGGCCCCACACTTGAGAAGCTCTCCTCATACTGTGCTTCCTGCCTGCTGGGGCTCTGGGCAGCTTTCAGTCTATTTTCAGTTATCAGGGAGAGCAATGGAAAATGCACATAAGTGACAAACTAAATTCACAGATACTTTTAGGATCTAATTTTAGCCACCCCTTTCCCATTCAGTTATTTGTCAAAACTACTTAGGAAGCCTGCATTAACTGATTTGGTCCTATCTTCTGTTGCTGCCTCTGATAAATTACAAATGAACCAAGTGAAGACTAAAAGGCAGGCAGCAGGAGGGAGAAAACACAGAATGTGAATAGTCTGCCTGATAAACACCCAAACTATCTCATACAATCTGGAAGATTAACTATGTGAGGACTCAGTCTTCTGTATTATCTGACCCTCATACATGGGCTAAAACCTTCTTATTTTTAACAACTTACTTCCTTTACTTATTATATTAAGTATGAATAAAATGCAGAGCACCCTTTACTTCCTTTACTTATTTTATTAGTATAAATACAATGCAGAGATTCTTACTACACTTGATCTTAGCTAAAAGGCGGAGAAGCGATCAATGCAGAGATTCTTATACAATAAAGAACAAATCACAGTACTGAACACTCACAGCTCAGGTGACTCTCTCAGCTCCTCAGTCTTCCTTCTATAGATATGAAGCTTATCATCACTTGCCAACCAGAGGGCAGGGATTTCCAATAAAGATGGACAACCCAGATTCTGCAGCATCTCAGCTAGAAGTGATGATAGTTATTTTAAATTTTTTTACATATTCCGTGCCTCAAGTACCTCTCCATCTTCCCTCCAAAGTTAATGAAAAACTATTTCTGTTGCATGGGTATGCATGAGTGCCTGTGCACACACTCATATCCACCCTCCATGCACACACACACACACACACACACACACACACACAAACACAGTCTCCCAAAATGCATGTAACCAGTTCAGTGGAAGCTGACAATGCATCAGAGGCTGTTTTTATCTTATTTTTTAAAATTGATTTCAGAGAGGAAGGGAGAGGGATAGATAGAAACATCATCAATGATGAGAGAGCCTCCTGCACACTTCACACTGGGGATGGATCCCATAACCCAGACATGTGCCCTAACCAGAAATCCAACTGTGACCTCCTGGTTTATAGGTCAATGCTCAACCACTGAGCCACACCCGTGAGGCAATCAGAGCCTGTTTGAAGATAAATCTATTTTTTTCCACCCTTTCAGGATGGCATGGCTCTCTGCCCAAGAAATAGGCTTCTTTCTTGATAAACTACACCTGCCATAAGATCTCTGTCTTGTGGAGCAATCTCAAGCACAGGTGTCTCGCTAGTTCTTAGAATCCAGGGAATGACAAAACTTAAGGAAATAATGGCTCACCCCAGCTGGTTTGGCTCAGTGGATAGAGCGTCGGCCTGTGGACTGAAGG
>JAAGEH010000011.1:2522074-2552623 GCA_011751065.1 Lasiurus cinereus | reverse complement strand
TCTTCTTCTTCTTCTTCTTCTTCTCTGAAATCGATAAAATATATTTTAAAAAAGAAAAGAATGGCTCAGCAGTTGAATGTCGACCTATGAATAAGGGGGTCAGGGTTTGATTCCAGGTCAGGGCATATGCCCAGGTTGCAGGCTCGGTCCCCATCAATGATGTGTGTATGTGTCTCTCTCTCTCCTTCCTTCCTCTCTGAAATCAATTAAAATAGTTTTTAAAAGACAATAATGATTTAAGATAGGAGGTAGGGCAGAATTTCAGAAGCAGTAACTAATTTGATTTTTTACAGAGAGGAAGGGAGAGGGATAGAGTTAGAAACATTGATGAGAGAGAAACATTGATCAGCTGCCTCCTGCACATCCCCCACTGGAAATGTGCCCACAACCAAGGTACATGCCCTTGACTGGAATCGAACCTGGCACCCCTCAGTCCACAGGCTGACGCTCTATCAGTTGAGCCAAACCAATCAGGCTAATTTGGAGTTTTAATACAAGTAACAAGTTTTGTTTTTCACCTCAAAGATTGGAGAGTGGCTGACCACTGAATGAGTTCTGCAAGTTAGGATTTTCAATCCAAGTTCTTGAGACTTTCATCGGAATGCCTTTTTGAACAGTCGCCTGCTCTGATCTTCACTCTGGCTGCTACTGCCTTCCTACCCTCCCATTTACTTTTAGATGGAGATAATCAGGCATACCTTTCCCCTAATTTTATCTTGAAGAAAGGTGAATACATGCAAACAAATAGGTAAGCAAATATTGACTTATATTCATCATGGATCTGTAGGCTCCCCCTACCAGTTCCAGGGAGAGGACAGAGGTGGAACATCCCTGGGCAAGTCAGTTCTTCTCTGTGCCAGATGCCCTTTCCCTTCTCAGAAGGCTCCCTGGAATGTCTAGGACTACTTGGTCCAGGCATTACATCCAATGCAATGACCTTTCAATAAGACTACATGCTGACAATAATACATGTCAGGGACTACGGATCCTGCACAGGGTGACCCAGTGAGTTGGGAATCAGGACCTGACTGCCTGTCTCCTTGTTGATCTTGGGCTAGCTCTAATGATAATAGGTCCAATGCAGTCTTGTTTTTCTTTTTGAACTGGCAGGTTTTATTTTTATAATCTTTATTGTTGTATTACATATGTCACCTTTTCCCTCCCATTCACCCCCTCTAGCCCATCCCCACCCCAAGCCCTCTTTACCCCACTGTCTGCATCCATGGGTTATGCATATATGCATACAGGTAATGTAGTCTTTAGACCATCTCAGGTGGAGACACCACCCCAGAGCAACTGAATAAAAATTTCTAGTGTTGGAGACATAGGGCTCTGCATTTTTATAGCATCTTAAGGTTTGTACCTACTCAAGATTTGGAGGTCCTTATCTAAAACCCAGGAGCTAGAGATCTGACTGTCATGTTCTCTTCCTGCTCTAATATTCAGTGGTTCTGGGTAGAAGCTCATTTTTTTAAGTTGGTCCCCATATTCTCCAGCCACATTCCTATGTCATTTCTGGTTACTTAGCAGACAACTGCCAATTCACCAGGATTTAACAAGCATCTAACAGTAACTATAATTTCTTCCCACCTTATGTTTTTGTTTTGTTTTGTTGTTGTTGTTTGTGTGTTTTTTAAAATCCTCATGGAGAATACTTTCCCATTGATTTTCATAGAGAGTGGAAGAAAGAGGGAAAGACAGACAGAGAGAAATATTGATGTGAATGATACATATTCATTAATTGGCTCCTGCATGTGCCCCAACCAGGACCCAGGACAGGGAGGAGCCTGCAACCAAGATATGTGCCCTTGACCAGAATCAAACCCAAGACCCTTCAGTCAACAGGCCAACACTCTATCCACTGAGCTAAACCAGCTAGGGCTTCCCAAACTATTTTAAAAATCAAATATTTCCTAACCCTGGTGGTCAGTGGGTGCAACAATTACATTGGTATTTGTACACATGACTTGCTCCCCACATCAGAAAGAAACATTAAAAATTTACTCCATTCTCTTGCCATAGGAAGACCTCAACACAACAAGATGGTCATCTCCCTTAATGAGCATAGAAATCACATTTTAGGATTGTGGACAAGTCACTCAATGAATTTCCTATAGTTTCTAAGGATAAGTTGGATTGCAGCTCTTAAACATTTGGAGCACCTGGTATAAGGTGACTCTCCACGTGGTATGACAAAAAGCAATAATGCCAGCTAGTGTTTCAAAACCCACATTATCATTACTGATCTGTGTGGCCAGTTAGTTTTAGTTAAATGCCAACCAATGAAGGCAAGGACATGGATTTGGTCTTTTGTAGGCCAGTTGACTTCAACCACTTTCTTTCATGCACCACTCCTCTTAAAAATGTTGAACACAGGAGTCTGTAATACAGTGTGAAAACCAATTATTGGTAAAATAACCCACATCTCAGTCTTTGATGTCAAGTCAGAAGGTTTCCCTTTAGGTACTAACAATACAAGCAGTAGATATAGCCATGGATACTCTCAGGCAGATATCTTTTAGATTGTTTTGCAGTATTATTATAATTCACATTAAAAATTCCTTAATTCCATTATTTTCCAGGAAATTCATTCTTCTAGAATAAACAGGTATCTTTATATGGTTACTGGCTCACCTGAAGCTGGTCACCTAGTGCAGCCTGGGTCAATGTCTCTCCTAGTAATTCCTTCCTTCTTTTCTAGGACATAGCAGTTCCCTTCCTGGACCCCTGAGCTCTGCCTTACTCTCTCTCCTGGTCCCAGCCACTGGAGTCCAAAACTGGAGTTGATAATACACAGAATCCTGCAGAAACATCCCCACTGCCTGTGCTTTTCCAACGACCCAGCAAACAAACCAGAGTTAACTTGGTAGGCTGTAAATGGAGGGGAAAGGGAAAGAGAAAGTAAATGTGAGGTTTAAACTTATATCTCTGAATTCTTTTGTTCATAACAGTAATATGAATAGCTACTGTTTATTAAGTTTTTAACTTTGTGTTAGTCCTTGGGAATAGCACTTAGATGTGTGACCTTATTTAATTCTGATAATGTTCTCCTATCCTTGTCTCTGATCACCACACTAGAGCTCTGAAAAGTTTCCATTCCCTTACCCTCTTCCATATGTGCACCATGTAGTAGGGTTCTACGGATTAGGTCAAAAATAAGAGGAGACTCATGAAAGATAATCGTGTGTCCAAATAAGGAAAGGGAGGGAAACTTCAATAAAGGGTATTTAATGTCAGAGAGAAGCTGTACATCTGGGGCAGAGATGAAGAGACCATGCCAGGCCAGCCAAGCCTGACCTAGCTACGCTTCCTGTCGTTCATGAGGCCTCCGGTGATGGAGGACATGACAGCAGCAGCATCACAAGGTTCCTCTCCCTGGTGGGAGCACAGTGCAATGTTCAGTACAGTTATGTACCCAGCTTTGTGCAGCTCAGGCACAAACATTCAGTCCATGTTCATGTCTTTCCTAACATGTCAGGCCAAATGGCCCCTTTCCTCCTGGTGCAGGGAACTTGTGGCAGGAGCTAGTGAACTGTGGCAGAAGAGTCATTCTCATTGGAAAGAGGCCCAGGGAAGTGCGGGTCCCTTTGTAGTCCTGGGTCAGAGATGGCACCGAACTGACCCCCATTTTTGCAGGTTTGCACACAGTGGAAAGGTAGGAAAGCACTGGCCCTCTCACAGAACCCGTCAATATTCTGAGCAAGACCCTGCAGACTTCAAAGTCTAAGTTGAGCTCCTGCCGCCTTCCACAGGCCTCTAGGCCCACAGGCTGGAGTTACAGAGCAGTCATATACCCAACAGAGACTCCAGACTTCCAGACAAAGTCATCTCCTTCTACCCACCACCTCTCTCCTCAAGGCCCTGGTGGATAAATAGCAAATATTCTCAAGTCCCTACATCCTGAGAGTCCCCCCTGGAGGGAGGGAAAAAGACCTTTGTCCCACCCACTGGGATCTGAGAACCTGCAAAGTCCAATCCTCAAAGACCTCTAGCATCTCTTAAATAAGCTTTTTCTTTCCATTTTCATCTTTTAATTATCATCCATCCATTCATTTATACAAATATAAAATATATTTATATAGATTTATATATATAATCTTCTGTGAGGCAGTGGAGAAGAGGCAAGGACATGGTCCCGGCTACTTGCAGACGTGCTGGTCGATAACCTCCGTGCACTTCCTGCACTTGACGAAGCAGCACCAGTGGAACTTGCAGTGACAGCGCTCCACCTGGACGCTCTTAAACTGGTCGTAGCCACGGCCGCAGCACATGAGCTCACAGCCATCCATGCCCTCTGAAGTCTTGTTGCAGAGGCGGCCCTGGGTGCCCAGGGAGCCCGTGGTCTCGTTGCGCAGGCAGTAGTCAGGGCTGGGATCCACATACACCAGGTCCTCCGGGGTGGGCTGGTTGAAGCGGCTGTTGACCAGCTCCAGCTTGCCTTTGCGGGTGATGCGCATGGCAGCGGCACTGTCGTACTTCTCCTTCAGCTGGTCCCCCACCTTGCGGAACTCAGCCAACTGGAGCCAGCAGGTCTTGAGGCTGCAGGACCCAGAGACGCCATGGCATTTGCAGGCTACATCTGCCATCTTATACACAGCCTGGGGGGAGGAGAAAGAAGGAAATAAGGAGAGTCCCTGATGGAAGATGTCAAGAAAGTGGCTAGAGTGGCCATAGGCCAAGTATAGAAGAGGGCAGATGGGGGTGGGTGGAGTAGTCTTTCAATGTAAATAAAGATCTTTCCAGGACCCTAAGTGGCTCAGATTGACAGCAAATAAAGGAGCACTATGAAGAAACATGCCGATGAGCGTGCAGCAGTCTGACCCATGACAAGGGTGGCCTGGGGCACTTGCTACTTTATCCATTTTTTATTACTTGAAATTTGTCATAATAGATGTGTCAGGAAAAAAAGGGATATTTCTATCTTGATCTCAAAGAAACAAATAAAAACCAACAAGATGTGTCCAGCTTTCATATGATGCGGAGCACAAGTGAGAAAACAGAATCCAGTCAAATGACAAACCTGTAACAGAAACTGCTGGCAGGCCCTGGTAGCCAAAGCTTTCCCAGTCCTGCCACAGCTCCTAAGAATTCAATAGTCATTAACACCATAGTCATCAGGAGCCTCCCCACAGACCACATCATATCTGATACCCATGGAAGAGGCAGTGACATTGGAGGGAAGAGGGTGAGGCCGGCGCAGTGGAAGAGCAGGTCAGCAGAGGTCCATTTACAGTGGTGATTCATTTGAAATAAAATCCACCCTGGAGTCACTGAACCACAACATTGTGGAGTGGATTTGAACTTGGGCTATCCCAAATCAAAATGTAAAAGCAAACGAAGACCAGAAATCTGCTTACAAAGTGCTTTCCAATGAAACCATATTGATGCATTGTGTTAAACCGCTCTGGCAGCAGGCCCAGATTGCAGATGGCAGGATAAAAATGCAAGTCCACTGCAGAACATTTTCCTGTGCCACAGCTATTGTCACCAACTAAGTAAGGACTCAATTTTGAAGAGTTTTTCTCAGATTTCTTTTCAAGAGGCCCTAAATAATGTCTTTATTCAGTACTATGCAGAGACGATTGCAGGTACAAGAAACAACTTACCCATCAACATATTACTATGGTCCAAACTCTTCCTCATCTTTTTTTCTGGTATGGAATTATTCCCAGTACTTTATAATAAAAAAACTGAAGTTCTAGAAAGCCTCAGTAACCTGTTCAGGGCCACCCAGAAACGACTCAGAATGTCTAGCACTTCTGCACTCTAGTCTTAGGGCTTAAAAACAGCTTAGGATGAAGAAGGAAGGTTTAAGGCAGCCACACTTGGCTGGCAGCTCCAGGCCTAAGGCATAAAGAAACCAATACCCCATTCTAACAGGCACTTCAAAGACAGGGCCTGCAATTATCCTTTTGGCACAAATCCCCATGTTTGAGCTGGAGTATGACATTCCTCTGGAAATGGTCCTTAGACAGGGATGTCAGGCATCTGGCACTGCTGGAAGGAGGAAGCATTAAGGGCCTAAAACTGTGTACCTTGCTGCTAAGTGACTAAGGAAACAGGATAAGCATCTGCACTGGGAACAAACACTTAGGGAGATTTGGAGAAAAAGTGTCAAAGCAAGACTCAAAGAGTAAGGATAGGAATTTTAGTAAAACAAATTCAAGGGAAAGAATGTCACTGATCCTAACTATTTAGACATTCATTCCATCCTTCTTCTAGAAAGCAAGACGTTGTAGAGACATAGTATTTGTATTTTAAAATATTTTACTATAGATAATATATGTTCCTCTTGTATGAGAATGGCAGGGTGGGGGAGAATCCCAATTTTTGTCCCCTGCAACTGAAAAAGCAGTAAGATGTTTTTTAAAAATAATTTTAGTTCTATATTTTGCCCCTGGCAAAGCCCTCTTTAAATCCTTCTTCACTTCTACCTGACTGAGCATGGTAAAGACAGGAATGTCACAAAGATTAGGCAGCTTTTATCTAGAAAATGCTTGGAAGCCCTTGAGTAACAAGGCATATCAACCCAGTGCTCTTGCTATCAATATCTAAAATGGAGTTACTAGAGAATCTTAAAGGGCAAGAGAAATTTCTTGCAAATATTCCCAAGATTTACTCGGGGGTCAAAAATGTCAAATCATAGATATTCTGTGTTTGTTTGTTTGTTTTCATTTGTTTGTTTTAATCTGGTTGAAAAGTCCTGGTCGGTGTAGCCAGTGAGTGTTGATTCACTCATCAAAGGGTTATGGGTTTGATTCCTGGTTACAGGCATGTATGTACCTGGGTTGCGGGCTCCCCACATGCGGGAGTCAATCAGTCGATGTGTCTCTCTCACATTGATGTTTTCTCTCCCTCTCTCCCTCTTTCCCTCCCTTTCACTCTTTCTGAAAAGCAATGGAAAAAACATACTCAGGTGAGGATTAACAACAACAATAAAAATTTGGTTGTAAAATACTTGTTCAGGGAATTTTCCATCCCTGCCACCATTTAATCCTCCCTGTGGACCTTCTTTTTTCTTCTTCTTTGGTTAATTCTCATCAGAGGATATTTTTTTTCCATTGTTTTTTTTAAATATATGCATTTTATTGATTTCAGAGAGGAAGGAAGAGGGAGAGAGAGAGAGTGAATCATTGGTGATAATCATTGATCAGCCAAAACCGGTTTGGCTCAGTGGATAGAGCATCAGCCTGTGGACTGAAAGGTCCCAGGTTCGATTCTGGTCAAGGGCATGTACCTTGGTTGTGGGCCCAGTAGAAGGTATGCAGGAGGCAGCTGACTGATGTTTCTTTCTCATTGATGTTTCTAACTATCTCTCTCCCTCTCTGTAAAAAAAATCAATTATATATATATATATATAAAGAATCATTGATCAGCTGCCTCCTGCACACCCCCTACTGGGTATCGAGCCCAAAACCTGGGCAAGTGGCCAGACTCAAACCCTTCAGTCTGCAGGTTGATGCTCTATCCACTGAGCCAAACCAGCTAGGGCCAATGATTTTTAGAGAGGGTAGAAGGGAGGGACAGAGAGAGAAAGAGAGAAACATTGATGTGAGAGAGACACATCAATTGGTTGTCTCTTGCATGTGGGTTGCCAGAATCAAACCTGGGGCTCTTCGGTGCTCCAACCAATCCTCTAACCACTAAGGCACACTGGCCAGGGCCTTTGGAACTTTTTTATGTAGGTGTGAGGAGGCGGAAAATGAATAACTTTGGTCTTAGATGATGAATAATGGTTGCGGCCTATTTCTTGAGAAAGGGGTAAAAAATGGACAAGAATTTCCAACCTGGGAGATATAAGATGGTGGCAGAGTAGGTGGATGTCACATTCACCTCCTCCCATGACCAAACTGGAATTACAACCAAAATATAAAGCCAGAAACCTGAATCACCAATTGCAGACAACCTAAAGAGAAGTCTTATAACAAGGATTACAGCAGAGGCCACAGTGAAACTGGTAGAAAGGGCAGAGATGTGAAAAGGGCTGGCCCCATTGCCACAGACAGTAGCTGAGATTTGAGAGGGATATCTAGACTTTGGGGGGTTCCCCTGAGAAGCATGAGGTCTCAGTCCCAAGCCATGCTCCCTAGCCCAGAGCACTGGACTGGGAAGAAGTGCCCATATCACACTGACTGTGAAAATCAGTAGGGATTCTGTCTACCAGGGAAAGACAAGAGTCTGCTAGAGACACAGGCACCCTCTTAAAGGGCCAAAGCACCAAATCTCATTGACAGACACTTATCCTGGGCTCCAGCGGAGGGGGGGTGAGGGGGGTAGAGCAGACTAGAGTTGAGTGTGGAAAGACTGGGATTTGTGGCTCTGGGGAGAGAGCTAAAGGGACAAGATTCCTGTGCTGAGTCCCCCTCCCACACTACAGATGCTATTTTTCTTGGATGGAGCACTCCCCATCATACAACATCAGCTTAGGGAAAAGGAACAGTCCACCCTTTGGAATCCCTCTCACCCTACCCTGGAAAGCTTATGCCATGCTGAGGAGTCAGCTGCCTGAGCTGGGGTGCAGAGGTCAAGCAGACTCAGGGGGCATCAATAACTTAGTTCTATGGCTTTGGGTGGGGGCCATTCCCACACTTTCCCATTAACCTCACTGGTGCCTCCCCCTCATGGGAGATCCACTAGCCCCACTGTCTAGATTGTGGCAGCCCCACCCTCCAGACTCCTGGTGGCTACATTCTACCAAGATCTGGGTAGAATCCAGGACTGACTGAGTTGTGTAACTCTGGGTCAGGAGGCCATGCACCCACCTACTCCCAAGCCTGACTGGCACCTCCCCCTCATGGAGATCAACTAATCTCATCCTCCTGACTCCCAGTGGCCTCAAGAGGCTGATCGGGTTCCTGGCAGAATATGGGACAGACTAAGTTGTATGGCTCTAGGACAGGGGCCATTTTTCCCTAGTATGCGTGACCAGTGCAGAACTCTCCATTCATGCAGCCAAATTTTGATATGGTTGGGTCTGATAAACTCTGCTGGCCTCACCCTGATGACTCCAAGACCACACCACATAGATGTGCCAGCACCCAATAGGTGACAGCTAGACTTGGTATGGCCTGGGACATTTGCTGAGTGGACTCAGACCCAGCACTGGCACTGAGCTTAAAGCTGTAATATCTGGAGACTATCACTTGCACCTACTTGGTGACTTATTGAGAACCTACCTCATGGGACTCAAGTAAAACCAGAGGCTCTTTCAGGACTGAGACTAACAGGCATCTGTCAGGAATAGGGAAACAGAAGTAGATCTCATAGTGTCTTGGGACTTTGCTGACCTGCCCTCAGCCCAGTGCTCATAAAAGCTGGATTTGGTGGGAAGCTTGGTCCTTCCCATGAACACACAAGCCAAACAGAGGTAGCTACAAACTATGGGTTGCTGGATAACTTCAAACAGGTTGCTCAGGACTAGTCATAGGCACTGTCTGATATTGGCCTGCACCAGAGTCCCTCCCAAAAGGCCCCAGAACCAACACACACAGTGGCCAGCTTCATACAACATCAGAGCAGGAACCAATTAGCTTCACAAGTGGCATATCCAAAGGGAGATCTCAGCAGGCACCAGACCCTCCTGAGGTGAATTCTGCTCCACGTGGTCACCACCTGCACAGCAGCTTATACACTATATTTGGGATTTATCCTTCAGTCAGCTTGCCTGAGGGTCTATCTATCCCGTGCATGAATAGGCCAATAGCAAACAAGACTCAATTAACTGGGTAACCAGAGAGATCAAGGAAGAAATAAAAAACATCATGGCGACAAATGACAATGACAACACAACAATACAAAATTTATGGGACACAGTGAAAGCAGTCTTGAGAGGGAAGTTCATACCCTACAAGCCTACTGCAAAAAAACAAACAAAAAAAAAAACAAAACGGGAAAACAATGGTAATAAATTACCTAACCATACAACTCAAAGAGCTAGAAACAGAGCAACAAGAAAAGCCCAGTGTAAGCAGAAGGAAGAAAATAGTAAAGATCAGAGCAGAGACAAACAACATGAAGACCAAAGAAACAATTCAAAAGATCAACAAAACCAAGAGCTGGTTCTTTGAAAGGATAAACAAGATTGATGGACCTCTAGCCGGGCTCACCAAGAAGCAAAGAGAGAGGACCCAAATAAACAAAATCAGAAATGAAAGAGGAGAAATAACAACAGACCCCGCCGAAATACAAAAAATTGTTAACAAATACTATGAACAACTCTATTCCAACAAATTGGACAACCTGCAAGAAATGGACATATTACTAGAAAAATATAACCTTTCAAAACTCAATCAGGAAGAATCTAAACATCTCAATAGTCCAATAACTATGGAAGAAATTGAAGCAGTCATCAAAAATCTTCCAGCAAACAAAAGCCTGGGACGAGGTGATTACACAGGAGAGTTTTACCAAACATTCAAGGAAGAATTAAAACCTATCCTCCTCAGACTATTCAAAAATATTCAAGAAGAAGGAATACTTCCAAACACCTTCTATGAAGCCATCATCACCCTAATACCAAAACCAGATAAAGACAACACAATAAAAGAGAATTATAGGCCAATATCTCTCATGAACATAGATGCCAAAATCCTCAACAAAATTCTAGCAAATAGGATCCAGCAGTACATCAGAAAGATCATACACCATGACCAAGTAGGATTCATCCCAGGAATGCAAGGATGGTACAATACCTGCAAATCAATAAACATGATACATCACATAAACAAATTGAGAGATAAAAATCACATAGTCATATCAATTGATGCAGAAAAAGCATTTGACAAAATCCAACACCATTTCTTGATAAAAACTCTCAGCAAAGTGGGAATAGAAGGATCATACCTCAACATCATAAAAGCCATATATGATAACTCCACAGATAACATCATACTCAATGGGCAAAAATAAAACCATTTTCCCTAAGAACAGGAACAAGACAGGGATGCCCACTCTCACCTCTCCTGTTCGACATAGTACTGGAAGTATTAGCCATTGCAATTAGACGAGAAGAAGAAATAAAAGGCATCCAAATTGGAAAAGAAGTAAAGCTGTCCTTATTTGCAGATGACATGATACTGTACATAGAAAACCCAAAGGACTCCATCCCAAAACTAATTGACTTAATAAATGAATTCGGTAATATAGCAGGATACATAATTAATGCCAAGAAATCTGTGGCATTTCTATACACTAATAGTGAAATTACAGAAAGAGAGACTAAGAAAGCAATCCCATTTACCATCGCACCAAAAAAATTAAGATACCTAGGAATAAACCTAACTAAGGAGGTAAAAGACCTATATGTAGAAAATTACTCAATGCACTACCCATTGAAATACCAACAACATATTTCACAGACCTACAAAGAATTCTTCATAGATTCATCTGGAACAAAAAAAAGACCATGAATAGCCACAGCAATTCTGAGAACGAAGAATAAAGTAGGTGGGATCTCAATACCAGGTTTCAAGCTATATTACAAAGCAACTATTCTCAAAACAGCCTGGTACTGGCACAAGAACAGACATATAGACCAATGGAATAGAATAGAGAATCCAGATATCCACCCAAACCACTATGCTCAATTAATATTTGACAAAGGAGGCATGAACATACAATGAAGCCAAGATAGCCTCTTCAATAAATGGTGTTGGGAAAATTGGACAGATACATGCAAAAAAATGAAACTGGACCACCAACTTACACCAAATACAAAAATAAACTCCAAATGGATACAGGACTTAAACATTAGATGGGAAACCATAAAAATACTAGAGGAATCAACAGGCAGCACAATCTCAGAGATATGCTGAAAGAACTTCTTCACTGATACTGCTCCAAAGGCAATGGAAGCTAAAGAAAAAAATAAACAAATGGGACTACATCAAAATAAAAAACTTTTGCACAGCAAAAGAAACCACCAACAAAACAACAAGAAAGATCACTGTATGGGAGAACATATTTGCAAATGTTATCATTGATAAATGTTTAATCTCCAACATCTACAGCCAACTTATATAACTTGATAAAAGGAAGATAAATGATCCATTAAAAAATGTGCAATGGACCTAAATTGAATTTTTTCGAAAGACGACAGAAGGAAGTCCAAGAGACACATGAAAACATGTTCAAAGTCACTAATTATTCGAGAGATGCACATCAAAATGATAAAGCGATACTATCTTACACCTGTCAGAATGGCAATCATCAACAAATCAACAAACGACAAGTGCTGGCAAGGATGCGGAGAAAAAGGAACCCTTGTGCACTGTTGGTGGGAATGCAGACTGGTGCAGCCACTATGCAGAACAGTATGGAGTTTCCTCAAAAAGCTAAAAATGGATCTTCCATTTGATCCAGTAATCCCACTCTTAGGAATTTATCCTAAGAAATCACAAACACCAATCAGAAAGGATTTATGCACCCCTATGTTCATAGCAGCACAATTTACAATAGCTACAATTTGGAAACAGCCTAGGTGCCTGTCGGCAGATGAGTGAATCAGAAAACTATGGTACATCTACACAATGAAATTCTATGTTGCCATTAAAAAGAAGGAATTCTTACCATTTGCAACAACCTGGATGGAACTGGAGAGCCTTATGCTTACTGAAATAAGCCAGTCAGTGAAGGAGAAACACCACATGAGAAACACTCATTTGTGGATAATAAAGAACATTATAAACTGATGAACAAAAGGATAGACACAGAAGCAATGAAGCATCAAACAGACTGTCAAATTACAGTAGGATGTTTAAGGAGAGGTGGGGTAGATAAAAGATCAACCAAAGGACTTGCATGCATGCATATAAGCATAACCAATGAACACAGACACTGGGGTGTTGGGGTATGCCTGGGAGGTGGGGGCAATGGGGAGATATGTATACATGTAACACAATAAAAAAATTAATTAATTTAAAATAAACAAAATAAAATTAATGATAAAAAAAGACTCAATTAAAACAGGAGGGTCTACATAACCCATACAAGAGGCATTCCTAAGACACCAGTGCAGATGATCAAGCTGACTGTATCACTGGGTCCCAAAAAACTCTTATTACATAAGGCCACCCTACCAAGATGGAGAATCATAGCAATCATGATTTCTATGTAACTAATACCTTGAAAAACACAAACAGGCAGCCAGACTGGGGAGATAAAAAAAAGAAAAAGAAAGAAAGAAATGCTACAAAAGAAAGCACAGAAAAGACCTTAAAGAAATGGAGGCAAGCAATTTATCAGTTATAAAAAATAATTTTTATAAGGATGCTCAAAGAATTTAGTGAGAACTACTACAGCATGAAAAAGGACATAGAAACAATAAAAAAGAATCACTCAAAAATGAAGACTACACTTGAAGGAATAAACAGCAGGTTGGGTGAAGCAGATGATTAAATTGGTGATTTGGAAGACAAGGTAAATATAAACAACAATACCCAGTTAGAGGAATAAAAAGAAAAAATACTTTAATAAATGAGGATAGTTTAAGAAACTTTGGGGACAACATGAAGTGTAACAACATCTGCATCACAGGGGTATGAGAAGATGTGAGAGAGCAAGGGATGAAGAATCTACTGATCATTGGATGTGGAGACCGTGCCATCATGAAGAAGAAAATGAATGTTATTGGAAGCCTGAAAATCAATAACTACGGCACCCACTAAACAGTTGCGAAACAGCAGAATACTGGTCCCCAATTGGCACAACAGGCAGATTCAGAGAAGCTCTACATTGCACCACAGAAAGGAGAGAGAGAACTACATAACCAGACACCCAGAGAAGAGAGACCATGGGGAGACAAAGAAACAGTCCGCATATGAAAGAAAAGCAGGCATCACCAGAAAAGGAAGTAAATGAAATGGAGGCAAGCAACCTGCTCGAGAAAGAATTCAGAGAAATGGTGATAAAGTGGCTGAAAAGAATGGAAGACAAATTCAACAATATGTGGAAGACCCAAGAGGAAATGAAGAAGAACCAAGAAGAAATGAAAAATGGCATCGCTGCTGTAAAGAACTCAATAGAAAGTACTAAGAGAAGACTAAAAGAAGCAGAGGACCTCATCAGTGAGCTAGAAGATAAAATAGGAAAAAATACCCAAGTAGAGCAGCTTCTAGAAAAAGAATTAAAAAGCAGGAGGAGCCGAAACCGGTTTGGCTCAGTGGATAGAGCGTTGGCCTTCGGACTGAAAGGTCCCAGGTTCGATTCCGGTCAAGGGCATGTACCTGAGTTGTGCGCACATCCCCGGTGGGGAGCGTGAAGGAGGCAGCTGATCGATGTCTCTCTCTCATTGATGTTTCTAACTCTCTATCCCTCTCCTTTCCTCTCTGTAAAAAAATCAATAAAATATTTTTTTATAAAAAAGCATCCGAGACCGGTTTGGCTCAGTGGATAGAGCATTGGCTTGCGGACTGGAAGGTCCCAGGTTCAATTCCGGTCGGGGGCATGTATCTTGCTTGCGGGCACATCGCCACTGTGGGGCGTGCAGGAGGCGGCTGATCGATGTCTCTCTCTCATCGATGTTTCTGACTTTCTATCTCTCTCCCTTCCTCCCTGTAAAAAATCAATAAAATATATATTTTTAAAAAAAAAAGCAGGAGAAGAGCCTAAGGGAACTTTGGGATAACATGAAACAAAACAACATCTGCATAATAGGGATTCCAGGAGGAGAGGGAACTGAGCAAGGAACAGAAAACCTGTGTAAAGAAATAATGACAGAAAACTTCCCTGATATAGGGAAGAAAAAAACCCCACACAAATGCAAGAAGCTCACAAAGTGCCAAGCAAAATGAATCCCAAAAAGACCGTAACCAAGGCACATTATAATTAAATTGGCAAACACCAATGACAAAGTAAGAATCTTAAAAGTGGTAGGAGAGACAAAAAGTTAACTACAAAGGAACCCTCATCAGACTAACAACTGATTTTCCAACAGAAACTCATCAGGCCAGAAGGGAATGGAATAAAATATACAAAATCATGCAAAGGAAGGATCTGAATCCAAGAATACTGTGCCCAGCAAGGCTATCAATCAAAATTGAAGGTGAAATTAGGAGCTTCACAGACAAAAAAGGACTAAGGGAATTTATTACCTCAAAACTAGCAATGCAAGAAATGCTGAAGGGTCTGCTGTAAAAAAAAAAAAGAAATAGGAAGTGAAGAAGAAACACAGGGATAAAGAATAAAAATGGCGATAAATAAGTACCTATTGAATACCTTTAAATGTAAATGGATTAAATGCCCCAATCAAAAGACACTGGGTAAAAGATTGGATAAGAAAACAAGACTAATATATCTGCTGTCTACAAGAAACCCACTTCAGCAAAAAGGACACATACAGACTGCGGGTGAAGGGATGGAAAACGGTTTTTCAGGCGAATGGAAATGAAAAAAAAAAGCAGAGGTAGCAATACTTATATCTGACAAATAAGATCTCAAAGTTAAAGACATAACAAAAATAAGGAAGACCACTTCATAATATTAAAGGAAGCAATCCACAAGAAGAAATAACTCTGGTAAACATATATGCAGCCAATACAGGAGCACCCAAATACATAAAAAAAACTTCTGGAGCATTTAAAAGGAGAGATTTATGCAATACAATCATAGTAGATTTTAATACCCCACTATCACCATTGGACAAATCCTCCTAACAAATAATCAGCAAAGAAACATCAACCTTAATGACTCACTAGAGCAGATGCAATTAATTGACATCTTCAGCACATTTGACCCCAAAACCTAGAATATACATTCTTCTCAAGTGCACATGGGTCATTTTCAAGGATAGACTATATGTTGGGTCATAGGCAAAGTCTTTCCAAATTCAAGAAGATAGAAATCATATCAAGCATCTTCTCAGATAACATTGGCATAAAACTGGAAATCAACTACAATAAAAAAATCCAAAAAAAATCAAACACATAGAGACTAAACAGCATGCTGTTAAACAATGATGGGATTACCAGAGAGATCACGGAAGAAATAAAAAAACACTATGGCAATAAATGACAATGAAAGCACAACAATCCAAAAATCTATGAGACACAGCGAAATCTGTCTTGAGAGGGAAGTTCATAGTTCTACAAAACTACTGAAAAAATAAGAAACAATGGTAATAAATTATCTAACCCTACAACTCAAACAATTAGAAAAAGAGCAACAAGAAAAGCCCAGTGTAAGCAGAAGGAAGGAAATAATAAAGATCAGAGCTGAGATAAACAACATTGAAACCAAAAAAACAATACAAAAGATCAACAACACCAAGAGCTGGTTCTTTGAAAGGATAAACAAGATTGATGATCCTCTAGCTAGGCTCACCAAGAAACAAAGAGAGAGGACCCAGATAAACAAAATCAGAAATGAAAGAGGAGAAGTAACAACAGACCCCGCCAAAATACAAAGGATTTTTTTTAAAAAAAATAATAAGAACAACTGTATTCCTAAAAAAACAGGACAATCTGGAGGAAATGGACATATTCCTAGAAAAATACAACCTTCAGGAAGAATGTAAATATCTCAATAGGCCAATAAATATGGAAGATATTGAAACAATCATCAAAAAGCTTCCAACAAATACAAGCCCAGGGCCTGACAACTTCACAGGGGAGTTTTACCAAATATTCAAAGAAGAACTAAAACCTATCTTCCTCAGACTATTCCAAAAAATTCAAGAAGAAGGAAGACTTCCAAGCTCCTTCTATGAAGCCGCATCACCCTAATACCAAAACCAGATAAAGACAACACAATAAAAGAGAATTACAGGCCAATATCCCTCATGAACATAGACGCCAAAATCCTCAACAAAATTCTAGCAAATTGGATCCAGCAGTACATCAGAAAGATCATACACCATGACCAAGTAGGATTTATCACAGGAATGCAAGTATGGTACAATATCTGCAAATTAATAAACCTAATACATAATATAAGCCAACTGAGAGATAAAAATCACAGTTATATCAATTGATTCAGAAAAAGCATTTGACAAAATTCAACATCCTTTCTTGATAAAAACTCTCAACCACTATGCTCAATTAATATTTGACAAAGTGGGAATAGAAGGATCATACCTCAACATCATAAAAGCCATATATGATAAACCCACAGCTAATATCATACTCAATAGGCAAAAACTAAAACCAATTCCCTTAAGAACAGGAATAAGACAGGGATGCCCACTCTCACCACTCCTGTTTGACATAGTACTGGAAGTATTAGGCATTACAATTAGACAAGAAGAAGAAATGAAAGGCATCCAAATTAGAAAAGAAGAAGTAAAGCTGTCCTTATTTGCAGATGACATGATACTGTACATAAAAAACCCAAAGGACTCCATCCCAAAACTAATTGACTTAATAAATGAATTCGGCAATGTAGCACTATACAAAATTAATGCCAAGAAATCTGTGGCATTTCTATACACTAATAGTGAAATTACAGGAAGAGAGACTAAGAAAGCAATCCCATTTACCATCACACCAAAAAA
The DNA here is from genome assembly GCA_011751065.1 of Lasiurus cinereus. Classification (NCBI taxonomy): domain Eukaryota; kingdom Metazoa; phylum Chordata; class Mammalia; order Chiroptera; family Vespertilionidae; genus Lasiurus; species Lasiurus cinereus. The sequence goes on along the minus strand of JAAGEH010000011.1, from coordinate 2,535,138 downwards.
ACTAAGATACCTAGGAATAAACCTAACTAACGAGGTAAAAGACCTATATGTAGAAAACTATAGGACATTGAGAAAAGAAATAGAGGAAGATGTATACAGATGGAAGAACATACGATGTTCACGGATTGGTAAAATCAACATCATTAAAATGTCCATTCTACCCAAGGCAATCTATAGATTCAATGCACTCCCCGTTAAAATACCAACAGCATATTTCACAGACCTAGAAAGGACTCTCCAAAGATTCATCTGTAATAAAAAAAGACTCTGAATAGCCACAGCAATCCTAAGAAAGAAGAATAAAGTAGGTGGGATCTCAATATCAGATTTCAAGCTGTGCTACAAAGCCACTATTCTCAAAACACCCTGGTACTGGCACAAGAACAGACATACAGATGAATGGAATAGAATAGAGAATCCAGATATCCACCCAAACCACTATGCTCAATTAATATTTGACAAAAGAGGCATGAACATCCAATGGAGTCAAGACAGTCTCTTCAATAAATGGTGTTGGGAAAATTCGACAGACACATGCCAAAAAATGAAACTAGACCACCAACTTACACCATACACAAAAATTAACTCAAAGTGGATATAGACTTAAACATAAGACAGGAAACCATAAAAATATTAGAGGAATCCACAGGCAGAGAAATCTCAGACATATGCCTTAACAATTTCTTCACTGATACTGCTCCTAGGGCAATGGAAACTAAAGAGAAAATAAAGAAATGGGACTACATCAAAATAAAAAGCTTTTGTATAGCAAAAAAAAAAAAAAAACCATCAACAAAACAACAAGAAAGCCCACTGAATGGGAGAATATATTTGCAAATGTTATCACTGATAAAGGTTTAATCTCTAACATCTACAGGCAACTTATACAACTTAATAAAAGGAAGATAAATTATCCAATAAAAAAATGGGCAACAGACCTAAATAGAATCCTTTTGAATGAAGACAGAAGGAAGGCCAAGAAACATAAGAAAACATGCTCAAAGTCACTAATTATCCAAGAGATGCAAATCAAAAACTATGATGCGGTACCATCTCACATCTGTGAGAATGGCAGCCATCAACAAATCAACAAACAACAAGTGCTAGAGAGGATGTGCACTGCTGGTGGGAAAGCAGACTGCTGCAGCCACTGTGGAGAACAGTATGGAGTTTCTTCAAAAAACTAAAAATGAAACTCCCATCTGACTCAGTAATCCCACTTCTAGGATTATATCCCAAGAAACTAGAAACACCAATCAGAAAGGATATATGCACTCCTAGTTCATAGCAGCACAATTCACCATAGCTAAGATTTGGAAACAGCCTGAATGCCCATCAGCAGATGAGTGGATCAGAAAACTATGGTACATCTACACAACAGAATACTACACTGTTATAAAAAAGAAGGAATTCTTACAATTTCAGTAGCATGGATGGACATGGAGACCATTATGTTAAGTGAAATAAGCCAGTCAATGAAAGAAAAATATCACATGATCTCACTCATTTATGGAAAATAAAGAACATTATAACCTGATGAATAAAAAGATAGATACAGAGGCAGTAAAGCACTGAACAGCCTGTCAAATTACAGCGGGAAGGTTGGGGAGTGTTGGGGAGGGAGAGAAATAGATCAACCAAAGGACCTGTATGCATGCATATAAACACACTAATAGACACAAGACACTGGAGGGGGGAGAGTGGGTGTGGGATGAGGGCATGTGACAGTAGTAAAGGGAGATTGGGGGTGGGGGGGAGAAAGAGATATATGTATTAATATATGTAATATTTTAAACAAAAAATATAAATACATAAATAAATACATAAATAAATAAATGACTTCCCTATTTTTAAAAAAGGAAATAAAATGAAAAAAAGAAAGAAAGAAAAATAAAGAACCTATTGATCAAGAATTTCCCTAACCTGGTAAAGGAAAATGACACAAAGTCCAGGAAGCTCAGAGAGTTCTAAACAAGTTGGACCCAAACCAAGACACAACATAATTAAAATGGCAAAAGTTAAAGACAAAGAGAGAATCTCAAAAGCAGCAAGAGAAAAACAATTGGTTATCTACAAGGGACATCTCATAAGACCTTCAGCTGATTTCTCAACAGAAACAGTTCAAGCCAGAAAGTATGGGCATGAAATAGTCAATATTTCAATAAATGGTGTTGGGAAAATTGGAAAATTGGCAGCTGATCGATGTTTCTCTCTCATCGATATTTCCAACTCTCTATCCCTTTCCCTTCCTCTCTGTAAAAAATCAATAAAATATATTTTATTGATGAAAAGCAAGGACCTACAACCAACGCTATTTTGCTCATCAAGTCTATTATTTAAAATTGAAGGAGAAATAAAGAGCTACCAGACAAAAGAAAGCTAAAAGAGTTTACCACCAAACCAGTATTACAGAATATGTTAAAGGGTCTTCTGTAAGAATACACACACACACACACACACACACACACACACACACACACACACCCCAAAGAACATAGTTCAAAGAATAAAATGGTAATAATGAAAACATGTTCAAAGTCACTAATTATCTGAGAGATGCAAATCAAAACGACAATGTGACACCATCTCACACCTGTCAGAATGGCTATCATCAACAAATCAACAAACGACAAGTGTTGGTGAGGATACAAAGAAAAAAGAACCCTCGTGCACTGCTGGTGGGAATGCAGACTGGTGCAGCCACTGTGGAGAACAGTATGGAGTTTCCTCAAAAAAACAAAAATGAAACTCCCATTTGACCCAGCAATCCCACTCCTAGGAATATATCCTAAAAAACTAGAAACACCAATCAGAAAGGATTTATGCACCCCTATGTTCATAGCAGCACAATTTACAATAGCTACAATTTGGAAACAGCCTAGGTGCCTGTCAGCAGATGAGTGAATCAGAAATCTATGGTACATCTACACAATGGAATTCTATGCTGTCATAAAAAAAGAAGGGATTCTTACCATTTTCAGCAACCTGGATGGAACTGGAGAGCCTTACGCTAAGTGAAATAAGCCAGTCAATGAAGGAGAAACACCATGATCTCACTCATTTGTGGATAATAAAGAACATTATAAACTGATGAACAAAAGGATAGATACAGAGGCAGTAAAGCATCAAACAGACTGTCAAATTACAGCAGGAAGGTTAAGGAGAGGTGGGATAGATAAGAGATTAACCAAAGGACTTGTATGCATGCATATAAGCATAACCAATGAACACAAGGCACTGGGGGGTTAGGGTATGCCTGGGAGGGGGAGGGCAATGGGAAGATATGTATACATGTAACACATTAATTAAAAAAAAAAAAGAAAAACCAAGAGAGAAAAAAAAACATTAAAAAAAATGTACCTATTGACGAAACTGGTTTGGCTCAATAGATAGAGCATCGGCCTGCAGACTGAAAGGTCCCAAGTTTGATTCTGGTCAAGGGCATGTACCTTGGTTGCAGGCACATTCCCAGTAGGAGGTGTGCAAGAGGCAGCTGATCGATGTTTCTCTCTCATCGATGTTTCCCACTCTCTATTCCTTTCCCTTCCTCTCTGTAAAAAATCAATAAAATATATTTTTAAAAATATACCTATTAATAATCATTTAACCTGGCTAGTATGGCTCAGTGGTTGAGCATCAGCCTATGAAGCAAGAGATCACAGTTTGATTTCCGGTCAGGGCACATGCCTGGATTGTGGGCTCGATCCTCATAGGCAGGCAGTGGTTGGCAAATTGCGGCTCGCCCATCACATGCTGCTCATGAGCGGAGGTTTGCCACTCTGTTGACTAACGGTAATGCTGCAAGGCATTAACCTTACCCAGAAGTTTTGACTTCAGGTTAAAGATATTAGGACATGGCTCACAACCACTGCCCATAGGGGACATGCAGGAAGTGGTTGATCAATGATTCTCTCTCATCATTGATGTTTCTATCTCTCTCTCTCCCTCACCCTTCCTCTCTGAAATCAACAAAGATATATTTACAAAAATAATACTAATCATTTTAAATGTAAATGCTTAAATATTCCAATCAAAAGACATAGGGGAGCTGAATGGACAAGAAAATAAGACAAGTATATATGCTGTCTACAAAAGACCCACATCAGAACAAAAAACACATAATACATACACACTAAAAGTAAAGAGATGGAAAAAGATATTTCATACAAATGGAACAGAAAAAGAAGATGATGTAGCAATACTTCTATCTGACAAAACAGACTTTAAAACAAAGGCTATATAGTAAGAGACAAAGAAGGAGACTACATAATGATAAAGGGAACAATCCAACAAGAGGATACAACCCTTGTGAACATTTATGCACCCAACATAGGAGCACCTCAGTGTATAAAGCAAATCACCTGTCCCAGTGGTTGAACCCTGACCCATGAACCAAGAGGTCACCTGTTCAACTCTAGGTCATGCACATTCCCAGGTTGCAGGCTCAATCTCCAGTATGGGACATGCAGGAGGCAGCCATCGATGATGCTTCTTTCTCATTGATGTTTCTATTCCTCTATCCCTCCCCTTTCCTCTCTTTCTCTAAAAAAATTAACACACACACACACACACACACACACACACACACACACACGGAGAGATAGACAGTAATGCAGTCATACTAAGGAATTTTTAACATCCTATTGACATAAAAAAATGAATAAGGAAACAGTGGCCTTAATGATACACTATATCAGATAGATTTATTTATATCTTCAGTGCATTTCACCCAAAGCAGCAGAATATACATTATTTTCAAGTGTACATGGAACATTTTCTAGCATAGACACAAACCTCAATAAATTTAAGAAGACTGAAGTAATATCAAGCATCTTCTCTGACCAAGATGGTATAAAACTAGAAATTAATCACAAGATAAAACTAGAAAACACACAAAGACATGGAGGCTAAATAACATATCACTAAACAACAAGTGGGTTAATAATGAGATCAGGAAGAAATCCATAGATACTTTGAAATAAATGAAAATCTATAGGACACAGTAAAAGCAGTCCTAAGAGAAAAATTCATAGCATTACATGCCTTGCTAAAGAAACAAGAAAAATCTCAAATAAATAATTTAACATTACCCTTAAAGGAACTATAAAAACAACAATAAACAAAACCAAAGTGAGTAGAAGAAAGGAAAACCAAAGATCAGAGAAGAAACAAACAAAATAGAATCTAAAAAGGCAACATAAAAGATCAATGAAACCAAGAGCTGGTTCTTTGAAAAGATAAACAAGATTTATAAACCTTTAACCATACTCATCAATTTAAAAAAGAGAAGAGAGAACCCAAATAAATAATATTAGAAGTGAAAAAGGAGAAGTAACAACTGACTCCACAGAAATACAACTGATTGTAAGAAAATATTATGAACAACTATATGTCAACAAATTGGACAATCTAGATAAAATGGATAAATTCCTAGAAACATATAATCTTCTACAAGTAAGTCAGGAAGAATCAGAAAATCTGAATAAACAGATTACAAGTAGTGAAATTGAAGCAGTAATAATAATAATAAAAAAGACTCCCAACCAACAAAAGTCCTGGACTGGATGGCTTCACAGGTGAATATTACCAAACATTCAAAGATGAATTAACATCTATACTCCTCAGAATATTGCAAAAAATTCTAAAGGAAGGAAGACTCCCAAGCTCATTTTATGAGGTCAGCATCATCTATACTAATAGAAGGGTAATATGCAAATTGGTCAGGATGCCCTTATAGTAACAACCAAATAGCAGGCTGGATGTGGTGACAAGGCTGGCAGGGGGCAGTGAGGGATGAACAGCAGGCTGTGGGGGGCAAACCAGGCTAGCAGGGGGGTTAGTGAGGTGCAACCAAATGACTGAATAGCAGGCTGTGTGGGGCGTCCAGGCCGGCAGGGGGGTTAGTGAGGAACGATCAAATGATTGAACAGCAGGTTGCATGGAGTGACCAGGCTGGCAGGGGGGGCAATGAAGGGCAACCAAACAACTGAAGAGCAGGCTGCGTGGGGTGACCAGGACTGCAGGGGTGAGTAGTGAGGGGCGACCAAATGACCAAGATACCTTGCTCAATTTGCATATTACCCAAATTGAGCAAGATGTTTGTTGGGAGTCTTTATTATTATTATTATTATTATTATTATTATTATTATTATTACTGCAGCAGGGGAAGTGAGAGGCGGCCAAATGACCAAACAGCAGGCTGCATGGGGTGACCAGGCCGGCAGGGGGGACAGTGGGGGGCAACCAGGCCAGCAGAGGGGGACAGTTGGGGGTAACCAGGCTGGCAGCAGGCAGTTGGGGACAACCAGGCTAGAAGGAGGGGCAGTGAGGGGCAACCAGGTTAGCAGGGGAGGGGCAGTTGGGTATAACCAGGTCGGTAGGGAGTGGGGGGTGGGGGTGGGTGCAGTTAAGGGCAATCAGGTTGGCAGGCAAAGGCAGTTAGAGGTGATCAGCCTGGCAGGGGGGGGCAGTTAGGGGTGATAAGGCAGGCAGGCAGGTGAATAGTTAGGAGCCAGTGGTCTCCGATTATGAGAGGGATGTCTGACTAATGGTTTAAGCCTGATCCTGGCAGTCAGACATCCCCTGAGGGGTCCCAGATTGGAGAGGGTGCAAGCTGGCCTCAGGGGATCCCTCCCATGCACAAATTTCATGCACCAGGCCTCTAATTCAATATAATAAAGGGCTAATATGCTAATTAGACCAGAAGGCAGAACAACCAGTGGGTGGGGATGCCCTCTGGCATCTGGGACCTGGGCTTCCCTCCAGCCACTGGCAGGCACCCAAGACCAGGACTTCCCTCACAGCTCTGGCTTTGTCTGGAAGGTTGTTCTGGAAACTTCTGGGAGGACATCGGTCTAATTAGCATATTATGCTTTTATTATTATAGATAGCCAAGATTTGGAAGCAGCCCAAGTGTCCTATGCTTACACAAATTTTGTGCATCAGACCTCTAGTCCTAATTATAAAACCAGATAAAGACACTACAAAGAATGAAAATTATAGGTCAATACCCCTGATGAACATAGACACTAAAATCTTCAACAAAATATTAGCACACCAGATCTAGTAATACATCAAGTGGGGTTTATTCTGGGGATGCAAAGTTGGCATAATATCTGCAAATCAATAAATATGATACAGAACATAAACAAAATAAAAGATAAAAATCACATGATCATATCAATAGATGCAGAAAAAGCATCTGATAAAATTCAGCACTCATTTACGATAAAAATTCTCAGAAAAGTAGAAACAGGAAACATATCTCAACATAATAAAGGCCTTATATGACAAACCCATAGCCAACATCATACTCAATGGGCAAAAACTAAAACAATGTCCCCTAAGAACAGAATCAAGACAGGGATGTCTGCTTTCATCATTCATTCAAAGCAGTACAGGAAGTCCTGGCCACAGTAATCAGATTAGAAGAAATAGAAGGCATCCAAATTGGAAAGGAAAAAGTAAAACTGTCATTAGTTGCAGATGCATGTTAAAGATTCCACCAAAATACTACCAGAACTGAAAAATGAATTCAGTGAAGTGGCAGGATACCAAATAAATATCCAGAAATCAATTGCATTTTTATACATCAGTAATGAACTATCAGAAAAGGAAACTAAGTGTGTTCTCCCTCCTGGGAGCAGGCCCATGCCTTTCCCTACTCCCTTTGCATCCCCCACATGAGTGCTTCTCCTAAACTCAGACTTGCAACTGGGAGAGCAATGGGCATTGGCAGCTCACTCCAGGCTAACCCCCTGAACCTGTTTCCAAAGCCCCATTTTCTCTGACATTACACTGAGATGACAGCAGCCACAACTTGGCTCACTTCTTTCACTGTGACATTGCTCAGTGAGCCAAAGCAATCCCATGTAGGCTCTTTCCTGTTGCTTCTATCCTAAGTCTTTCCTTGTTTCACTGTCCCTAACTTTAATAAATGTATTATCAAAATTAAAAAACAAAGAAAATGAAATTAAGAGGACTATCCCATTTACAATTGCATTTTAAAAATCTAGGAATACATTTAATCAAATGATGTAAAAGACCTCTACTCAGAAAATTATGATGCTGAAGAAAAAAGTTGAAGAAAATAAAAAATAAGTGGAAGCATATGGTGTGCTCATGGATAGGAAGAATTAATACCATTAAAATGTCTATACTATCAAAAACAATATATAAGTCCAACACAATTCCTATCAAAATATCAAAAGCATATTTAACAGAACTAGAACAAATATTCCAAAATTCTATATAGAACCACAAAAGAATAGCCACAACAATTTTTTAAAAATATATTTTATTGATTTTTTACAGAGAGGAAGGGAGAGGGATAGAGAGTCAGAAACATCGATGAAAGAGAGAATCGATCAGCTGCCTCCTGCATGTCCCCCAGTGGGGATATGCCCGCAACCAGGAAACATGCCCTTGACCAAAATAGAACCTGGGACCTTTCAGTCCAAAGGCCGACGCTCTATCCACTGAGCCAAACCGGTTTTGGCAGCCATAACAATCTTAAGAAGACAGAACAAAGTTAGAAGAATGATGCTATCTGACATCAAACTATACTACAAGGTCATAGTAATCAAAATAGCACGGTACTGACATAAAAATAGACATATACATCAATGGAATAGAATAAAAAGCCCAGAAACAACCCCATGCCTTTATGCTCAATTAACAGTTGACAAAGGAGGCAACATATACAATGGGGTAAAGACAGTCTTTTCAATAAACTGTATTGGGAAAATTAGACAGATATGTGCAAAAAATGAAACTAGACCACCTCCTTACATCATACATAAGAATAAACTTAAAATGGGTTAAAAGACTTAGATATTAGACTAAAAATAGTAAGAATCCTAGAAGGAAACATAGACAATAAAATCTCAGGCAGTAAAATTTCTTGTTGCAAGATGGTTTCTGATATATATGTCCTCAATCAAGGGAAACAAAAGAAAAAAATAAATGGGACTACATCAAACTAAAACATTTTTCATAGCAAGGAAACATCAACAAAATGAAAAGACAACCCACTGAATGAGAGGACATATTTGCCAATAACACATCTGATAAGGAATTAATATCCAAAATTTATAAAGAACTTAAATCATAACACCAAAAAAACAAGTAATCCAATAAAAGAATGGGCAAAGGACCCGAATAGACACTTCTCTGAAGAGGACATACAGTTGGCCAATATACACACGAAAAGACGCTTAATGTCACTAATCATCAGAGAAATGCAAATTAAAACAATGAGATGTTACCTCACACCTGTCAGAATGGCTATCATCAATAAATCAATAAGCAACAAGTAATGGTGAGGATCTGGGGGAAAAGGAACCCAAGTGCACTCTTGCTTGTAGATTGGTACAGCAACCATGGAAAGCAGTATAGAGTTAACTCAAAAAATTAAGCCTGGAACTTTCTTACCCAGCAATTCCACTTCTGGGAATAGATCTGAAGAACCCCAAAACATTAATTTGAAAGGATATATGCACCCCATATGCTCATTGCAGCATTATTTACAAGAGGCCTGATGCACAAAATTTGTGCAAGAGTAGACCTTCTTTTCCCTGGCTGCCAGCACTGGCTTCTCTCTGGCATCTGGGACCCGGGCTTCCCTGCAGCCAATGGCAGGCACCCGAGATCTGGGCTTCCCTTGCAGCCGTGGCTTTGTCTGGAAGGTTGTCTGGAAGGATTTCCAGGAGGGTATTGATCTAATTAGCATATTATGCTTTTATTATTATAGATAGCCAAGATTTGGAAGCAGCCCAAGTGTCCATCAGTAAATGAGTAGACAAAAAAGCGGTGGTACATTTACACAATGGAATATTACTCATCCATAAAAAATAAGGAAACCTTACTCTTTGGGACAGCATAGATGGATCAGTAAAGCATTATGCCAAGTGATATAAGCTACTCAGAGAATGACAAGTACCATATAATTCCACTCATAAGTGGAATCTAATGAACAAAATAAGCTAATAAACAAAATAAAAACAGACTCATTGATAGAGAACAGAATGACAGCTGCCAGTTGAAAGCGGGGTATAGGGTGGGTATAAAAAGTGAAGGATTAAGCAGGGGGAACCATCATATGGATTTAAAATGATGGCAGAGAAACTGTATGCTACAGAGACACTCTCCCAGGACCAAACTGGAATTACAACTAAAATACAAAAAAATACCCTGAAAAATCAACTGCAGGTTAGCTGGAGAGAACCCTGGTAACCAAAGATAGAAAATAGAGACCACATAGAGACTGGTAGGAAGGGTGAAGGCACAAAAGGGCTGGAAAGACTCCCACAGACAGCAGCAAAGGATCTGGAAAGCTATCTCAGCTGTGCGGGGTTGCCACTGAGAACTATGGGGTCTATTTCCTAAGCTGTCCTCCCTTCTATCCCCAGCAGAGAGCACCAGAACTGAGAAAGGTGTACACACAACATCTGACTGTGAAAAGCAGTAGGGTTTCTGTCTACCAGGGAAAGATGGCTGGAAATGCAGACACCCTTTTAGAGTGCCAGTGCACAAAATTCCATGAGCAAAATCACTCACCTTGTGTCTGGCAGAGGGAGGCAGAGTGGATGGGAGTAGTGTGAACAAAAGCCAGGGTTGGGGGCTCTGAGGTTACAGCTCAGAAGGTATACACTCCAGTTTCCTGCTCTGAATCATTCCCCTGTGCTGCGGAGGTCCTCTTTCTCAGGCAGACCTCTGCTATCTAAGAGGTGTTTGCCTGGGGGGAAGACATTTAACCAATGCTGTTGGAAAACACCTTGGCCCCTGATGTGGAGTTTCTGAAGCCCATTAAGAGACTAAGAATAACAAGTAGTCTTCAGGCAGAAGCAATTGTCCCACCTCAATGGAAAAATCTCTTGCCACATCTGTGGATGATTGTCTGAGGGCTACTAAAGACTGAATCCAATCAGTCTCCAGACCGAGTGGTCTCTATGTAGTTAGACATAAATAGTGTTTCACACTGCACTGCACTAGAAACTGAGAGGTGTAGCAGATATACCTAATACACAATTACAAACACAAACAGACATCAATAATGAGGAGACAAAAAAACAACCCACAAATGAAAAAACAAGAGAATTCTTCAAAAGAGATAAATGAAACAGATGTAAAAAATTTATCTGATACAGATTTCAGAATAATGATGGCGAAGATGCTCAATAGCATGAGAAAAGATACAGTAACTATGATGATGGAAATAAAAATGATATAGCACAAATAAAGGACACATTGGAAGGAATACACAGAAGATTAAGAGAAGCTGAGGATCAAATAGTGAATTAGAAAACAAGGTTGAAAACAATTGCTCAGTCAGAAAACCAAACAGAAAGAAACAATTAAAAACCAGGAGGACAGCTTAAGGGAGCTGTGGGACCATGTGAAACATAACAATATTTGAAAATCAGGAGTGCCAGAAGAGGCAGAAAGGGACAAAGGGATAGAGAAAGTGTTTAAAGAAATAATGGAGAGAAACCAAGATGGTGGCATAGGTGAACACCTAAACTGCTGCCTCTCACAACAATTTCAAAACTACAGCTAAAGGACAGAACAGACATCATCCAGAACCACAGGAAAGCTGGCTGAGTGGAAATTCTACAACAAGAAGGAAAGAGATGAGCTCACGGAGACTCAAAGGAGCTGTAAAAAGGTGAGACACCCACATGGAGAAGACGGGCGAATGAAGGCCTGGCTGGCTTTCTCTAGCGGGAGGGAGACGGAAACTCCCGACTGCACTGAATTCCAGTTCTGATTGCTCTAAACCCCAATGGTCCCAGACTCATAAGAGGGAGTCTGGACTGTCGGGAAAAGAGAGGAGTGCATGGAAACTCAAGAGAGCTGTGAAAGGCAGAGATCTGGAGGCACGTATGTGAGTGAGTGCACACAGAGAGGTCTGCAGCGATTACTGATTGAAATAAAAAATATTATACAGAGACCTAACAGCAGATTAGAGGAATACAAGAATCAGGTCAAAGATTTGAAATACAAAGAAGCAGAAAACACTCAACTAGAAAAACAAAAAGAAAAAAAATCCAAAAATTTGAAGATAGTGTAAGGAGCCTCTAGGACAACTTCAAGCATACCAACATCAGAATTATGGGGATGCCAGAAGAAAAGAGAGAGCAAGACACTGAAAACGTATTTGAAGAATAATGAATTTCACTTTCTGGTGAAAGAAATAGACTTACAAGTCCAGGAAGCACACAAAACCCCAAACAAAAGGAATCCAAAGAGGACCACGCTAAGACACATCATAATTAAAATTCGAAGAGCAAAAGACAAAGAGAATATTAAAAGCAGCAAGAGAAAAACATTTATTATCTATAAGGGAACACCCATACGACTGTCAGCTTATTTCTCAACAGAAACTATGCAGGCCAGATGGGAGTGGCAAGAAATATTCAAAGTGATGAATAGCAAGAACTTACAACCAAGATTACTCAGCAAAACTATCATTCAAAATTGAAGGGCAGATAAAGAGCTTCACAGATAAGAAAAAGCTTAAGGAGTTTATCACCACCAAACCAGTATTATATGAAATGCTGAGAGGTACTCTTTAAGAAGAGGAAGAAGAAGAAAAAAGAAAAGGTAAAAATTATGAACAACAAATACATATCTATCAAGTTAATCTAAAAATCAAGGGAATAAAAAAATCTGATGAACAGAATAAATTGATGAATATAATAGAATCAGGGGCAGAGAAAGGGAGTGGACTGACAATTCTAAGAAGGAAAGGAGTGTGGAGGGTGAGAGAAGAGACTGGACAAAAATCGTACACCTATGGATGAGGACAGTGTGGGGGAGGTAAGGGCAAAGGGGGTGGGGGTGGGAACCGGGTGGAGGGGAAAAAGAAGAACAATTGTAATAACCTGAACAATAAAGATTTATTAAATTAAAAAAAATAATAATGGCAGAAAATTTTCCTAACCTGGTAATCGGAAAAGGCACACAAGTTCAGGAGATACAGAAAATTCCAAGCAAAAAGAACCCAAACAGGCCTATGCCCAGAAACAACATAATTAAAATGTCAAAAATTAAAAACAAAGAGA
>JAAGEH010000011.1:2279710-2517074 GCA_011751065.1 Lasiurus cinereus | reverse complement strand
TCTCTTTGTTTTTAATTTTTGACATTTTAATTATGTTGTTTCTGGGCGTAGGCCTGTTTGGATTCTTTTTGCTTGGAATTTTCTGTATCTCCTGAACTTGTGTGCCTTTTTCCATTACCAGGTTAGGAAAATTTTCTGCCATTATTTCTTTAAACACTTTCTCTATCCCTTTCTCTCTTTCTGCCTCTTTTGGCACTCCTGCTTTTCAAATATTGTTATGGTTCACATTGTCTCACAGCTCTCTTAAGCTGTCCTCCTATTTTTTAATTGTTTTTCTTTTTTGATTCTCTGATTGACTTTTTCAACCCTGTCTTCTAATTCACTGATTGGATCCCCAGCTTCCCCTAAGGGGAAGTCTCTTTGTCTCCTCATTATTGATGCCTGTTTGTGTTTGTGACTATGTATTAGGTATATTTGCTCTCAGTTTCTAGTACAGGACAGTGTGAAAAAAAATTGTTTCTTCCTAACTACATCAGGCAAAGACTCAAAGCCTCCAGAGACCACCTCTGTATACAGAGTGATAGGATTTTTCCTTGAACTAGAGGTTTGGTGTATGAAATTGGTACACTGAAGGGGGGGGTGTCCCTCAGCCCAGCCTGCACCCTCTTTAATCTGGTACCCCTTTGGGCCTAAACCTTGTGACATCCCCCTGACAATCCCAGACTACTGACACCCAATGAGACCCTGTCTATTGCCCCTAACTGCTTCTGCCTGCCAGTTTGATCACCTCCTAACCACTTTGCTATCAGCCTGATCAATGCCTAACTGCTCCCCTGCTGGTCCAAATGCCTTCAACTGCCCTCCCCTGCCGGCCTAAATGTCCCCAACTTCCCTCCCCTGCTGGCCAGTAGCCCCTAACTGCCCTCCCCTGCAAGCCTGATTCCCCTCCCAACTACCCTCTCCTGATAGCCTGGTTTCCCCTAACTGCCCTCCCTTGCAGGCCCGGTCCCCCTCAACTGCTCTCTCCTGCAGGCCTGGTTGTCCGAACTGCCCTCTACTGCTGGCCTGGTCCCCCCCCTCACTGCCCTCCCCTGCTGGCCTGGTTGCCCCTAACTGCTCTCCCCTGCAGGCCCAGTCACCCCTAATTGCCTTCCCACCCCTTGCAGGCTCAGTCGCCCCCAACTATCCTCCCCTGCTGGCTTGGTCACCCCCAAATGCTCTCCCCTGCAAAACCTGGTCACCCCTAAACTGCCCTCCTCTGCAGGCATGGTAACCCCCAACTGCCCTCCCCTGTAGGCCAGGTCACCCCTAACTGCCCTCCCCTGCTAGCCCAGTCACCCCTAACTGCCCTCTCTCCCCTTGCAGGCCCAGTTGCCCCCAAATGCCCTCCCCTGCAGGCCTGGTCCCCTCCCAACTGCCCTCCCTCCCCCTGCAGGCCCAGTCGCCCCCTATTGCCCTCCCCTGCTGGCCTGGTCATCCCCAACTGCCCTCCCCTGCTGGTTATCTTGTGGGGGCCATCTTTTGACCACATGGGGGTGGCCATCTTGCATGAGGACATGACAGTCAATTTACATATTACCTCTTTATTATATAGGATTACCTGCAAGCAACTGTCCTCAGGTGTGTTGAGTTTTTTTCAACAGTGTTGGGTAATTCTGCCTGAAGGCTAGTTGTTATTCTCAGTCTCTTATTGGGCCTCCGAAACTCTGTACCATGCGGCAAGATGTTTTCCAATAGGGTGTGTCAGCTGTCTTCCCTCCAGGCAAAGATGCCTGTGAAGCTAATGCCTATGTGAGAAAAATGTCCTCCAGAGTGTGAGGGAATGACTCATCACAGGAAACCGGGGTATCTGCCTTTGGAGCTCTTACTGCTGGTCTTGGCTTCTGCTCACACAGCTCCACTCCCCTCTGCCACAGCACAAGGTGAGTGGCTTCTCAGTGAATTTTGTGCACTGGCCCTTTAAGAGGATGCCTACATTTCCAGCCATCTCTCCTTGGCAGGCAGCAATCCTGCTTTTTTTCTACAACCAAATGTTATGTTAGTACCCTTCTCAGTTCTGGTGTTCTCTGCTGAGGGGCCCAGCTTGGGGATTAGACCCCAGAGTTCTCAGTGGCAACCCCAGAGTTGAGATCTCTCTTCAGGACTTCAGTTGCTGTCTGTAAAAGCCCAGCCACAGCCCTTTCACACTTCAGCTCCTCTTACCAGACTCTATGCAGTCTCCACTTTCTGTCCTGGATTGTCTGGGTTCTTTCCAGTGAGTCTTCCATTGATTATTCAGAAAGTTTTATTTTAGTTGTAATTCCAGTTTGGTTTTTGGAGCATGTCTGTGTAGCATCCACTTACTCTGATGCCATTTTTAATCTCTCAATACCCATTCTTGATAAAAACTTTCAGCAAAGTGGAATATAGAACGGATATCTTAATATGATAAAGGCCAAATATGACAAACCTACAACGAACATCATATTCAATGGGCAAAAACTGAAACCATTTCCCGTAAGAACAGGAATAAGAAAGGATGTCTACTTTCACCACTCCTATTCAACATAGTACCAGAAGTCCTAGCCACAGCAATCAGAGAGGAAGAAGAAATAAAAGGCATCCAAATAGGAAAGGAGGAAATAAAACTCTCATTATTCACAGATGACATGATAATGGACACAGAAACCCTAATGTCTCCACCAAAAACTACTGGATTCAATAAATGAATTTGGCAATGTAACAGTATACAAAATCAGCACCCCAAAATTGATGGCTTTTTATGCACCAATAATGAATTTTCAGAAAGAGAAACTAAACAAACAATCCCATTTACCATTGCAACAACAACAATAAAAAAATCAAGATACTTAAGAATAAATGTAACCAAGAAGGTAAAAGACTTGTACTTGGAAACTACAGGACATTGAAAAAAGAGATAGAGGAAGATATAAACAAGTGAAAAAATATATTATGTTCATGGATTGGTAAAATTAACGTAATTAAAATGTCCATTCTATTCAAGGCAATCTGCAGACTCAATGCAATACCTATTAAAATACCAACAGATCTGGAAGAAACACTCCAAAAATTTATGTAGAACCAAAAAAAGACCTTGAATAGCTGCAGAAATCTTGAGAAAGAAGAACGAAGTTGGAGGAGCCACAATACCAGATTTAAAGTTATGCTACAAAGCCACCATAATCAAAACAGCCTGGTACTGGCACAAGGAAAGGCATGTAGATCAATAGAATAGAACAGACCCCAGAAATTGACCCAAACTGTTATGCTCAATTAATATTTGACAAAGGAGGCAAGAACATACATTGGAGTTAAGACAGTCTCTTCAATAAATGGTGTTTGCAAAATTGAACAGATACATGCAAAAAAAAAAATGAAACTAGACCACCAACTTACACCAAGAATAAACTCAAAATGGATAAGACACTTAAATGTAAATCGTGAAACCATAAGATTCCAGGAAGAAACCATAGACTGAAAAATCTCAGACATCTTTTGTAGCAAATGTTTATGGAAACATCTTCTAGGGAAAAGGAAACTAAGGAGAAAATAAACAAATGGGACCACATCAAAATAAAAAGCTTCTGCACTGCAAAGGAATCCATCAACAAAACAAAATGGGAGCCCACTGTATGGGAGAACATATTTAGCAATGATAAATCTGATAAAGAGTTAATATCCCAAATATATACGGAACTCATACAACTTAACAAAAGGAAGACAAACAATCCAATTAAAAAATGTGCAAAGGATCTAAATACAGTAGACACTTCTCCAAAGAGGACATACAGATGGCCAAGAGACACATGAAAAATGCTCTAAGTCACTGATCATCTGAGAGATGCAAATTAAAACAACAATGAGGTATTACCTCACACCTGTTAGAATGGCTATCATCAACAAATCAACATATGACAAGTGCTGGAGATGATGTGGAGAAATGGGAACCCTAGTACACTGCTGGTCAGAATGTAGATAGGTGCAACCATTATGGAAAATACTATGGAGCTTCCTCAAAAAATTAAATATGGAACTGCCATTTGACCCAGTGATCCTACTTCTAGGAATATATCCTGAGAAACCTGAAACATCATCAATCAGAAAAAATGTATGCACATCTATGTTCATAGGAGCACAATTTATAATAGCTAAGATCTGGAAACAGCCCAAGTGCCCATCAGTAGACAAGTGAATAAAAAAGCTGTGGAACATTTATACCATGGAATACTATGCAACAGAGAAAAAAGAAGGATCTCTTACCCTTTGAGATAGCATGGAGGGACTAGAAGAGTATCATGCTAAGTGAAATAAGTCATTCAGAGAAAGACAAGTATCACATGTTGTCACTCATATGTGGAATCTAAGTAACAAAATAAACTGATCAACAGAGTGGATCCAGAAATATGGAAGCATGGAATAGAGTGGGGAATCTCAGAGGAAAGGTGGGGGAGGGTGGGAAATAATAAACCAAACACCTTGTATACATATATGCAGAATACATGGACACAGACAATAGGGTGATGAAGGCCTGGGGTAGGGGGCTGGAGAGGTTCAATGGGCAAAAATGGGGGGCATAAGTAATACTTTCAACAATAAAGATTAAAAAGGAAAAAAAAACACACTTCACTGCCACTGATTACCAGAGGGAAATGGGCATGGGGGAAGGCAGAAAAAGGTAAAGAGGAGATGAATTGTGATGGAAGGAGACTTGACTTTGGGTGGTGAACACACAATGAAATATACAGATGATATATTATAGAATTGTACATCTGAAACTTATATGATTTTATTAACCAATGTCACCCCAATAAATTCACTAAAAGAGAAAAAAGAATTCCCAAACTGGAGCAGATAGAGGCAAAGATAAAGTGCTATAAAAAAAAAGGTGTAGAAGTGGAGGAAAGGGGGCCAAAGACAGGGAGACAGACAGGGGAAGGTGTGTAAATGACTGCAGATGAGGCAGATGGAAGGGAAGGGGCTGCCAAAATAAGGGCCCAGTACAAACAAACAGACAATTAAGGGCAATAAAATGAGGAGCCAGCAGAAGTGGGGTCAAGATTGTGACTGAAATGGGGCCCACATTAGGATGAATCCTAGTCACCTCCACATCCATCACAATGCCCCAGGGACAGCTCAGAGCAGAGACAGGAAACAGCCCTCCATGAATTTGACCCCTTGCTAGGAAGTAATATGGGAACTCTTATCTGCATATTCATATGCGCTTACCTGGTAATACCTGATACAGGCCA
The DNA here is from genome assembly GCA_011751065.1 of Lasiurus cinereus. Lineage (NCBI taxonomy): Eukaryota > Metazoa > Chordata > Mammalia > Chiroptera > Vespertilionidae > Lasiurus > Lasiurus cinereus. The sequence goes on along the minus strand of JAAGEH010000011.1, from coordinate 2,511,885 downwards.
TGAGATGAGGTAGAGAATGCCATACCCTAGGAAAAGTACAAATGCTATAATGCAGTTCTGATGCAGAGACTGCTATCTGAGATCTTGACAAATGGATAAAATTTGGACATTGAGAGATAAAGTGAAGATCTTAACCTTTTTACCATCCTTCTCCAGTCGTGGTTAAATGCGCAAGGACTGCCTACCAGATTGCTGAACAGAAAGGAAGTCCTGGAGATGGAGGCAACCCCACAGATGCCTAGAGAGTGGATGGTCACCTAAGACAGTTCTGGTCTCTCTGCCCCAGATTATACCATAACAACCACAATTCAGAGCATTGATCACGACCTCTCACACCACCATGGATCAATGCCATCCCTCATACACCCATATGTGGCTAAAGAAAATTGGCCTCAGGATATGCAATATATAAGCAAGACACGGGAAAGTAGCCAATTCTAATTTCTATGAGACTTCACACTATTAGTGATGCTAAGTCTACACAAGTATACCATGTGCTACCAAGCCAACATCACAAGATCCCAATTCATGTAAAATACATTCCTAATCCCATTTATTTGTTATTTACTCCCATGAAACATGGCTTATTTTTTAACTGATAATATAAACAAATTTTTAGAAATATATTCATATCCTGTTACCCAATTATCAATTAACCAACATTAAATTTCTGGATTTATTTCTTCTCAAGAAACCTCTTCTCTGTATTGTTGTTGCTGCTGTTAAATGTATTTTTACTGATTTCAAAGTGGAAGGGAGAGAGAGAAACATGAATGATGAGAGAAAATAACTGATGGCTGCCTCCTGCATACCTCCTACTGGGAATGGAGCCTGCAATCCAGGCATGTGCCCTGACTGGGAATCAAACAGCTACCTCCTGGTTCATAGGTTGATGCTCAATCACTTAGCCACACCGGCCAGATCTCCGCTCTCATTTTTCAATTATCTTGTCTCTGCTCTAACTAAAGTCCCTGGCCTGGACTCGGAGCCAGTCCATTTGACAGATCTGAGTGTAGCCAACACTCCCAGAAAGAAGTTTGTGAGAGGTCTGTGGCCCCCTGCCCGTCAGAAGAGTGTCCCACCACCAGCATTCAGACCTCTCTACAGAGAGACCTGGGAGCAAGTCCACACTCCTACCACAATGGCTATATTGGAAGAGCCCCCAGTTTCCTAAAGTAGTGCAGCACAGGAAAGAGGAGTCCAGAGCATGTGCCCAAAGATGGGGTGTTTATGAACAAGGTACAGGCAGAGCAGTCATGTACTCCCAGAACACCATAAAGGCAATCTAATGCTGTTGCCCAGTTAGGCTCTGCACATACAATAAAGCAAGCTCACCTCTAAACCTCCAGTTTAGTTTCTACTGAAACTGAGGTTCAGAGAACATCGTATCTTACAAGTGATTGGTGAAACTATCTGCTTGAGCCTTAAAGAATGGTTTGTCTTTCACACTTCCACTTATGTGTAAAATTCCCATCACAATTGTTTGCCATTAGACCTAAATGAACTTTTGGACTGGGTTTCTGGATTGTATAATGGCAGCTCTTAAGTCAGCTCTTTTACTTAAATCTTTAAGAAATCATAAACCCTACCCCTGGCCAGTGTGATTCAGTTGGTTCAAGTGTGGTCATGTGCACCAAAGGGTGGTGAGTTCAATTCCTGGTTGGGACACATACCCCAGGTTTTGGGCTCAACACCTATTGGGACATGTGTGGGAAGCAGCTGATCAACGTTTCTCTCTCACATTTCTCTCTTGCTCTCTTTCTCTCTCTCTTTTTCCCTTTCTCTCGAAAAAAAAATAAATAAATAAAATTAAAAAATCATAAACCCTAGACTAAGTCTAACAGCTTAAATTTCCATTCATCCTATCTGTTCAAATTACAAGAGGGCCAGTCAAGATAAGAACTCCATTCCTTATGTCTGAAATTCTGATCATAAGATTGCAGCTAAGCCTTATAGGGACAGATGTACTGTGGAGAAATAAGTAAGGTTAAAAAAATGACAAGCGCATGTGCCCGTTAAGCAATGGAACCTACTGAAAGGTATTAGTTGAATAATGTGGGCATCTAGGTTGGCAGTTGTAAGAATCTCCCTAAGCAGGCCATCCCCTTCTTCCATGGCCAGGTCACATCTCAGAGCTCAGCCCAGGGACAGCCCAGTTGGTCTGCAGTGTGTGGGAGGGGTGGGATGGGGGACGAGGTCCAGCTCACCCTTCGACCTGCCTCGTTGTTCTGCAGGTTCATAAGCACCCGGCCCTGCTCCTCCGATCCCTTGGCAAAGTTCTTCTCCCGCTCCCGGGCATCCACAAACTCCTTAGCAAACCGGTAGCCGTACTCCACGTTGTCCCCACAGCCGCCCCACAGCCAGTCCCGGGGAAGGTCCTTGGGCCTCGCTGTCCTGCTGCAGCCACAAGTGGACAGCTCACCCTCTCGGCAGGCCCTGCTGATGGCATTCACCACCCCCGCGGCACTCACAGCATAGGTGAAGGCCGTCTCCCGGCTTCCTGCAAGACAAGGCAAGATGGGGGCGAAGGAGGTCAACTCTCTAGTGGAGGCTTCCTTCTCTCTGCCTCCTCCAAACCCATGCCGCCACAGCCGCAGCCATAACACTCCCAGGAGTGGTCTTTCACTTCGCATGACTCTAATGGCTTGAAACTTCTCTTGATAATGAGCTGAACTTGACCTACTCTGCCCTATGATATACCAAATAGAGTGACTCCCCCGCAGCCCTTGGCTTACACTCACATCCATTTCAGAAGTTTATATGCCTAGTAGGTTCCTAGGAGGCAGACCTCAACACAGGAGAGAGTGGACATTGAGGAATTTAGGAAACACCTGAGACCAAGAGAATAAGACTAAATAGAAATCATGGGACTAAGAACAGGACTCTATTCTCACAAAAATCTCTTCCTTACAGATGGCAACTTTTCACCCCGTGAGCCACATATCTGTCTTTTTATTGCTACCATTATCTAGTTAGACAGAGGCAGAGAGCAGGAGTAGAAAGTGAACTGGAATTACAACATCCAGAACTATCCAAGCTGTCTCCGGGTCTTTTGCATGGTCCACACTGCCTCCCAACTCCCAAGCACTGGGAACCACATCTATGGGCCCTCAGCAGGTCTCTCCAAATACCTGGATCATTTCTAGTAGAAAAGCCGAGGTGTGTTCCTCTATTGCTGTAGTGAACCATTTGAAAACTCACATGATATATGCTCTAATTCAATAAAAATGTTTACCAAAAATAATACTCAGCCATCAGGGAAATGCAAATCAAAATCACAAGGAGACACCACTTCACACACATGAGTATGGCTATCATCAAAATGACAGCTAAAAAGTTGGGGGGAATATAAAAAAACAGGAACCCTCATGTACTACTGGTGGGAATGTTCAGTGGTATAGCTGCTTTGGAAACAGTCTGGCAGCTCCTCAAACATAGGATATATATTCCTAAAATATATCCAAGATAAAGGAAAACATCTGTCAACATAAAAACTTATACATGAATGTTCATTGTAACATTATTCATAAAAGCCAAAATGTTAAAAAAAACACTCACATTGTCCAACAGCAGGAATATTGGGTAAACAAAAGATGGTCTTATCCATACAATGGGATATTATTTAGCCATAAAAAGTAATAAAGTGCGGTCCTGGTTGGTGTGCCTCAGTTGGTTGAGTGTCATCCCATGCACGAAAGGGTTGCCAGTTTGATTCCTGGTCAGGGTACATGACTTGGTTGTGGGTTCAATACCCGGTTGAAGGTTCAATCCTTGGTTGGGGTGCATACGGGAGGCAACCCATTTAAATTTCTCTCTCACATCCATGTTTCTCTCTCTCTCCCTTTCTCTTTCTCTAAAAATCAACAAAAACATATTTTAAAAACATATTGTATTAAAAAATTAGTTAAGTATAGGTAGAACATGGATGAACTTTGAAATTATTACACTAAGTGATCACTTAGCATTTTGTGTCTATACTGCACCTCATATAAAAGGCCACATATGATCCCATTTATATGAAATGTTCATAATATGAATATTCATAAAGACAGAAAGATTAGTGGTTACCTAGGGTTTGGGGAGAAGGGGAGAAAAATAAAGAGTGATCTCTAATGGGTATACAATTTCTTTATAGGGTTCTGGAATTAGATAGTAGTGCTCATTGCACAATCTTGTGAATATACACTGAAATGTATATTACTTTATATTTCAATAAAGAAATAAGAAATAACATTCATATGAACTCAATAATGGAAGGAAGATAGTGGCTTTTAGCAGGAAACTGAGATTCAATCCTGATCTCAGCTATTAAACCAGACAGAATTTCTGCTCTCCATGGACAGAAATAGATATACCACAATTCTGTCTTGGCAGGTGGAGCGGGAAGCAATCTTTAATTAGTGGATCTAGCGTGATCTTTACCTTACCCTATGTTTGGATTATCGAGGCACAACACAGTGAAGTTTGCAACCAGATCACATGGGAAAATTAGTTTTTCTCATTTAACCAAGGGCCGGCTTCTGGTCAGGAAGAGCCCAAGAAAACCCAGGGATGTAGGAAGTCACACCCATGACTCAACAATCAGGCTTAACATCTGAATCAGCACTAAACCACTGCCAGAGACCAGGGCCGATCCAGTCTGGGGGAATCAGACTATGAGCGTGAGTTCCCAGGATGTAAGAGACTCTTAGGCAGGAGGGGGTGGTGCCTGAGAAGTCTTCCCAGAATGAGGTGTCAGCCCCTGACCTGGCTCCTAAGGCAGGAAGGAGCCTCTGAAACTGCAGTCCAGAGCCACATTCCACATACTGTGAGCATTCCTTTTATAGCATTCCCCAGAGAAGTGGGTTGGGTTCTCGAGGCAACCCATTCCCCCTTCTGAAGTGACTCTAATCACCAGAGCATTCTTATATTAAACTGAAATAGGCTTCCCTATAACTTCTGCTTGCTGGAGAGGCACCATCTAATTCCTTTTCCATATGACAGCCCTTCAGTATTTGAAAACAACTAAAATGCCTTTTATTCGTTCTCTTTTCCAAGCTACATATGTCTGATTTCTTCTTCCATTCTTTAGCAAACATATTTTTTTAGAGCCGAGTCACCCCTCTCAGAATTGCCTTTTAAAATAGGGTACCTGAGGCTGAGCGTGATATCGCAGGCACTACATGCTCTGAGGGTCCTCGTCCATCAGCATAACTTGGGACCCTAACCTGTCCTGAGTGAATTAGCTGTCTCGTGCAGTCACACTGCCTCTTTCGGCTGGGGCTTCATTAGGCCCTGAGTGCGATGGCTCTGCCTTCATGGGCAGCATATGGGTCTTAGTTAAGCTTGGTAAGTAAGGCTTCTAGTGCTCTTTTCAGAAAGCAAGAATGGATAAGCATGGGCGAAGGGTATCTACATATGAAACAATTCAGAGTGGAAATTCAAATCATATCAAGGAAAAAGACTGTTAAACTAGCAGCTACTAAAAAGACCTTCCTAGTAGGATGACAGGAGCCAGCAGAATATTACGCCTTCTCTGTTCCAACTGTCAGGAAAGTACCTCCATGCTCCTCTCGGTGAAAGGCCAAAGGCTCCCCCTGAACTGCTCTGCAGCCGCTTCAAAGAAGGAAGGGGTCTTGGGAAGTCACACACAAGCCAGCAGTGAGAAGACTCACCAGGGGAGGAAAGGAGGACAGCTTCCCAGGGAAGCTACAGGGAAGCTACAAAAAGGAATGATGAAAATGAAAGCAGACCGATAGGGTCTGCTTTCACAAGCCATTCTACCATGCAAACCTGTGCCCAGCAGAGTTTCCTCTCCTGCCAACACTTTTCTTGCTAAAGTAAAAAAGTAAAGCCTCACTTTTTGGCCTTCACTCAAACAAAACAACACATGGAAAGGATCTGGCCAACATCAGGCATACATTAGGTTATTCCCTTAAAGTGATTGGGGGGTGCCTCTCTCTATGCTTGGGCCATCCTTGTGCCCTCACCAGAAACCCGGGACAGAGGGTGCTGCTGACCAAGATCTTTACCAGGAAGAAGAGGCAGATCTAAGAATATTTGAGAAGAATTGATCAATTATCACCAAATTTCACTTAACCCTCAAGTCCATTCTTCTGGAAAGTTGCCCAGTAAGACTGTCATGAGAACATGAGCATCCTTTTGTGAATCTCGAGTTGACACTGAAGGAAGAGAGAAGCGAGGTTCAAAGTGTACTTTCCCCTGGTCTTACTTCTCAATACGTGGTAGGGGAGAGAGACTGGACCAGGGGTGGGCAGGGCAGGGAGCCGGGTGAAGAGGGGCCCTGCAAAGTGTAGAGGGGAACAGAATCTCAACTCCCTAACTCCCTGCTGCTAAAATCATTCTTTAGGAAAACTGCAGTCTTGGGTAACTCCAGAATGTTTTTTGAGAGGAAGCTGTTCTGAGAGAATGTGAGATAGGGACTTCAGTGCTCTAACACCTTCCTTTTATGGCCCTGGGATAAGACCCAGTAGAATAAGGCCGGATTTCTCAATTTCTTGCCAGGGAGAGGAGAATTACATTTCAAAAGGACCTAAAACAATTAGACCCCAGATCACACCTCCATCTAAGCAATAGGGCAGTGAAAGAATCCTAGACCAAGAGTGGGAGAGGGGAGAGAGCTGGATTCTGGGGAGAGTGGCCCTCTCATCTTTCTTCTTCAGTCTGTCCCCTGCCCCCACTTTCACACACACACCCTTTCAATGAAAAAGCCAGGACTGGATCTGGGTTGGATTAATGAGAGCTATCACCAATTTGGCCCAAAGTTTCTATCTCTCTCAGGGTCCAAGTGAAAGAGGCAAAAAGCTTATAGACATTCAGGGCAAGGCTCTCAAAGGAGGCCCTTGTGCTGTGTGAGACAAAGGGCACTGGTGGTGGGCGGCTTCCCAATTCTAACTCAACTCAGATGCTCTGAGCCCTTCCCAGAGTGAGTCACGCTGGCTGCCCAGACAGGGCGAAGCTGGAAGAGAGGGTTAGCCAAGCACTGAGCTGTGTGGCTAACATCCTCTGAGACGGCGCTGTCTGCATACATCTCTCCTCTACTCCCCTCGCAGGCCAATTCCAAGCCATGAGAAAACCCAGTTAGATACTCAAGTGGGCTCTCTCTGCCCATCTTGGGAGAGCATGCTTGCACCCAGGTCAGGTGAGCACAACTCCTTCAGCCAAGCCATGTCTGTGGCTACTTACCTATCTGCATGACCCTCCCGAAGACAGAGCTGTCGTCCACGGTGCTGCAGTTCCACCGCCTCTGTCGGAACTGGTGCTGGCACTCCTTGATGCCCATCTTGGCTCCCTCCCCTATGTAGGCCATGTGCTCCTGGTACAACTGGCACAGCTTTCTCTGGCCTGGAGAGAGCCCCGGAAGCTGGCTGCACACAGGCTGGGCACCAATGATGAACATCTCAGGTCTCTGCACCGGGTTCATAGCTAATGACCTACAGCAACAATTCAGAAAGGGAAAAGGAGTGAACACATGCCTGCGTGCAGCAGCAGTCATTCATCTAACACGTTTATTGAGTGCTTTCTGTGAATTAGACTGTGCAATGAGGGCTGGGAAAAGAAAATTGGGGAGCTCTGGACAATGTGGTTTGATAGTTGGACTGTCATCCAGTACACTGTAAGGTCATGGATTCAATTCCTGCCAGGACACATACCTACCTTATGGGTTCTATCTCTGGTCAGGGTGCCTACAAGAGGCAATCGATTGACGTGTCTCTCTCACATCAATGTCTCTCTTTCTCCCTCACTAAAATCAATAAAGAAAATTGGGGAAACTGAGGCACAAACACAGGTGACATGTGAGATATCAGTTGCCTAAGACAGACTTGAGCTTCTGGATCCAGAGTGATCAGACAAATAGAGGAAGCGTTTTTACAGCTGGAAGAGGAGCTTTTTAAAAAATATATTTATTTTTAAATTTTTATTTTCTTAATCCTCACCTAAGGAAATTTTCATTGATTTTGAGAGAGAGAGGATGATGGGAGAAAGAGAGAGAAACATCCATCAGTTGCCTCCTGCACGTACCCCAATTGAAGCCAGGGATGAAGCTGACAAGGAAACGAATCCGAGACCTTCCAAGGTATGGGACAATGCTCCTGCCAACTGAGCCTGGGCTGGGAGGAGTGTTTATAAAGAGATGGCCAGAGTGTGAGCTGGCTCTTAAAGCAAGTGGGGCAGGAGGAGAAGGGGGCAGACAGGGCAGGCTATATTCATTTGAGGCAGAGAGCAAAAAGAGCCAACAGGAGAGCACATGACTTATTCCAGGAGTAGGAATGATTCGTTCACTTTGGCCTAAATGCAGGAAGTGAGATGGAAAGCAATGCATTCCCTTAACTAGAACTTGCCCTTATGCCTTTAAAATCTAATCCAATTTGCATGCATTGCAATATATTCAAAATGTTTCACTTCCATATCTGACTCACACATCCCCTAATCCACTCTTTATCGGTTCAAGGGCTCTCCCTTTGGCTCATCATCCACCAGACACAATAAAGTGTTAAGTTAGACGAAAAGGCTGTACAATTACCATCTGACTAAAAATCTGAGCAGGGCACAGTCTGTGCAAAACAGGTGGTGAGTGCCTGCCATTTCCATGTTGACTTGGCAATGATAATAGTCTTTAAAACACAAAAAGAAAGATACAAATGATCCTACAAATCCCTCATCTTGTCCTCAGACTTATAAAATAGAAATTGTACTCTCCTTGCCCCTACCAGCAAAAAATAGGTAAAATAAAAATCATCCAGTAGCAACAAAAGAGATATTTTTAACCACCCACAGAAATGGTGGTAGAGCCAGGAAAAGGGGAATGCAGACAGTATCAAAGAAAAAGCCAAATGAACTAACCCTTTATCTTGTTGAACCTTTACTTCTGGGCTCTTGAGAGAGAAAAAGGGCTGTGCTAGATTTCCTGGGATAAAAGAGGGCCTTAGGATTCCTATGAATAAAGGAATGATCATGACCCACCGTGACCTTCTCCACATTTCAATTACCAAAGGAGGCATAGGTTGTAGAGTAGGACTTCAGCCCCTCTCACTCACCACCAGGAGCTGGCTTCGGCTGGGAGCTGAGCCCAGCTGGAGAGCAGCGCAGCAGCGAGCAGCAGCAGGCCTGGCATGGTCAGCCTCAGCCCTCCCCAGTGTCTTGAGAGGACCCCTGGGACTGCTAGCTTCCAAAACTGGGCTCCCTGAGAAAACAGAAATGGAGGGAGAATCAATGTGGAAATGCAACAGATAGGGAAGGACCAGGAGACAGGGGAGTGAGCTCTGGGCTGGATTTAACATCACTTTCTGCTCTCCCAAAGAAATTCAGCCTCTTTCCAACCTCCATTTCTTACTGTTCATCTCACCAGAGGATTGCCTTGATGTCTCTTACCCCAAATTGTGAAGACCCCACTCAAGGCCTAATTCCAAAGGAAATACAAGCTGAGAAACTAGAGGAGAAAAATGAAAACACACTACTTCAAGAACAGAGTATGTGCTATGCAGCATTTATGCAATGACATCTGCCTTTCCAGAGAGAGAACCACCCCTTCGCCCTCCTCTTTACCTCTCACGCCTGCCAGAGGTGTATGTCTCTGGCCACCAGGCTCTTTTGTGAAGCTAAAAAACAATTGGTGAGTTGGCTTGACAGCCAAACAGGAGTTTCCCCTCAATCTGTAACCTTCTCACTCTAAAGTTTCCCAAATCCCGAAAGTTTTTTTCCAGAAATAATAGTAGGGAGAAGGCAAGGACTTTTCACTTTCTCAGGGCAACTTCTCTGAGAAATGTAAAAGTCTACAGGAGGCTGGGGCGTGCCTCCCTGGGTGGCCCTCATCCCTCCCTTGTGTCCCAGCAGCACCTACAGCAGAATGGGAGCACCGCCTGCTCCTCATCTGCAACCCTAGCCTCTAACATCTGTGCTGAGCAACAACACTTCCCTTGTGGGATGAGAGCCCCCCGCATCTTTGCCTCCTGAAGCTTTTTGTAACTACCGTATTCCCCTGCAAACACCTTTCCTGGAGTCCTTGAAAACCTACAGAAAATCCAGCTTCTGGATCCTGGAGCAAGTCTGTAAAAACACGCCCCTCCGACTCACCCTCACCGAGTTTCCCCGTAGCTTTCATCCAGGGCGTGACCCCTCAGTCCTAGTGAGTCTTCTTCCCTCTACCCCTTAACACCTCCAACCTTACACTCACAAACACACGCTCCCAGCGCCCCTACCCCCACCTCACCGTGCAGTTCTGGGTCGCCAGGCTCTCCGGGAGGGGGCGGCAGGTGCTTTGGGTCATCAGCCTGGCAGATATTTTTTGTCCTGGGGCCACCAAGAGAGGAAGGTGGCCTGAGCTAGATCCAGGGAAGCTGGGCCACAGCCTATCCCCACCCCCTTTTGGTTTTTCTCCGTGGGGTCTTAGCTGGGGCCGGGACTTCAACAGACAGGTGTGTGAGGTCTGCAGGAGGCAGATCAAAGAAAAAACTTGCTCCTTCCCCTTTGTCATGCAGAGCTAGCTCGGAAATGATCCTGTCTCTAGCCCAGAGGACTAACAGCTCCCCACACCCTTACTTCCCAAACAGACCTCCCCTCCTCTAAAGGATGCCCCCTCCCCCTCTAACCTCTACCCCCATAAATTCTCTTTGTCCCTGAGGGCAGAAGGTCTGTGAATGCACTGACTGGAACCAAGAGAGATGGAGCAGAGATAGGGCTGGCACCAGAAGCTAATGGCTTTATGGAGGGGAGGGACCAGGTTCAGAGTAGGGAGGACAAGAGAAAAGCTTCAAAGAATCTCCTTGTCCAAACATTTTCAGCTCCACCTACTAGTTCTTCTTGGGGACTCAAGAGTCAGAGCTGCCCCTACTCCCTGTGGCCCTCCCTCCCCACACCTACCTCTCACCCACATGGCCAGCACACCACTTCACCTCCTGCAAAACCCCTACTCCCACCAACATACATCCTCACACAGTCCCATCCAGATAGCTGAGCTCTTTCTCCAGCTGGTGACACTTCTTATCCCTATAGATCCCCCCTCACACCAGTGTCTCTCACTCTGTCACACCCTTTCACCAGGCCCCTGTGAAATCTCTCTGGCTTTGCAAGTCCTAGGTGCAGCCGAGGCCAACCTGGGAGCCACTGTTTCTGAGCTAAGGATGGGAGTCAGTGCCAGCTAACAGTCACTGTGGCTTTGACACCTCAGTGCCAGGCTGACAGGTGAGCTAAGGCCAAACTTCCAAGAGCTGCTAATCCTCCCCCTCACCCCGTGCTTTATAAACACAAACATAAACTAAGACAGGATCACTCCCAGCAGCCGCCTACCAACTTGTGCTTTCCATCAAACTCTCATTAAATTTTTTTTAAAAAAATTAAAAAAGAAAGTAAAAGACTAGCATGTATGGTGGCCTCTTTCTCTGCCTTCCAGATGCAAGGCACCCCTCTGAGTGGCCACCAACCACTACCCTTGCCCACCCTCATTTACATTCTTTGATTTCCTCAGGCAGGGCTGGGAGGAAAAGGTGGATGCTGGTGACTGGTTTCACGAGTGTGGGCAGAATGGAAACTTGCCTCAGTGGGACTGGGGAGGAAGGAAAATGTGTGGGGACTGATGGTTTGATCTTAATGTGTAGGACACATCAGAAGCCCTGTTTGTGGGCCACTGCTGAGTTTCACAGCAAGTCTCAACCAGGGGAGACTGTTTCTTGTATGGGGAAATAGGTCTAGTAATTATCCCTAAAGGCAGGGAGAATTCTTTTTGCTGCCTTTGTAATAACCAGTTTCCACCCAAAACTAAATAATTTATCTTTCCTATGAAAGGTGTCATTTCAGAGCCACCAAACAGTTAAGTACAAGAGATTCCAGAGCCACTTCTTTGGTAGTGACGGGGAGGGTGCAGGGATGAGGAGATGCAACGTTCTCCATCGGGACTCTCCAAAGGGCCCGCCCGGGTTGATTAGATGCATCTGCTCTGCTTCTTCATTCAGCCATTCTTTTGTTCAATAAATTCATTAATCCAATATGCACTAGGGGCCTCATGTGTCCCAGTTACTGCTCTAAGTGCCAGAGATAGGCAATGAACAAGTAAACTCAGGCAGGGTATAGGGGCACTGACCCCCCACCCAGTCCAAATCTGCATATAACTTTTGACTCCCCCAAAAGTTAACTACTAATAGCCTACTATTAACTGGAAATCTTACCAAGAACAAAAAGGTCAATTAACACATATTTTGTATGTTACATGTACGTATACTATATTCTGATAATAAAATAAGCTAGAGAAAAGATATTAGAATCATAAGGAAGAGAAAACACATTTACAGTATTTATTGAAAAAAATCTGTGTATAAGTGGACCTGCGCAGTTCACACCCATATTTTTCAGGGATCAACTGTACATAATATGGTAAGTCCTGTGAATATTATGAGAAAAAAATTAAGCAGGGACTAGAATCAAGAATAAGGGGTGAAAAAAAAAGAGAGAAAAAAGAAAAGAATAAGGGGTGATATGCCAATCAGAGAAAGAAAAAATACCATGTGATTTCACTTATGTGTGACATCTAATGAGTAAAATAAACAAACAAACAAAATAGAAACAGGCTCATAGATACAGAAAACAGGCTGGCAACTGTTAGAAGGGATTGGGGAGTGGGGCTGGGTGAAAAAGGTGATTAAGCAAAAACACACACATACACACACACACACATACTCATAGACACAGACAATAAATAGTATGGGCATTACCAGAGGAAAAAGGGAGAGGGGGGAGGTAGAAGAGGGTAAAAGAGGAATAAATGGGATGGTGAACACACAAACAGATTACATATTATAGAATTGTGCACCTGAAACTTATATCATTTTATTAACCAATATCACCCCAATAAAGTCAATACAAATTTTTAAAAGAATAAGGGGTAAGGACTTACATTACATAAGATCCTTGGGGAAAGCCATATTGGGAAGTATCTGTCCAAACGACTGTGTAAATGGAAGGCAGCAGGGGAACACCCTGCTGCACATCTCCAACCCCTGTGGCACGTCCTGGGTCCTGACTGAGACGACACCGCCTGCTCTACCACCACAACCAAAGGGCTGCGTATTTGAAAAGAGGAACTCCGGGTTCTTGTCCTTTTTCTGGTTGGACTCAGTTACCAATTTTCATTTCCTTATGGGGCTGTGGTCATCCAGCCCAGAGATAGGAGACCAAGGAGAGAGACTTGGACAAGTGGAGCTGAGACCCCAGCAAATCTATCCTTAAAGAGGTATCTCTGTGCTTTCCACACACACTGCAGACTGTGACTGTAATGAAAACCTCAACCCACAGGACAATGGATTGGAAGGGTTATTAGCTGTTCTGCTCACAAAAACCACCACTGGGTGTTCAGGGCTTAAGCAGCTTATGAGTCACACAGAAAATGGTGTCCCATCCCACACCTATTCCCCTACCTCAGACAGGCACCCTCAAACCTAGAAGCTTAGCAAGAAATAACCAAGATCCTGAATGGGAGCTTCTCACGGTTGCCACTGGCTAATTCTTGCTGGGTGACCCAGTGAAGAGCTACTGAATACAAAATTTAAAAATGCACTTGCTCTTTTGTTAACCTCTCTGGCATAGCAAGGTGAACAGCCCTGGCAGTCTGGAAAGGGGACGCTTCCCTCTGTGAACTCCCACTGCCATAATGTACTTGCCTGTTGTTAAATTATCTCCATGGGGTAGGGGCGGATAGAGGAGGTGCAGGATGACAGCTGTCATGCAGTCTTCTCTTTCCTTGCTCACTTCATCTCCAGCATCATAAAGAGTAGAGAAAGACCCTTTGTGGATCTTGACTAATACCTCCTGAAGTGTAGATCATGTTCACTCATTTCCTTCCCTATTTCCAAGTAAGTATTCATCTTCCTTACACCTCAACACCAGAACAGCTATCTAACCCAGATAGCTCCAACAGGTCTTCCTAAAATACAGATTGAACATCATAATATTTCCATTTGAAAACTTGCAGTGGTTCTCAGTTCTTTAACCATCCTAAACTTCCCAGCTTGGCCTCATTTTCCCTCGTGGTCTTCTCCTGGATTTCCAAATGCGGGTCTCTTTTCGCACCTCCCCCTGCTCCTAGAGCAACGCTGCTTTCCCCACAAGACCTCATTCTGATCTCTTCCCAAGAGGCATTCTCCTCTCCAGCAATCCAAACCTTAAACTACTTCCAAGTCCATGCTCATGGTTCACTTCTTCCATGAAACTGTCCTTAATTAACCCAACACCATGAAACCCTTTCCACTTTCTTGGGACTCCATCAGCATTTATGAATACAGGTATCTACTCAGCACCACCCACTCCCATACATGCTGTCTTGGAGCTGTATTTCTTACTTCACCAACCAGAAGTTTCTTAAAGATGCAAACTTACTTTTTCTACTTTCCATTTTGCCCCATGTGCCCAGTACAGTTATACTAGGCAGTAATAAATGGTTCTTGGTTAATAACCAGTGATATACCTGATATTAGTGAACATTTATTGAGCACTTACTACATGCATTGAACCAAGTGTTTTACATCCACTTTTCTAATTTAATCTTCACCAAATTTCTATGTGTTGTATGACATTATTACCCTCACTTTGAATACAAGGAAACTAAGGTGTAAAGAGGTTAAATAATTCAGACAGCAATTGAATGGTAGTCCCTGGCTTGGATTCCAGATCTTTCTATTCTTCTACATCACATCCTTGGCAGTTCTTCCCTGGCCCTAGAATATAACAATCCCTTGCCTTGTTTTTTCTTCTTTTCACTATTGCCCTATTGCTAAGGCTGTGAATAGCAGTACAGTAAATCAGCCCTGACCAGGTGGCTCAGTTGGTTGGGCGTTGTCTCCTACACCAAAAGGTGGCAGGTTTGATTCCCAGTCAGGGCTTATAATCAGACTGTGGGTCCAATCCCGGTCTGCTGCCTGCAGGAGGCAACTGATAGATGTTTTGCTCGCTCTCCCTTCTTCTCTCTATAAATAAATTTTTAAAAAAATTTTAAACATACAATACCTAATTAGTGAGGAGCACTGAAAAAAAAGGTAAATCAGATAACAACATCCTAATTCTTAGGAAGTAGCACAAAAAGCAATGTTAATTTAAAAAACAACAACAACCACCAGGCTGATTGTAAAGTTACTGGTATAAACACACACACACACACACACACACACAGCCCTGTCAGTGGGGGAAGAAAACCAGACTTGTCCCAACCAAAATGATGACAGGCTGCTTAAGACTGGAGGAATTAAGATAGAATAACATTTTATATGTATCAAAGATTCCCCATCTCCTAAAGGATGAAACCAAACACCGTCACATTAAACAAGTCCTTTCAAAATGTGACTTTGCCAACCTTTTCATCTTGTTTTGGTTTTCACTTTGTGCTCCAGAAACCCCAAACTGCCTGCCTATCCACACCTCCTTACTACCCCACACCTTTGTGCTTTGCTGAGTTCTGGGAAGGGATTGTCCTCTCTCTGTGCAAATCAGCCTCTTTGTCCTTGTGGTCACTCCTCAAAGCTGCCTTCCTTGACCATTCAATCCAAAGCTTCTTCCATGTTTTTGCCACATTTAATATAATGTGGCATAATTTGGCATGTTTATTTGTATTTTTGTTTCTTTCCTCATAAGCTCCGCAAATGGTCTTATTCGCTATTTTCTCCCAGTGGTTAGGATAGTGTCCAAGGATATCTGGTATATGCTCAATAAATATTTGTTGATTGAAAAAGAGAATAGCCCTCTCTGGTTCTCCAGGATATGGGACATAGGCCACTGAGGTCAGCCTGTCATGGAGACAAAAGAGTCCTTTGGCTTCCATATGGCCCAGCCATTGATCAGCAATAAAACTGCTTCTACTGTTGTATTCCCTTATTTGGGAATCTAATATCAGATATTAGTTGAGATTTTGGAGATTCCAAGACCCAGTTCAGTCTCTACCTTTCCTTCAAAGACAAATGAACTCTTCAACTTCTAATCCTGCTTATCCTATATAATAAAAAGGTAATATGCAAATTGACTGTCACTCCAACACACAAGATGGCCAGCCCCATGTAAACACAAGATGGGCACCACAAGATGGCTGGCAGAGGAGGGCAGTTGTGGGCAATCAGGCCAGCAGGGGAAGGCAGTTGGGGGAGACCAGACCTGAAGGGGAGGGCAGTTGGGGGTGACCAGGCCAGCAGGGGAGGACAGTTTGGGGATATCGGGCCAGCAGGGGAGCAGTTAGTCAACCAGGGTGGCAGGGGAGTGGTTAGGGGGTGATCAAGCTGGCAGGAAGAAAGCGGTTGGGGCAATCAGGCAGGCAGACAGGCAAGTGGTTGAGAGCCAGAAGACTTGGATTGTAGGAGGGATTGGGCCGAAACAGGCAGTTGTATTCAAATGTTTACCTTGAGGGGTCCCAGATTGCAGAGGGTACAGGCTGGGCTGAGGGACAATCCCCCCCTCCCATGCACGAATTTTGTGCACTGGGCATCTCGTTATACTATAATGTGAGAAGGTCAAAGATGTTGCTCCTAGAGGTGGTTTGGTCTAGCTAGAGGAAGTGGAAAACCTACTCTGAAACGCAGGACAGGTGAAGTGCCTGAGGAGTCAAAGGGAACAGTCATAGTCAGGAGGTAGGACTGGAGTAGGGTCTTAAAGAATGTGTAGGCTTTAAACAGGAGGAAAAGAGCAAGAAGGATTTCACATAAAGATGCGGTTTGGTCACAAAGAGAAAACTTCATTCTGGCCGGGTGGCTCAGTTGGTTGGAGCATCCTCCCATGCACTGAAGGATCATATGTTCAGTTCTTGATCAGGGCACACACCCTGGGTTGCAGGTTCAACCCTTGGTTGGGTACCTGTGGGAGAAAACTGATGTTGATCAATGTTTCTCTCTCATATGGATTTTTTTTCTTTCTCTCTCTCTCCCTCACTCTCTCCCTCCCCTTTCCTCTCTCTCTAAACTCATTTTTTTTAAAGTTAAAAAAACACACACAAATTCTCTGGTGAGGATTTTTTAAAAAGAGAGAAAATTTGAAGGATAGGAGAGATATTGCAATATGTGAAAAAGGATTTTGATAATTTTCAATGTTCTCAGAATCATTCTTCTTTTTTGTTAATCTTTATTGTTAAAAGTGTTACATATGTCCCCTTTATTCATGTAGTCAGTCCCTCTAAATTCCTACTGAGCATTCCATATCAATTGTCCAGAAAAAGCTCCCATGGTGATAGGCTTCTAGTTTCTAGGGGCATCACTGTAGGAATGGGGCCATCAGCTTACAGGATCAGTCATCTTTTGACCATGAAATGATGGCTGAGTAAATCTTTCTAGACAGGCAAGAAGTACAGAAATTCAGATGCTGATTGATTATTCAGTCCCACTTATTTTCTGTGCTCCAATTCTCTTCCTGATCCAGGACTAAAATCTTGGTGTCATTTTTGACTCCTTCCTTTTCTTTACCCTCCATGTCAAATCAATTGTCAAGGCCTCTTGATTGTGTTTCCATAATATTTTACTCACTACTCTCTATTCCAACTGTCATACTCTGAGCTATTGCAAGAGCCTGCTAATTGCCCTCTATTCCCTCCAACAAATTGCATCTTTTGTCCCATTCTGATCTACTGAATGATTGAATGAATTCCTTCCATACTTGGTTCTTTAATTTCCCAGGAAACAGCCAGCTTAGCAGGTTTCTCAAAGTATGGTCCCCAGACTAATAGTATCATTATCACTTGGAAACTGATTAGGTAAAAAATTCTCAAGGTCCACCCAGGCCTATCGAATCTGAAACTTGGAGGGTGGTACTTAGCAATTTGTTTTAACAAGACTTCAAAATGATTCTGATGCCCAGGAAAATTTGAGAAACACTATCATAAAGCCATCCACAGAATATGTGATTAATTAAAGCACTAAATTGTTTAAGTATATATATGTATGTTAATGGAAAATTTCTACATATCAATGCCTTTAACTAAAGACTTCTGGGAACCATGGAATCACAGAACATATAGAAACCAAGCACCCACTCTAGGATGAATAAATATGTCCATCTACTTCTACTCTGATGGCCTACATGTATGTAGTCCCTTGTAATTAATAAAATACTAATTTATTTAAAAGTTCTACTGATGATTGTGGTAATGATTGTACAACTCTAGGACTAAATTAAAAAACATTAAGACCCTAGCTGGTTTGGCTCAGTGGATAGAGTATCAGCCTGGGGACTGAGGGATCCTGGGTTTCATTCCAGTCAAGGGCACATACCTGGTCTGCAGGCTCGATCCCAGTAGGGAGCATGCAGGAGGCAGCCAATTAATAATTCTCTCACATCATTGATGTTTCTATCTCTCCCTCTCTCTTCCTCTCTGAAATCAATAAAAATAT
Organism: Lasiurus cinereus; assembly: GCA_011751065.1. NCBI lineage: Eukaryota > Metazoa > Chordata > Mammalia > Chiroptera > Vespertilionidae > Lasiurus > Lasiurus cinereus. The sequence continues at coordinate 2,493,541 of JAAGEH010000011.1, read as the reverse complement.
ATGTAAAAATAAATAATAATAAAAACATCAAGTTGTACACTTTAAACAGGTGAATTGAGTGGTATGTGAATAGTATCTCAAAGCTGTTAAAAATTTTTTAAAGTGTTTGCAGTGATGCAGATATTCTACTCTCCTGTAGAAGCTGCTCTGGACACCAGCATACACCAGAGCAATAGCTGTCCACAGTCTCATACTGTAAACAACACACAGATCCATCCACCATTGTGATATAATAACACAACGAAACAGTGCGAAACTATAGTAACATGCAACAACATGCATGAGTCTTATAAACATGATGTTGAGGAAAGAAATCACTAAAGAATATGTAAACTACTAGAGGCCCAGTGCAGTTTCATGCACCGGTGGGGTCCCTCGGCCAGGCCTGCTGGGATCGGGCCGAAACTGGCTCTCGGACATCCCCTGAGGGGTCCTGGATTGCGAGAGGGTGCAGGCCAGACTGAGAGACCCACCGGTGCACAATCGGGACCAGGGAGGGACGGTGGGAGGGCTCCATGGCATGTCTGACCCATCTTGCCCAGTCCCGACCTACCAGACCCCAGCAGCAAGCTAACCTACTGGTTGGAGCATCTGCCCCCCTGGGAGTCAGTGCGTGTCATAGTGACTGGTTGAACAGTCAAACAAATAGTCGGACACTTAGCATATTAGGCTTTTGATTTATAGGATGATTCCATTTATGGCAGAACTATATTGTTTAGGAATCCATTTGCAGGTGGTCAAACCATAAAGAATAGCAAGGAAATGATTACTGTAGATGTCAGGGGAGCCCAGTAGGTGTGGCTCAGTGGTTGAGCCTTGACCTATGAACCTGGAGTTTACAGTTCAATTCTCAATCAGGGCACACGCCCAGGTTACAGGCTTGGTCCCCTGTAGGGGGCAGGCAAAAGGCAGTCAATGGATAATTCTCTGTCATCATTGATGTTTCTGTCTCTCTCTCCCTCTCCCTTTGTCTCTGAAATCAACAAAAATTTTTTTTTAAATGTCAGGAGAGTGATTTCCTCAATGGTGGAAGAGGGAATTGTGGTGAGGATGGAGCAATAAAGGAATTTCTAAAGGGACAGAAATGTTCTATTTCTTAATCTGGGTAATGGGTAAATGAGTGTTCAATTCAAAACCATTTATTAAGATGTGCATATATATGTTCTATGCAGTTTTCTATATGTATTATATTACACAAGAAAAACATTAAAATGAGAAAAGGTCTTATTCAGACCTAATGGTTTGAGGAGATCTTTATATATCTCCTCAGTGGAAAGTACAGCTACAGTCTCATGGAGCACATGACCTTTGCAGGGGGCTGAAAAAGGGGTACTCAGATCGGAAAAGAAACCTCAAAATTGTGATATGCATGCTAGAAAATTTGGGTACAGAGACAGCCACATCCGATAACTGTCTGAAAGCAGTGGGGGCTGGTGGGAAGCAAGGGGTTCACTGCAAACCACACAGGACTCGCCAGGAGCACGAGGCCAGATTAACTACACATGAAGCAGTAGCTGCCAGGACCATGTCAGGAGGCAGCTCCGCATTTTGCTTCTTCTCTTCTCACACCAGGAGATGAGGACCTGGCAAAACCACCTCTGTCTCTGTTTGTTTATTTGTGTGTGTGTGTGTGTGTGTGTGTGTGTGTGTGTGTGTGTGTGTATTTTGTTTTGTTTTTTTGTCAACTATTATTATTTTGTCCTGTAGCTAGCTGTTTCTAGTACATGAATTTTTTCATAGATACTATTCTCCCATAAAACTATGTGACCAAAGATTAATGCAATCATGTAGCAGAAAATTCCGTAACCTCTTAAAAGAATCCCCAGATGCTCACCTTTCTTCTCAGCTCAGTTAGCGTAGCCTTTCCCTGCCAGCCTTAATGATCTCTCCCAAGGGTTTTTCTCTGTCTCTAGGTCTCTAGTTCTTCCTTCCCCGCTTTGCTACATGAATCCTCTTAGCCTGAAGGCACAGCACTCCTCTGTGAGTTCTACTTTCTGACAGCTGGTGAAGATGAAAATTAAAAAGTGGGGTTTTTTTTTATAGGGAGTAGCCCTGCTTCCATACCACTGTGCAGCAGCCCTTTTCTCTCAAATAGCTGGTGTCTTTTCTCCTTGTTTCTCAAGCTTGATTGAGAAATAATGCCTTGGGAGTGGGGATGAAGGAGTGATGAGATTTTAATTCTGGCTCTCAAGGAAGATGCAAAATCGTCCTTCCTCAGATATGTGTTTGTCGTGCACAGTGGTAAATTCCCCACAATTTTGGGAGCACAGAGCAAAGCAACCTAATCACAGTGCAGGGTTTGAGGACATAGAAATAGATCCTGAAGCCTCCACACTAAAATCTAGTTCTTAGTTTCAGAGAAAAGTGATTCCCAAGTCTCCAGCTCCTAGTGCCTGGGGAAGTGGCCGACTGACACCCTGTTAAACAAGTCTCACAGGGCAGTTGGCAGACAAGTTTCCAGGACACCAGGTCCCTGGTGGTTCCCAGAAGTGGCAGATCTCAGTTGAGTCCTCCTGATTTTATTTGCAAACGCAGTTTTCTCCCTGGGTCCCAAGGAAAACGCCAGTGGAAGTCTTATTCTGTATAGAAGATAAGAAAGGGATTTTCCCTTCTCCTGAAACCTGATACATCAAAATAAAGGAACGGGGGATGTAGAATTGTATACATGAAACCATATAATTGTATTAACCAATGTTACCCCAATAAATTCAATAAAAAAGGAACTTGGGAAATCTTATTTAAAAAAATCAAGGATCTGGTAGATAACTAAATCTCACTGGTAGATAACTAAATCTCACTGGCTAATACAATGCTAAAAAACTTTGGGAATATGAATGCCTTGGTGAGGAGCAGGGAGGAGAAGCTCTCTATTGCATTTCTCCTAGCTGCTTGATGCGTTCATTTTGTTTGTCTGGTACCCAAAAGCTTTTACGTATGTCACTCTGTTAATTAAAGAAAACTTAATATAGGCATTTTGTATTATAATTACACTGCCCAGATAATAGTCATTTTACTATCTGAATAATCACTCAAAACTATTTATAAATCTGGGTTTTTTGCACATACGGGGTTTTCTGAAAGCAGTTAGACTGATTCTTCTTTTTCTAAAACAATTCTGTAATTCCATCCTAAGAACTAGGTTTGGATGAGAAGTTATTACCTCACCTATTCTAGTCTTCTTGCTCTCTTGAAATCTATGAAAGCTCCCAACCTTCTGCTTAAAAAATTAGCAATTTCAATTTGGAAAACTAGGATCATTATTTCATTTTTATAAACCGTGGGAGATGCACACTGCAGTGAAAAGAAGAGCAGATGAGCAGCTCTGGATCCAAAGATGTCGTAAACGTTGCATGCCAGAGACCGTCCTGTAGCCATCACCCATCAGGTACACCTGGGGAAATGGCAAAGAATGACTGTGGCCAGATGGGCTCCCATGCCCAGTGGGAAAGGAGAGATGGCATGCTCATTTTCCCTGTAACTTGCTGCTCATGCAGTGATGACATCTGGTTTTTTATTTGGGGCAATACCACTTACTCTAAGTTTAGCTGAGTCCTTATCTGCTCTCTCTAGTTTCCAATGGACCCTTGCACTTTTCCAATGGACCCTTGCACTGTGCTGTGGAGGCATTCCTAAGTCGTCAGAGGGAAGGCATGCAAGCAGCTTTCTCATGAAAACCATGGACAGAAAGTCCAGTCCTCTCAGGCACAGGCCCACTTCTTTCCTTGCAGGTGAGAACATTCAAAGCCAAGCTGGCTCCCTCTTTGCATCTCTCCCACGCCAGTGCCAAGACACTCACATTTCCTTCACCAAAACTAATCACTGCCAGCAGCCTTCGGACCCAGGATTGTGGGTCTCACAGTTTTTGATTGGGTGTATTAAATAACTTCTGTGGCTGCTCAGGAAAAAGCCTGATCACCAAATTCAGGCCTGGGCAGGTTTCAGAGGCGCTTGGTTCACCGCTGAGATTCTTTTCTTTCCTTTATGGTTCTGCCAGGCCTCTTCACAACGCTCCCAACCCTCTTGCTAAATGGTTCCATGGCTGCCTGCCTTCCCGGTAAAGGCTGGAGGGAGGGATGGAGGCCAAGCCTGGCAGCCTGCACTGCCTCAGGGAGGACTCTGCGGAAAATGAAGCTAACACGCAGATGGCCCCGGCAAGCATCTCGCGTTCAGCAGCCACTCAATAAATGTTAAATGTTCATCATTTCACAATTGTTTATTGTGGGCCTACTGAACACCTAGCACAAGATTGCAAAAATTAATAAGACGGTACTTTCCTAGAAATCGGTGTCTCGCTGCTCTCCAGCAAGACGTTAGCCACTGGCCACATGAGGCTATTTAAGTTTAAAATGAACTAAAATTCAACACTCAGTTCCTTGGTAGCAGTAGCTACATTTTGAAAGCTCAACTGCTACCTCTCTGTCCTGTGGCTATTGTTCTGTAGATGATAAACATTTCCCTTATCATAGAAGTTTATAAACCGTGCTGATCCCAAGTGGAAGCCAGGCAAGAAAACAAATCATCACTCAGACAAAACCAAAATCTATTGTTAAGTTTGGTGTAATAAGAGCTACAAGAGAGATAACATGCAAAATACTATAGACACTTGGGTTAGAGCAACTAACTCCGGAAGCCACCGCCCAGGATTAACACCCTACCTATGGGCCAGGAAAATAACCTTTTCTACTCCAAAGACAACCTTAATTAGGCAAAGTAGACAATGTGAGGAAGTTGGGAGTAAGTGCTACTAAATGAGTAGCAATTTTGCAATTGCTACTCAGAAAAAAGGAAATTCAGACCCAGTGAGAATGCCAGAAAGTAATTTAAATGGAATTCTTTTTTAATTCTAATTCAAATCAATAAATATTATTGAGCATCTATTATGTCTTACTTAAAGTCAATTAAGAGGAACTCTTGTAATCTTGTAAGGGTGAGGCACACGTATTAGATTACTAAATTTAGCAGAGTGATATGTTATAATGAAGGTACCAATTGTTATCCTAATAATTGTATGCAATTATTAATACTAAGAAAGACTAATTTCAAAGGAGGGGATGCTTCCTAATGAAGATGGTATTTGAACTCGTCCGGAAGAAGACAGGCAAGATTCCCACCAAGGGAGATGGGAAAGTAAGGCCCTTCTACTGGGCAAAGGTGCAGAGGCCTGAAAACACACAACTCATTTTGAGAATGACAAGAACATTATATAATAATAAATTTTATATCCAAAATTCAACTACCAAAAAAGCACACAGAGAGAAAAGCCAAAATTCAAGGAAAAACAAGTCATTAATTCTGGGTGAAGTAGGAACTTCCTACGGAACCTCTTCATGGGAGAGCTTGAGGCCCCACCTAGGAATCTGGGCTTCATTCTGCAATCTGCAGGAACCATGCAAGGCATTAAAACAGGAGAGCATGGTCAGATTTGCATTTACAAAATGCTGGCAATAATGACGACCAAGTGAGAGTTTAAGGTTAGGAACCCAGCTGGGAGAGCTAATCCAGTAAGGGGGGAACCAGAACACTGTCAACTTGAATGGAGAGGAGGGGAGGAGGTGCGATCTGTGCACTGCGCAGCCCTGGGAATGACAAATGCTAGCAGTGGGAACCAACCACCAGTCAGACCACTGGCCTTAAAGAATATTGATGGCAATATATCTGCATGTGGCTTTGGGGAGAGCCCATTATTTTTGTGCTCATCTCCAAGGCTGCATTCAATGGTTGGAGCAGTTTTGATCTCCATGGCCATCTTGCAGACATGTGCCATTGATCAGAAAGAGTCCACTACTGAGAAAAACAAACAGCTGGAAGTACATAAGCCATCTCGGATGAGATAGCAGAAATACCTTTATTCAAATTAATAAGTATAGTTAATATCAGAACTAATTATTAATAACTTCTGCATTCCTGAGTATATATGTATTTGTCCAAGAATTACTTCACCCTCATCTGATGCTTTCCCACTGTGGACCATCAAAGCTATTTGTGGTTGAGCTCACTCAATAGTCACTGCATTTTCCAGGCTCTTTGCACTAAGATGTGGGCCTATGCATGAGTTCTTCCTAATGGAATGTTAGAAGAAATGATGTTTGCAACTTCTAAGCCTGGCCCATAAAAACCTCCAATAAGCAGTCACCCATGCTCCCTCTCCATCTTTCAGTCGGATGCAGGTTTCTTTCTTTTTTAAATATATTTTTATTGATTCCAGAAAGGAAGGGAGAGGGAGAGACAGAAACAACAATGATGAGAGAGAATCACTGATCTGCTGCTTCCTGTACACCCCTTACTGGGGATCAAGCTTTCAACCTGGACATGTGCTCTGACAGGGAATCAAACTGTAACCTTCTGATTCATAGGTCAGCACTCAAACACTGAACCATGCCGGCCAGCATCAGGTGACAGCTTTCTAAGTGAGGGCTAAATATAGAGTCACATGGAAAAAACCCAGGTCCCAGAATTAGCACTTGGAGAACTGCCTGCCAATCAGGAACATGCATTTCGGTTTATACATGGGCTAGTTTTAGAGCCAATTTTACATTTGGGTGTTTGTTTATTACTTAACTGGTACAAACTCTTCCAATCCTTATTCTACTTTATTGCTCGTCTGCATACTTAAAAAATATAACTCTTTTACACTGTAAGCACCTTATTTTTACTTGCAGTTGCTCAAAAAGTGGTTTCTAACTAAGATTATCAAAGAAGCCGAGACTGGTTTGGCTCAGTGGATAGACCGTCGGCTTGCGGACTGAAGGGTCCCAGGTTCGATTCCGGTCAGGGGCATGTACTTTGCTGGTGGGCACATCTCCACTGTGGGGCGTGCAGGAGGCAACTGATCGATGTCTCTCATCGATGTTTCTGACTTTCTCCCTTCCTCTCTGTAAAAATCAATAAAATATATTTTTAAAAAATTATCAAAGGACTTCATTTGTGGGTGAACTGCTATCCTCATTAAAAGTATATAGAGGTGTTCAGCTACTCAATTATAGGAGGACAGATTAAATGAAGAAACAACTCAGAATTCTGTTCTTTGAGGTCTATGACATTTTGTCTGCCTTGAGGTATTACAAAAGAAAGTTCAATCCCATATTAAGTTATTCATCTACAACAAGATCTAAACATCAGTCCATCACATTCTACTGAAGCAGGCCAGCTCTTCACAATTGTGTGAACTTAGACAAGTCACATAACTTCTGCAGGGCCCTGATTTCTCTAGTAATGAATGAAGGCTGAACTATACAAGTTCTCTAGTCTTTTCCAGTCCTAACATCTCTGGCATTTATTGATTAGCCAACCAACCCAGTTGGCTCATTAAAGTTATTGAGCAATTTATGTCTCTTTTAAAATAAATCATTTTTTAAACTTTCCAACCTTTAATAAAAGTAAAGTCTAATAAAACACTAGACTAGATTTTAGTTTTACATGACAAAAGTTGAGATGCTTGGGTAGTATCACTTAAAAAAGTTTTTTCTCATGATAGGTAAAAAATGCTCTTATTTTAAACTGCATTTCTTTGATCATTAGTAAGGGCACACACTTTTAAATGTTTATTAGCCATATGTATTTCCCATTTCATAGGTCATTTCGTTTTAACACTTGCAGTAGGACCACAGGAATAGTATTGCCTGCATCTTTCAACCACTGGCAACTAAAGGGGCCAAAGGTATCTTGCCCAGCACTGTCACCAGCTCAAGCGACAGAACTGTAGGACTCCTGCCATTGAGTCGGCTCTGTGCCTCCCAGAGTATGCCTGCCTTTCATATGTGTTACATTCGATGGAATAAAAGTGGCTGCAAGCATAGCATTATGGGGTTCCATATTTAGTTTCTTTCTGTGACAGCCGCCTCTAATTTTCTCAGTTGATAAGTCAAAGGGGTTACACCACTCAGGACCTGGAAATCCAGCAAGGCTGTTTGAGCCTCTCTCTACTTTTCCAAGGATAAAGATTCTACTGAGGAGCCCTAAACAAGCCGCGCTGTTAATGATGTGTGAGGCAGACCAGACCTCAAAATCAACTGGCCAGGATGGCACTGGTTTTGCCTGGTTAACTCCAGCGCAAAGATTTGTTTTCACCCAAGAAAACCTGTAACTAGATATGCGCTAAAGTCACACAGAGCTCAGCAGTGTTGAAACAGAAGACGTTTTCTGGCTCTGCTGCTTTTCCAAGCCTGATGGTGCTCTCTGGCCACACACTGTCCTGACTTTACCCTTCTGTCTAGGTGACAATGCAAGTGCAGTGATTCAAAAGTTGGAAAAAAACAACTCTCTCTGCCATCTGGGTTCGTTCTATCAGCAAAATAAAACAATACTGTTTGTTTTAAAAGCGTTTAGAAATTTAGTTTAAAAACATTAAAAAAAAACAAGTAAATTTTAATGAGGATCTTCTGCAAAACATGCCCCACAGCCGGTGCCTCAACTTCAAATCAAGAAAACACTATTAGCAGGAGTGCGGCCAGACCTCAGCCCCTGGCACAAGGAGAAGGGAGGAGCATTCTTGATCTCCTGCAAAAGGTTCATGTGCTGTGGGAGCCACTGTCAAGGTGTCAGGCGAAGACAGCTGGATCCGAAGCTCTGCTAGACCACAAAAAACATGAGTGGATAGCACTCAGCTTTACCATGGTTTCCTTGCCTTCCTGGCTGCACAGGAGACCTGCATTTCCCCACTGCTACGTAGCACAGCCTCTGTACTACAGAGCGCCCACGCTACAGGCGACACTGCCCGAGGAAATCAAGAACAGGAATGTAAAAACGCATTCTGATAACAATTTTCAGCTAAAATTGACCAGATTCCTAGGAAAATTTTGGTGGTAAAAATGTATTCATGTTTGTATTGAGTGAAACCACACACCCAACCCTAAAAGCTAGTATCAACAACCAAAAAGTGAACGGAAAACAGCACAGCATTACACAGCAAGATAATGTGACCTGATTTGGTCTGGTAGGGAGCAGCATGGAATGGTGTGCGGCAAAGGATAACCTTATTGCACTTCTGCTTAGGAAAACATTCTCAAAGACTGAGGCAAACACAGCAATGCCTGTGCTTTCTATCCCAGCTCCTGCCCAATCCCAGGCTGCTCCCATGACAGACTCACTGGCCTTAAATAGTCTTTAAAAAACTCCTGTTTCCTTTTTTCTTCCACTCTACTCCCCACACCCAACACATATGAACCAAAGAAAAATGATCAGAATGAAAGCGCAGACTTATTGAGTGCTGACTGCATACACTATACCGAAAAGATGGGGGAGAGCCGAGGCCTGCAGGTGAAGAGAAAGGCAAAATCCTCCCCTAGTTCAGCAGTGAGAGCTGCCAGACCAGGAAGGTCCAGGCAGGGAATGGCCATCACAGGCCAGAGAGGGTGGCAGAGATGAAGGGTGGGGCCAAGTTCCCATCCTTGTTATATTCTGGGCAGCAGCTCTGAGAGACTCTCTACCTATTTGCTTAGCCTGTTGAATAAATAGAACTGTGATCATCTATATGCATAGAAGTGAACTTTCCTTGACACATCAAAATCCTTCTGACTTAAACAAACAAACAACCTTTTTATTGAAGAAACACACCAAGACATACACAGGGTAAAATGCACAAATCTGAAACCCACAAAACCATCACCCAGATCAAGTACCATCTACTACAGAGAAAGGCAGGAACAGAATTTCTAATTGCCTTGTATCTCTAATATGCTTTGCAAAAGTTGTTTTATTTTTGTTGTTGATTTTATTTTGATGGGGTCCACCCAAGCAGGATCTCAGAACCATTCTCCTAGAAGGCACACTCATTCGGGATAGATGTTTCTACCTGTTTAGGGATCTTTCAGGGTCCCTGACATTTAAGAAAACATTCAGACTTCCACCTACTGTTGCCATAAATTTGTATCCTTATGTTTAGGAACAGGGGGTGAAGCAGTTTAACTTTTATATGTAATCTGGATACTTTGTCTTGCATAACATACCACAAACTTAACTCCCTCCAACTTGTTATTCTTTGTGAGCCATTTCTTTTCCATGGTAAAACAACAGTGGTAACTGTTATTTTTAGGTTTTCATGTTTTCCTTTTCCAACTTTGTCTTAGAATTTAAATGAAAGATAAAACTTGGTTTTCGTTTACAGCAGTGATTTTCAACTGGTGTGCAAGGTACAGTGGTGTGCTGCAAGGATTTTTAAAACATGCAATACCTGACTATTTTAGTCAGAGGCACTGGTTTCTTTTCCCTTAGATTGTCATTTAAAAATGACAACAGTAGCAACCATAACAGTAGCTATCTGGTGTAAGTGAATCAAAGTTATACTTATTTTTTTTTAGCAGATTGGCAAAAAATATAATTTTTGGTGTGCTACAGAAGTTTAGTAATTAGTTTATGTGTGCCAAGTGATGAAAAAGGTTGAAAATCATTGTTTTAAAGAAAAACAGATCAATGGGGGAAAAGAGGGGACATGTGTAATATTTTCAACAATAAAGATTTAAAAAAGAAAAGAAAAAACAAACAGCCCTGGCCAGTGTAACTCAGCTGGTTGAGCATCTTCTCATGCACCAAAAGATCATGGTTGGATTCCTGGTCAGGGCACATGCCTGGATTGAGGGCTCCAATTGATGTTTCTTACATTGATGTTTCCAATTGATGTTTCTTACATTGATGTTTCTCTCTCTCTCTCTTCCTCTCCATTCTCCTCTCTCTAAAATCCATAAAAACACTTTAAAAAAAAATAAAAATAAAAACAACTCCCCCCCCCCTTACCATCCTCCCCGTTGGAACATGATCCATGCAATGGAACTGAACAAATAGCTCTCTCCCAAAGCCACATATAATTTAAGATGCTAATGTTAACCATGTAATTATTTTCATTGGTCAAGGATTAAGGAATGCTCAATTTTAAGCACTTCCTATCTTGTACTACACAACACAGAGAAATATTAGCATACTGATTCATGTAGTAATCACAACTTTCTATCGGTTTCTGACATTTTACAGGGTGTTTTAATAAATACCACGTTTACATTGCACAGTATGATATATGTCAGGATATTAAGTATAGCATCAGGAAGCAATGCACCCTTTCTATAGCAAAATATTACCAACTAAGGCAGGCTTCTGATGAAATCACAATGCAGCTTCTACCAGCTATGATAATTTCTTAGCTTATATCTTATTTTTCAAAGTCTGCCACCCTTTTTAAATTTAGAGATATAAAATCAGGAAAATAGAGAACTAAGATCTCATTTTGCAATGGATCCCAAAGATGGTGTTTTCCCATAGCACGTTCACAATCACTAACATGCCTGGGCGACACATAATCACACTATTTAAAATGCCTACTTCTCCTCTTTAAATGCAATTATATTAATTACTAATCACTCAGTAGCAAAAAGTGATCAAATTTCTGCCACTGTCTGATTACCTTTCCAACTGCATCTGAGTTTTTTTGGAGCATCAAGTTCAATGGCAATCCTGAACGAGGGCATTCAGAGATGCTCTGCATGCAGGTCACAGGAAAGATGCACTCCAGCTCCATGGTTGCCATGACCCTGATAAAGTCACTTCTTTATTCTATGCCTTTTCTTTATTTGCAAAACACACACACACACACACACACACACACACACACACACACTCACACACACACACAGTGTTATCATTAAATGTCTACACCAAGCTCTCAAAGCACTGAAGAGAAGGTGTCACCTAATTACTAAGTTATGCCAAAATGTTGAAAACTCCAGTTTAAGTTCTGTAACCAGCGAAATCAAGGATTCTTGATAGCTACAACTCCAGGCATTGATTACTTATGTTATTTGAACTTTTTGGCCTTAAACAGTAACTGAAGCTTTAACAGAAAAAGTAAACAACAATCACAAAATGCTACATCTCCAGATTGAGGCAAGTTGTTCCAACTTTAGAAAAAACGTGAACAAGGTTTTCATACTGTTTTCATGTCCCTCCACTGGGGAGAAAAGCTGGTCTGGGTATGTGCTATTGCTATCTCTGGGATAATGGGTGTTTAGGGAAGTAGCAGCATCACGACCTGTAGAAATGGATTTTATTCATAACCATCTTTTCTGGGGTGTGAAGAGTTAACACTAACAAGGATGAGACTTTGCTATTTTACCCTCTTGAGATTCTGGCTGAATTTTTCTAAAACCATTAACCCTGTCCTCTTGGCAGAAAAGGGGACCTGGCCGTGAACTCTGCCCACAGAGCCGGTCCCTGACCTTCCCCTGGGCCTGCCATTATGTAAGAAATGTAAATGCTCAGTTCATCCAAGAGGGACTTGCCAAAGAGCCTGGTTCAGCGCCAGCACCTTTTCACAAAGAGAGTAGCCCAGCAAGGCTTATTAGGCAACAGGGTCCCAGGCCTGATGTGGAGTTATAAACATGTCTCAGTAAGATTGATCTCGATCCCCTCCTTACTTTTTGAATGTTTATCAGGATATGATAAACCTCTGAGGAGTCCCCTAAAAATGTCCTTTACTGGCAGAGGGAACACCGCCTCCGGCCTTGGAGAAGCAGTCAAGTTAGCTTTCCACTCGGGGTCCTGAAAGTTCAGAATTTAGTCAGCCTTTGTCAGTCACAGTCTGTGCCTACTTCCTTTGGAAAAGAGGATTGAAACCAGTTATAAGTTCCTTCTCCACTCCCATTTCAGCTTTCAGTATGAAACTCTGGAAAGAGCTCCCATGTGCTCACTGTCCTGTCCCACAGCATACGATGGCACTTGATAAAGACTGATACGCAGGAGCCTCACTTGAAACATCTTCCTTCCTCCCCTCTTTCCAAACGTTCTGCCTTTTCTGCTGCCTCTTCTTCTCTGGCCAGGAGTAGACTAATCATTGTTTGTGGTAGCACTTTCTTCACTCTTCAGAACCTGCCACTTCCACCCTGCCTTTGGCCAGACTCTTTTCCCAGCACTGCCCCTCCATACCAGCATCTCCCTGAGCTTCTGCTCACAGAATCTCCTTTTGAAGAAAGGTACTGACACCAACAGTAGGTTGTTTCAGAAATAAAGGACTCACAGGGAAGTAACCACTAGAGGGTGACATAATTACACAAAAGCACATTCCTTTGGGACCAGGCAAGGCCAGAGTCAGCAGGCATCCAGCTGTGGGCCTGGAGGCATAAAATGAATTGGCAGCATAGGCACCCACAGTACGCACACTCACAAGACACTCTCCTACTTTCTCTTTCTCTACACGCATGCATGCTCACAAATACTGACCTACTTTGGCTAGCAAATCAACCAGGGCCTTCAAGTGTTTCAAATGAAAGCTACATCTCACCATGACCCCAATACTGCTCATAGTACAGCCAATCTCCTTCACTGTTATTTGGGGGGGGGAAGGTTTTTATTGTTTGTTTGTTTTTGAAGGGAATTTATCTTACTCTTTTTTATTTTTTTCAATTACAACTGACATTCAATATTATATTAATCTCAGCATAGTGGTTAGGCATTTATATAACTTAGGAAGTGATCCCCTGGTAAGTCTAGTACCACTGACAACATACATAGTTATTACAATAGCATTTACTATATTCCCTATGTACTTTATATCTCTGTGACTGTTCTGTAACTGCCAATTTGCATTTCTTAATCCTTTCACCATTTTCATGTAGCCCCCAATCCCCTCCCATCTGGCAACCATCTGTTTGTTCTCTGTATCTATGAATTTCTGTTTTGTTTGTTCATTTATTTTGTTTTCTAGACTCCACAATAAGTGAAACCATATGGCATTTGTCTTTCTCGGTCGTATTTATTTGACTTACCATAATATCCTCTAGATTCACCCATGTTGTCCTAAATGGTAAGATTTCATTCTTTTTTATGGCCGAGTAATATTCCATTGTGTCTGTATACCACCTCTTCTTTGTCCTATCACCTATTAGTGGACACTTAGGTTGTTTCCTTATCTTTTTTTTTTAATATATTTTATTGACTTTTTACAGAGAGGAAGGGAGAGAGATAGAAAGTCAGAAACATCGATGAGAGAGAAACATCGATGTGGAGTTATAAACCATGTCTCAGTAAGATTGATCTCGATCCCCTCCTTACCTTTTGAATGTTTATCAGGATATGATAAACCTCTGAGGAGTCCCCTAAAAATGCCCTTTACTGGCAGAGGGAACACCGCCTCCGGCCTTGGAGAAGCAGTCAAGTTAGCCTTCCACTCGGGGTCCTGAAAGTTCAGAATTTAGTCAGCCTTTGTCAGTCACAGTCTGTGCCTACTTCCTTTGGAAAAGAGGATTGAAACCAGTTATAAGTTCCTTCTCCACTCCCATTTCAGCTTTCACCTGACCGGAATCGAACTTGGGACCCCTCAGTCCGCAGGCCGACGCTCTATCCACTGAGCCAAACCAGTCTTGGCTGTTTCCATATCTTAGCTGTTGTGAATGATGCTGCAATGAACACAGTAGTGCATATATGTTTTCAAATTAGTGTTTTGGCTTTCTTCAGATAAACACCCAGAAGTGGAATTGCTAGGTATATGGTAGTTCTATTTTTTAATTTCGGGTGTAACTGCATACTGTTTTCCATAGTGGCAGCATCAATTTGTAATCCCACCAACAGTGTAGGAGGGTTCCTTTTTCTTCACATCCTTGCCAATACTTGTTTGCTGATTTGCTGATTATGGCCATCATGATAGGTATAAGGTGATACCTCATTGTGATTTTCATTTGCATTTCTCTGATGATTAGTGACCTTAAGAATCTTTTCATATGTCTATTGGCCACCTGTATTATATGTCCTTTTTGGAGAAATGTTTATTCAGGTCCTCTGCCCATTTTCCAATGGGATTTTTTATTTTTTTGGTGTTAAGTTGTATAAGCTCTTTATATATTTTGGGTATTAACCCCTTACCTGATGTATCATTGCAAATATGTTCTCCAATTAAATAGGCTGTCTTTTTGTTTTGTTGATGGTTTTCCTGATGTGAAAGACTTTTTAGTTTAATATAGTTCCATTTGTTAATTTTTTGTTTTCCTTGCTTGAGGAGACATCAAAAAATAGTAGTAAGAGTGATATAAAAGAGTTTACTATCTGTTTCCTCCTAGAAATTTTATGGTTTTGGGTCTTATATTTAAGTCTTTAGTCCATTTTGAGTTTATTCTTATACTAGAGTCTCGTGCGTGAAATTCGTGTACTGCAGGGGTGGGGGGGATGTCCCTCAGCCCAGCCTGCACCCTCTCCAATCTGAGACCCCCTCGAAGGATGTCTGACTGTCCTCTCACAATCCACGACTGCTGGCTTCCAACCACTAACCTGCTTGCCAACCTGATTGCCCCTAACTGCCCTCCCCTGCCAGCTTGGTCACCTCTAACTGCCCTCACCTGAAGGCCTAATCACCCCTAATTGCCCTCCCCTGCTGGCCTGGTCACCCCCAACTGCTCTATCCTGTAGGCCTGGGTCCCTCCCAACTGTCCTTCCCTGCAGGCTTGACCACCCCCAACTGCCCTCCCTTGCAGGCCTGGTCCCCCTCCCCTAACTGCTCTTCCCTCATGGTCTGATCACCCACAACTGCCCTCCTTTGCAGGCTTGGTCCCTCTCAATTGCCCTCCCCTGCTGGCCATCCTGTGGTGGCCACCTTGTGTCCTCATGGGGGCACCACCTTTGACCAAAAGGGGCAGCCATCTTGTGTGTTGGAATGATGGTCAATTTGCATATTACTTTTATTAGAACGGATCGAGGCCTGGTGCACAGGCGGGGGCTGGCTGGTTTGCCCTGAAGGGTATCCCAGATCAGGGTGGGGGTTCCCTTGGAGCATGAGGCTGCCTGGGCGAGGGGTCTGTGGTGGTTTGCTGGCAGAGTACGCCTTCTCCCACCCCCCATGACCCAAGTGGAGGCCTTGGTATCTGGGATTTATTTATCTTCTATAATTGAATCTTTGTAGCCTTGAGCAGAAACCTGGGCAGTGGGCTGAAAGCTTGGCTTCCTCCATCACCGGGGGCAATCCAAGTCTCCTACTCTCTGTAGCTCTGTGGCCACCACCATGTTTGTTGGGCTAATTTGCATATTTGTTCCTAATTGGCTTGTGGCAGAGCAGAGGTGTGGTCAATTTGCATGTTTCTCTTTTATTAGATAGGATATGGTATAAGAAAGGATCTAGTTTGATTATTTTGCATGTATCTGTCCAGTGTTCCCAATTCCATTTATTGAAGAAACTATCTACTCCATTGTATATTCTTACCTCCTTTGTCATAGATTTATTGATCATATAGGCATGAGTTTATTTCTGGGCTATCTATTCTATTCCATTGATCTATGTGCCTGTTTTTTTATGCCAGTATCATGCAGTTTTTATTTTGATAGGGACTGCACTGAATCTTTAGATTGCTTTGAGTATTATGGACAGTTTAATGATGTCAATTCTTTCTATTAATGAACATGATACATGCTTCCATTTATTTGTATCTTCTTCAATTCCTTTCTTTAATGTCTTATAATTTGCTGAGTACAAGTCTTTCATCTCCTTGGTTAAATTCATTCCTTGACTTTTATAAATGGGATTGTTTTTAATGCAATTATAAATGGGATTGTTTTCTTAATTTCTTTTTCTGATAGTTCATTTTTATTGTATAAAAAGGCAACCAATTTTTTTTCTCTTTTAAATAATTTCAGAGAGATGAAGGGAGCAGATGAGAATCATCTATTAGCTGCCTCCTGCATGCACCCTACTGGGGATCGAGTCTATAACCCAGGCAGGTACCCTGACCAGGAATCGAACCATGACCTCCTGGCTCATGGATCAATGCTCAACCATTGAGCCACGTTGACTGGGCCAAAAGACAACCAACTTCTGAATAGAAGTTCTGAACTGTGCTACCGTACTACATTCATTTTATCAGTTGTAATAGTTTTTTGGTGGAATATTTGGGGTTCTCTCTATATAGTATCATATCATATGCAAATAATGACAGCTTTTATTACTCTTTTTTCAATTTGGATGTCTTTTATTTCTTTTTCTTGTCTGATTGCTGTGGTTAGGACTTCCAATACTATGTTGAATAAATGTTGTGACAGTAGACATCCCTTCTGGTTCCTGATCTTTTAACATTTCATCCTTGAGCATGATGTTAGCTGTGTATTTATCATATATGTTCAGGTATGTTTTCTCAATTCTCACTATGCTTGGAGTTTTTAATTAAAAAATGGATGCACTCTAGCCAGTTTTCTCAGTGGACAGCACGTTGGCCTACAGACCAAAGGGTCCTGCTTTGATTCCAGTCAAGGGCATGTACCATAGTTGCAGGCTCCTCCCTGGCCTGGGCCCTAGTCAGGGCTCATGCAGGAGGCAATCAATTGATGTTTTTCTCTCACATCAATATTTCTTTCTCTGTCTTCCTTCTCTCTTCCACTCTATCTAAAAATCAATGGGAAAATATTCTCAGGTGAGGATTAAAAAAATAATTTAATATTTCAAAAAATTGAATGCTGCATTTTGTCAAATGCTTTTTCTGTATCTATTGATATGATACATTTTTTATCCTTTTTATTCATGTGGTGTATCATATTTATTGATTTTTGGATATTGTATAAACCTTGAATCCCTAAAATAAATCCCACTTGATCATGCTGTCTGATCTTTTTAATGTATTGCTGAACTGGTGTGCTAATATTTTATTGAGGATTTTAGCACCTATTGTCATCAGGGATCTTGATCTATAATTTTTGTTACAGAGTTTTTATCTGATTTTTAAATTAGGATAATGATGGTCTTATAAAATTACCTTGGGAGTCTTCCCTCCTCTTGAACTTTTTGGAATTCAAGTTTAAGAAGGATAGGTGTGCCTGGCTAGTGTGACTCAGTTTGTTGAGTGCACCCGGCAGTCCCAGTTCATTTTCTGTCAGAGCACATACCTGGGTTGTCTGCTTGATCTCCAGTAGGAGACATGCAGGAGGCAGCTGATTAATGTTTCTCTCAAAGTTTCTATCACTCTCTCCCTCTCTCTTCCACTCTCTCTTTCTAAGAAATCAATAAAAAACATATTAGCCCAGCCAGTGTAGCTCAGCGGTTGAGCATCAACCTATGGATCAGGAGGTCATGGTTTGATTTCTGATAAGAGCACATGCTCGATCCACAGTTGAAGGTGTGCAGGAGGTAACCAATCAATGGTTCTCTCTCATCAGTGATGTTTCAGTCTCTCTCTCCTTCTCCCTTCTTTTCTGAAATAAATTTTAAAAAACATATTTAAAAAACATATTAAAAACAACAAAAAGAATAGGTGTTAGTTCTTTGAATGTTTGGCAAAATTCACATGTGAAGGAGTTTTTTTTATTACTGCTTCAATTTCATTCATTGTAATTTGCCTATTCAGATTTTCTGAATCTTTATGACTTAGTTTTAGAAGATTGTATGTTTCTAGAAATTTGTCCATTTTATACAAATTGTCCATTTTTTTGGCATATAGTTATTTGTAATACTTTCTTACAATTCCTTGTAATTCTGTGGAGTCAGTTGTTAGTTCTCTTTCACTTCTGATATTACTTATTTGGGCCTTCTCTTTTTTCTTGATGAATCTGATAAAGGTTTGCCAATCTTTTTATCTTTTCAAAGAACCAGCTCTTGGTTTCATTGATCTTTTGCAATATTTTTCTGTTGTTAATACCCAAGGATATTTTTCCCTTGATTTTTAGAGAAACTGGAAGGGAGGAAGAGAAAAAATGGGGGAAAGAGAGGGAAGGAGGGAGGGAGGGAGGAAAACATCAATAATGTGAGAGATATATCAACTGGTTGCCTCCCCTACCCATCCCACCCATGCACCCCGACCAGGGCTGGGAATCGAATGAACCTGCAACCCAAATATATGCCCTTGACCAGGAATGAAACCCATGATCCTTCAGTGCACAGGCTGATGCTCTAATCACTGAGCCTCACCTGCCAGGGCTTATGTTGTTTTTTTAGACTCTATTTTATCTGATGTTTATTTCTTTTCTTATACTCACTTTAGGGTTTGTTTGCTGTCCTTTTTAAATTTCTTTTGTTTTGCTTGTTAATCCTCACCCAAGGGTATTTTTTCCACTGATTTTTAGAGAGAATGTAGGGGGGTGGGGGAGAGAGAGAAACATCGATATGTCTTAGAGACACATCAATTTATTGCCCTCCCTCCTTTATTTTGACCAGGACTGGGGATTGAACCTGCAACCCAGGTATGTGCTCTTGATGGGAATTGAACTCACGACCCTTCAATGAGGGAGCCAATGCTTTAAATACTGGCAAGGGCTATTTGTTGTTCTCTTTCAAGTTCTTTTAAGCATAAAGTTAGGTTGTTATTTGAGTTTTTTCTTGTTTCTAGAAACAGGTCTGTAATGATATAAATTTCCCTCTTAGGATCTCTTTTACTGTGTCCCATAGATTTTGGCTTGTTGTGACTTCACTATTATTTGTTTCAAGGTATGTTTTGATTTTTTCCTTGATCTTATTGTTAAGCCATTCATTGTTTAATAACATTATTTAGCCTCCACATCTATGTGTTTTTCAGTTTCTTTCTTGTGAATGATTTCAAGTTTTATAACATTATGGTCAGAGAAGATGCTTGATATGGTTTCAGTCTTTTTTAATATATTGAGACTTGTTTTATGTCCTAACATGGGTGTATCCTAAAAAATGTTCCATTTGGCCCTAGCTGGTTTGGGTCAGTGGATAGAGCATTTGTCTTTGGACTGGAGGGTCCCGGATTTGATTCTGGTCAAGGACACATGCCGGGGCTGCCAGCTTGATCCCCCGTGGCGAGTGTGCAAAAGGCAGCCGATCAATGATTCTCTCTCATCATTGATGTTTCTATCTCTCTCTCCGCTCCCTCTCTGAAATTAATAAAAATATATTTTTTAATAAGAAAATATTCTATTTACACTTTTAAAGAATGTATATTCTGCTGCTTTGGAATGAAATGCTCTGAAGCTATCAATTAAATCTATCTAATCTAAGCTGCTGTTCTTTGTTGATTTTCTTTTTGGAAGATCTATTAATGTCAATGGGGTGTTAAAATCTTCTACTATGACTGGATCACTGTTAATCTCTCCCTTTATGTTCATCAAGATTTGCTTTATACATATGTTGAGGTTCTTCTATGCTAGGTGCATCTATGTTTAACAGGGTTACATTCTTTAGTTGGATTGTTCCCTTTATCATTATGCAGTGTCCTTCTTTATCTCTTAGTATAGCCTTTGCTTTCAAGGCTATTTTGTCAGGTACAAGTATTGCTATTCCAGCCTTCTTCCTCTTTCCATTTGCATAAAACATTTTTTTTATCTCTTTACCTTTAGTCTGAGATGAGTCTTTCATAGACAGCATACATATGTGTTTTATTTTCTTATCCCGTCATCTATCCTGACTTTTGATTAAAGTATTTAAGCCATTTTCATTTGCTTTATTTTTTAAAATATATTTTTATTGATTTCAGAGAGGGAGAGACAGCTAGAAACACTAATGATGAGAAAGAATGATAGATTGGCTGCTTCCTGCATGCTCCACACTGCAGATTGAGCCTGAAACCCAGGCATATGCCCTGACTAGGAATTGAACCATGATGTCCTGGTTTATAGATAGATGCTCAACCACTAAGCCATGCCTGCTGAGCTTCGTAAAGATTTTTAAAGGAATTTATACTATTTTGTTCAAGGAGTTTTAAAACTTTGGAGTCTTTGATTAAAGAAGCATGTTCCCAGGTAAATCCTAGATATTCAAGAGTTGAGAATTATTGTTTTAGTTCTTTAAAAAAGAAAACACACACTTTAGCCAAAGCCGGTTTGGCTCAATGGATAGAGCGTCGGCCTGTGGACTGAGAGGTCCCAGGTTTGATTCCTGTCAGGGGCATGTACCTTGGTTGCCCCTGCACGAGGCAGCTGATCGATGTTTTTTCTCTCATCGATGTTTCTAACTCTCTTATGCCTCTTCCTTCCTCTAAAGGTAAAAAATCAATTAAAAAAATATATTTAAAAAAACAACCAAAAAAACACTTTATTATTGAGAGTATTACGGTTGTCTCCTTTTTTCCTCCAATTGCCTTCCTCCATCCAGTTCCCACACTGCCCCAGGCTTTCACCACCCTATTATCTGTGTCTGTAGGTAATGCAATCCTATATAATAAAAGCCTAATATGCAAATTGTCCCCTAGGGCAGTTGTTCAACCTGGAGTTTGACTGAGAGTTCAACTGCTTGCTATGATGTACACTGACCACCAGGGGGTGGTGCAGAACATGGCAAGCATCAGCGACATGCTGTGACTTCTCATCGGCTATCTGGGGTTAGGGGTGATGGAGATGGAGGTGCAGTGAGAATGCAGGGTGTCTGCCAAGCTTGCTCTCATTCCCTCTGCTACCTTCCCAGCTTTCCCTCCCCCAGACACCACGGGTCTCCAGGTGAGCCAGGCCGCAGCCACAGGGACCACAGAGTCTAGAGAGAGTGCACTGCCCATGTAGAGAATGCACTGCCCGCCTGGCTTCTGTATGACGCTGCTGGGTGGCCCAGAGGCCCACACTGCATCCCGGCCTGCAGCATCTGGCCACACTCACTGCATCTCTGTGTGGGGACTCAGGCACCATGATTCAAGCAGAGGGGGATGCACAGAGGCCCAGGGACCCAGGTGCTGCCCAGGTCCCAGAGGTCAGCTGGAACCTGCCCTTCCACGCCAGACACTCGCACTTCAATCACTGGCCAGGCCTAGGAACTGCACCTGTGCACAAATTTCATGCACTGGGCCTCTAATATACATGTAAGATCTTGGGTTAATCTCTTCCTACCTTTCTCCCCCTTCCCTCTGAGATTCATCAAGCTGTTTCATGTTTCCATGCCTCTTGTTTTATTTTATTCATCAGCTCATTTTGTTCATTAGATTCCTTATTTACTTTGACTTTTAGATTAAATTGCTGATAGATGTCTATTTTTTCAAATAGGTTTTTGATCCCTTGCTCTCCGTATTTTTTCCTTCTGTACCCCATATTGCTGATGTGTTACACTTCATGTTGTCCCAAAAGTCCCTTAAACTATTTTTTTTAATTCCTTTTGCTGCTCTGATTGGTTGTTTTTTTCCTGCCTTGTCTTCCAAATCACTGACTCAGTTCTCTGCTTCCTCTAACCCAGTGGTCGGCAAACTTATTAGTCAACAGAGCCAAATATCAACAGTACAATGATTGAAATTTCTTTTGAGTTTTTTTTTAAACTTAAACTTCTTCTAATGCCACTTCAAAATAGACTCGCCAGGCCATGGTATTTTGTGGAAGAGCCACACTCAAGGACCCAAAGAGCCGCATGTGGCTCAAGAGCTGCAGTTTGCCAACCACTGCTCTCACCTATTATTTATTTCTTCCAGTGTATTCTTCATTTCCAATATTATATTCTTAATTTCTGATTGGTCCATTTTTATGGTTTCTATGTCCTTTGTCATGCTGTTGAACATACTTATAACCATTATTTAGAATTCTACTTCTGATAAATTGTTTCCCTCCATTTAATTCAGCTCTTTTTCTGAAGATTTCTCCTATTCTTCATTTGGGTCTGTTTTTTTGTTTTCCCATTTTGGCTGCCTCTTTGTATTTGTTCCTATGTATTAGATAGACTGGCTATGACTTCCAGTCTTCGTGGGGTGGCTTCATGTATTAATTGTTCTGTGCAATCCAGTGGTAGTTTCCTTGATCACCTGAGCTAGGTTTTCCAGAATTGTCCCTTATGTGGTTTATGTGATCCCCTTAAAAAAATAACTTCTTTTTAAAAGTTATCTTTATTGTTGAAAGTATTATAGATGTCCCCTTTTTCCCCCATTGACCCCTTCTAGCTCACACCTGTTCCCCCATTCCAGGCCTTCACCATACTATTATTTGTGTCCATGGGTTATGCATATATGCATACATGTTATTTGGTTAATCTCTTCCTACCTACCCACCCACCCCTCTGATATTCAACCTTCCCTCTGATATTCAATAGTCTATTCCATGCTTCTATGTCCCTGGATCTATTTTGTCCATCAGTTTATTTTGTTAAGTTCCATATATGAGTGAGATCATGTGATACTTGTCTTTCTCTGACTGGCTTATTTCACTTAGCATGATACTCTCTAGTCCCTCCAGGCTGTCTCAAAGGGTAAGAGATTCTTCCTTTTTACTGCTGTATAGTATTGCATGGTGTGAATGCACCACAGCTTTTTTACCCACTCATCTACTGATGTGCACTTGGGCTGTTTTCAAATCTTAGCTATTGTGTTATAATTGAATCTTGATTGCTTTGGACCCATTCATGCATGGAATCAACCCTCATTCTGCCTAACTGTGAGGCTCAACCCCGACCACAGCATGTGAGCTGCTATGCAGGTGCTGACCATATGAATCAGAATTCACCTCAGCAGGGTTTGGTGCCTCCTGAGATCTCCCTTTGGATCTGCTGCTTGTGAAATTTATTGGAACCTGCCCTGATGCTGTCTGAAGCTGGCCACTGGATGTGCTGGTTCTGGGCCTCTTGGTAGGGAGTCTAGCACAAGCCAATGTGAGACACGGCCTACAACTGGCACTTGGCAATCTACTTGATAATCCACCATTTTTGGCTGCTTCTGTTGAGCCTGCACACATGTGGGAAGGACCAAGGTATGCACCAAGTCTGGGCCAGGGGACAGGTCAGCAAAGGTCCCAAAGCACTTTGATGAGATCCGCCTCTACCTGCCTCCACCTGTCTTCACACTCCAGCTGCCTGTTAGGCTTGGTCCTTCTTCTTTTAATATTTGGTAAAATTAGCCTGTGAAGGAGTTTTTGGTGTTGGTTTTTTGTTTTGTTTTTAATTACTGCTTCAGAGAAGAAACCAAGATAGTGGCTTAGGTAAACACCTAAAGTGCTGCCTCACACAACAATTTCAAAACTACAACTAAAAGACAGAACAGACATCATCCAGAACCATAGGAAGGCTGGCTGAGTGGAAATTCTACAACTAGAAGGAAAGAGAAAAGACTCAGAGGAGCTTCAGGAGGCAGAGGTACTGAGACGCATGTGGAGAGGACCAGCAACTGAGCAAGCAGCTGGCTTTCTCAAGTGGGAGGGAGACAAAAACTCCTGACTGCGCTAAACTCCAGTTTCCTGGACTGTCAGGAAAGAGAAAAGCACACTGAAACACAGAGGAACTGCAGAAGGCAGAGATACTGAGGCACACGTGCAGAGAAGGCTGGCTCGCAACTGAGTACGCAGCTGGCTTTCTCAAGCAGGAGGGAGACAAAAGCTCCCAACTGTACTGAATTCCAGTTCCAGGCGAGACTCTGGGAAACCAAACTCATTCGTGGAGAAACTGACTGTCTGGCAGCGGGCAGAACTTGAGGGCGGCTTTCTCTCAGAGGTGCTTGCAGCGATTACCACGGGACACTGAGACACTGAGACATAACAGTGATAAGCCTATTATGGAGGGCTGATGGGAAACCAATACTGTTTGCTCTGTCCTGAGACTCCACCCCATCCAAGCCAAGCACAGAGGGTTTTGCAAGTCTTCGTCCATAAGGGTGTCTCCAACACAGGAGTTCTCCCTGTGCAGACACAACTGATCCTCACAGACAATTGGCTAGAGGTCAATTCCCCCCAGTGATATCAACAACAATCAATGCTTAACCACAACAAGACTGTGCACACAGCCCACAAAGGGATGCACAAAGAGAGTCCACCTCAGATAACTGGGGAGGCTAAGCCACTGGGTCCTATAGGACACCTAGCACACAAAGCCACTCTATCAACTCAGGGAAGAGCCAAAATGTGGAGACAAAGAAACAGATCACAAATGAAAGAAATGGAGGAAAGCAAATGATTGGATATAGAGTACAAAATCACGGTTATAAGGTCTTTCAAGAATTTTCTAGAAAAGGCTGATAAATTTAGCAATACCTCGAGGATATGAAAAAGGACCAACTAGAAATTAAGCATACACTGATTGAAATAAAAAATATTATACAGAGACCTAACAGCAGTTTAGAGGATAGCAAGAATCAAGTCAAAGATTTGAAATACAAAGAAGCAAAAAACACCCAACCAGAAAAGCAAATAGAGAGAAGAATCCAAAAATATGAAGATAGTGTAAGGAGCCTCTGGGACAACTTCAAGCATACCAACATCAGAATTATGGGGGTGCCAGAAGAAGAGAGAGCGCAAGATACTGAAAACCTATTTGAAGAAATAATGACTGAAAATTTCCCCTACTTAGTGAAAGAAATAGACTTAAAAGTCCAGGAAGTACACAGAACCCCAAACAAAAGGAATCCAGAGGACTGTACCAACACACATCATAATTAAAATACCAAGAGCAAAAGACAAAGAGAGAATATTAAAAGCAGCAAGAGAAAAACAGTTAGTTACCTACAAGGGAACACCCATATGACTATCAGCAGATTTTCAACAGAAACTATGCAGGCCAGAAGGGAGTGGCAAAAAATATTCAAAGTGATGAATAGCAAGAACCTATAATCAAGATTACTCTACCCAGCAAAGCTATCATTCAGAATTGAAGGGCAGATAAAGAGCTTCACAGATAAGAAAAAGGTAAAGGAGTTCATCACCACCAAACTAGTATTATATGAAATGCTGAACTGTATTCTTTAAGAAGAGAAAGAAGAAGAAAAAGGTAAAGATAAAAATTATGAACAACAAATACATATCTATCAAAGTGAATCTAAAAATCAAAAGTCAATAAAAAATCTGATGAACAGAATAAACTGGTGAATATAATAATTCAGGGGCAGAGAAAGGGAGTGGACTGACATTTCTCAGCGGGAAAGGATTATGGGAGATACGGGAAGAGACTGGTCAAAAATCGTACAACTATGGTTGAGGGCCGGGGGGGGGGGGGGGCGGGTAAGGGCAGAGGGTTGGATGAGAACCGGGTGGAGGGGAGCAATAGGGGTAAAATAGGAACAATTATAATAATCTGAACAATAAAGATTAAATTTTAAAAAATTACTGTTCAATTTCATTAGTTGTAATCTCTCCAGATTTTTTGTTTCCTCTTAATTCGGCCTTGGAAGATTGTATGTTCCTTGGAATTTATCCATTTCTTCTAGGTTGTCCAATTTGTTGGCATATAATTATTTGTAGCATTTTCTTAAAATCCTTTGCATTTCTGTGGTGTCTGTTGTCACTTCTCTTTCATTTCTGGTTTTATTAATGTGGATCCTCCTTTTTTTTCTTAATAAATGTAGTTAAAGATTTATCAATTTTGTTTATTTTTTCAAAGAACCAGCTTTTGGTTTCATTGATCTTTTGGATTTTTTTTTTCCCCTCTGTACTGTTTATTTTCACTTTGATCTTTATTCTTTGTTTCTACTGACTTTGGGCTTTGTTCGTTTTTTGTTTTTTTGATTAATCCTCACCCAAGGATATCTTTCCATTGAATTTTAGAGAGAGTGGAAGGAACAGAGAGAGACAGAGAGAGAAACATCAGTGTGAGAGTCACATTGATTGGTTGCCGTACCATGAGCCCCAACCAAGGCCAGGGATTGAACCAGCAACTGAGGTACATGCCCTTGAGTAGAATTGAACCCAGAACCCTTCAGTTCTTGGGCTGACACTCTATCCACTGTGCAAACCAGCTATGGCTGTTCTTTTTCTAGTTCCTTTTGATATAGAGTTAGATTGCTGATTTGATATTTTTCTTGTTTCTTGAGGTAGGCCTGCATTGCTATGAATTTCCTCTTAGAATTGCTTTGTCCCATAGATTTGGCTATGTCCCATAGATTTTGGACCACTTTGTTTCCATTTTAATTTGGCTCAAGATATCTGTTTATTTCTTCCTTGATCTCATTATTAACCTATTCATTGTTTAGTAGCGTGTTATTTAGTCTCCATAGTTTTGTGTGTTGTTTTCTTCTTGTAATTAATTTCTAGTTTCATACCATTGTGATTGGTGAAATTTCTTGATATGAATTCAATATTCTTATATTTGAGATTTGTTTTGTGATTTATCATGTAAAATGTTGCATGTGCATTTGGAAATGAAGTATATTCTGTGTGTTATTTTTATGTCTCCCTTTAATAAAACTTATATTCTGTTTTTTGATAAATGTACTAAAAATATCATTTGAATCCATGTGGTTTAATGTCATTTAAGACCACAGCTTCCTTGTTTGTTTTCTGTCTGAATGACCTATCCAATATGTCAATGGGTTGTTAAAGTCCTTTATTTTACCATGTAATTATTAATCTCTCCTTTTATGTCTATTAAAATTTGCTTTATATATTTAAGTGCTCCTACATTGAGTGCCTAAAAGTTCATAACGATTATATCCTCTTGTTGGATTGGCTCCTTTATCATTATGAAATATCCTTTTTTGTCTCATATTAGAGTCTTTATTTTAAAGTTTATTTTGTTTGATATATGTATTGCTACCCTTGTATTTTTCCCCTCATTTTATGAAATTTCATTTTCCATCCTTTAATTTCAGTGTGTGTGTGTGTGTGTGTGTGTGTGTGTGTTCAAATCTGAAGTGGGTCTCTTGTAGGCATATATATTTGTCTTGTTTTCTTACTCATAAGCCACTTGTTGTCTTATGATTAAAGTATTTAAACCATTTACATTTAAAGTAATTATTGATAGGTATGTAGTTATTGTCATTTTATTATTCAGATTTTTAATCTTTTTCTCCCTTCTTTTTCTTAAAGAATTTTCTTTATCATTTCTTACAATGCTGGTTTGGATAGTGATGAACTCCTTTAGCTTTTTCTTGTCTGGGAAGCTCTTTTTCTGTCCTTTAATTTTAAATGATAGCTTTGCTGGATTAAGTAACTTGACTGTAGGTCCTTGATTCACTTTGAATATTTCATGCCAACTCCTTCTGGCCTGCAAAGTTTTTATTGAGAAATCAATTGACAGCCTTATGGAAGCTCCCTTGTAACTAACCATTTTTCTCTTGCTGTTTTTAAGATTGTGTCTTTGTTTTTAACCTTCAACATTTTAACTATAATGTGTCTTAATGTGGGTCTCTTTGAGTTTGCCTTGTTTGGCACTCTTTGTGGGCCCCAGACTTGTATGTCTATTTCTTCTACCAAGGAAGGAAAGTTTTCAGTCATTATTTCTTCAAATAGGTTTTTAATTCCTTTTGCTCTCTCTTCTTCTGGCACCCCTATGACGTGAATGTAGGTACAGTTGATGTCCTAGAGATCCTTTAAATTAACCTAACTTTTACATTGTTTTTTCTTTTTGCTGTTTCAGTTGGGTGTTTTCACTTATCTTGTATACTAAATCACCGATTCAATACTCTGTTTCTTATAATCTGTTGTTGATCCCATCTAATATATTCTTCATTTCAGTTATTGTATTCTTCATTTCTGGATGATTTGTCTTTTTTATGGCTTTACTCTTTTTGTATAAATTCTCAAGGGCTTCCTCTATTCTTCTCCTAAGTTCATTGAGCATTCATATAAACATTGATTATATCATTTTGTTGTTATTTTTCTGGAGTTTTGTCCTGTTCTTTCAACTGGTACATGTTTCTTTTCTCCTCGTTTTGGCTGCCTCCCTGTGTCTGTCTCTATGTATTAGGCAGATCCACTATGTCTCCCAGTCTTGACATGGTTGGTTGCCTTATGAGGTAGATGTCCTGTGGCAGCCAGTGGCAGTCTCCCTGGTCACCTAACCCAGGTCTTCTAGGGGTGTTCCTTGTGTGGGTTGTGTGTGCTCTCCTATTGTAGTTGATCTTTAATTGCTGTTGACACATTAGTAGGTGGGATTGATCCTCAGGCTGACTATGAGTATTGGCTGTGACTACAGCAGGCAAGCTGTTTTGTGGGAGCTGACCCCACTGCGCAAAATTTGCTTTAGAGAGGCTCTGCTACCTGCCAAGTCCACCCTTTGCTTGTATCATTTGGACAGCTAATCGGGTGGTGGTCTAGTGTGATGTGAAGTTGGCCACTGGGAGGGACTCTAGTGAAGGCCAAGGTCAATCGCTGCCTGTGCCCAGCCTGGAACCACCTCATAAGAACTAAAAAGTGATCTGTAGTTAGTAGCTGCTTTTGCTGAGCTTGGAAATGCCTCAGAGAGGATATGCTGCAAACCACGGCCAGCTTCCAGTAGTGCAATGCTTGGGACCACTGAATAAGAGGTACAGGACTCATTAAGGCCAAAGGCTGCTTGTTTGGGGTTTGTGGACATTGAAGCGATTTTATGAAAGTCCACAGCATTGGCTATGGCTGCTGCTTGTGTGTAACAGCTGCTGCAAGAGGTCTGGACGAGTGTGCTAGTTGGGTTGGGTAAGATCTCAGGGAATCACAAAAGTGTGACAGACAGTGTTAGTCAGGTTATGTAGACTCAGATTTGGTGGCTCACCTGTACCTGTAGGCTGGATGGGGGGACAGCTCAACAAAGGTACAAATACCAGCCAGTACATCCTTCCAACAGTTACCAAATTGGCATTTTCTTGAAGTGATTCTATCAAACCTTGACAATAGTATAAGATGTCTCCTTTCAATAATGTCAGCTCATAAGTTTAAATGTACATTATTGCATGAAGGAATGCAAAAACTGAAAAACGGGGAAGCAGGGAGCAAGGAAGAACCAAGCTTATGGTGCATGAAGGAATGCAAATACCAAAAAATGGGAGCAAGGGAATAGGAAAGAACCAAGCGGCCATCTTCGGTTTCCCATAGCTCCATCTATTCATTTAATTAACAACCACTGCTTACACAGACAATATACCCTAGAAGTTTTCCTCAATTATTTTACAATCGTTTTCATGAAATTTCAGAATTTTTGAGGTATTCCAGGGGCCTTCAGATACATCGCAAAGTTATTCCTACATACATTGAGATTTTAACACTTAAAACCTCAATGTCTAATGAAAACATTTTTTCATAAAAATCAAAGTCAGTTATTAACATGGACATAATTTTGTAAAATACAAGTAAAATAAAGACATGTCTGTTTTACTTAAACCCACAAACTTAAGCTAACTTTTATCACTGGCAATTAATCACAGATGAACTTGAAAAGCATTTCAGTTAATTTCTGTATTTCTGAGAATTTTGATTATCTATTCCTTACAAGCACTTGCCTTTAATTTTAACAATACCATTTAGAGATAGAAAATTATCTCACATTTACGACATACATATATAGACACACATAGACAGACACAAACAGAGAACAGTTGGATCCAAATTTTGTTTTGGAGGCACTTAAAATTTATCTCGTCCTTGACCAGTCTAGTTCCAAATGACCTTCCCCACTTTAAAATAAGGATAGCATTTTAATACCTGGAAAGTATTGGGTGAACACCTAAATGACATCATAGATTGATCTATTTATCCTCTTTTTGAAAGCTTCGAGAGATCAATTAAATATGTCTTCCATTCATTCTGCCTAGTAAACATCAACGTAAGGACTGTACAAACCTATACAGAATTTTTATGAGTGTTTAAATGACAAACTGATGACATATGCTAGGGAGCAAGATCTCAAATGCTCCCTAAACTTACATTGTTAAGGCAGTAAAGACCAGTAGTTTAGAATGTGGTCTCTAGATGTACACTATAGAGTTCAAATTCCTGTTCAGCCAGACATTTGTTCTTAAGTTCAAGTTACTTTTCTCTCTATGTCACAATTTCCTCTTCTGTAAAATGGAGATAATAATGAAAACATATGTTGTGGAGATTAGCTATAGTAAAGAATAGATAAATTCATATATATGAAGACCTTGAAAGAATGTGTAATACACAATAAATGCTCAGTAAAATTAGCTATTTTCATTATGGTTGGGAACTGCACTAGGAGGTTACACACATTATCCCATTCAATCCTATCAAAACGCACAAGATAGGAAAATCACTAGTCCCATTTGACAGACAAGAAAATGAAGGTTCCAACTAGCTAAACAATTTATCCAAAGTCACAGAGCTAGTAAGAGATAAAGTTAAGATTTTAACCCCAACCAAAAAAAAAAAAAAATGAAAAAAAAATTTTAAAAAGGAAAAAGAGAGAGAAAGAGAGAGAGAGAATTTTTAACCCAGAATCTGTCTGGCAAGAAACCTGTGTTCTTTTCATTATATTATAAGGGAAAAAAATTCAGTCTTCATACCAGAGGAGCTTATGTTCTAAAAGACAAAAGACAGGGGGAAGAGAACATAGTGTTTTCTTTCTATGCTATTTTTACCAAAAAGGAAAAGACTTGAAGTATAATTTAACAAAAGTTTTAAAGCAGGAGGTTGCTCTAACCAGTGATTCTCAGTGCTGAGGTCCCAGGTCAGTAGTCAGCTTCACTTGTTAGGAATGCAAATTCTCAAGCCCAGGCCCAGACTTTCTGCCTGGGGTGCCTTCCCAGTTGTTCTGATGTATCTGTACCTGGTAACTTTGCGAATTCCTGCTCTACACCAAGGGGAGTGAGAGTTGGTAGCAAAAACGCAGGTCAAATGCAACGGGTCGGATGTGTGTCTGGCAGGAGAGTTTGGGACTATTTCTTGTTGCCTAAATGGGACGTTCTCCTCTTTCTGACATGCAGAGGAGAAAATGAAGTGCAGAGGGGCCAACAAGGTTCTCCCTGAAAGATGACTTTCTCATGCTCTTGCACTTTTGCTACGTTTCCGTTCCTTTAACCTGCACATTTCTTAAAAACAGGAAATAACGTTTAAAAATGTTTGACTGACAGAAAATGTATATTTGTACAATTTGGGGCACTTCTGTGTGGTGTTGTTTTTTCACAGCACATTTATAAAACAGAAAAACAAAATGACATTTATTAGGTTCTACTATGTAGCAGGTTCTACATTTGGACGTTCCTTTCTTGGGAATGTTTTTCTCCATGAATTCTCATGATAAGAACTACTTTGATTTTATAGATGAGGAAACTGACGTTGAAGACTTTAAGCCAGCTGTAATGAGAGACCTAGGGTTCCAGCACACAACTTCAGACTCCAAGTCCGGTGTGAACTCAGCTCACAGTGCTGCTCTGGAACAGAGGTGTGCTTGAGGAGGCTTCCTGTCACAGGCACTCACGGGAGACAGGCATGGAAGCCAGCCCTGCAGCACGCCTTCCCAGGGCCAGGCATCCCGGAGTGGCTCCTCTTCTCCACTGCGGCCTGGATGTATAACACCAAGCACTATTGTCAGTGAAGGGTGAACTGAGCAAATGAGTCAATCTTTTTATTTTTAAATTTTAAAAAATATGTTTTATTGATTTCAGGAAGAGGGGGAGAGAGATAGAAACATCAATAATGAAAGAGAAGCATCAGTTGGCTGTCTCCTGCATACCCCTCACTGAGAATTGAGCCCACAACCCCAGCATGTGCTCTAAGAGGGAATTCCTCACCTGAGGATATGTTTTTACTGGCTTTAGAGAGAGATAGGAAGGGAGGAGGGAGAGATCGAGAGAGAGGGAGAAACATTGATGTGAGAAAGAAAAAATAATCAGTTGCCTCCCCTATGTGCCCCAACTGGGGATTGAACCTGCAACCTGGGTGTGTGCCCTGACCAGGAATTGTATCGAGACATTTTGGTGTATGGGATGATCCTCCAACCAACTGAGCCATACTGCCCAAGGCTCAACCATTTTTAAGTGTACAATTCCATAGTGTTAAATATATTGGCAACCGATCACCAAAACTTTTCATCTTGCAAAACTGAAACTCTGTACCGAATAAACAGAAACTCCCCATTTTCCCTCCCTTGGCCCCTGGGAGGCCACCATTCCACTTTCTGTTTGTATGAGATTAACTACTTAGGCACCTCATATAAGTGGAATCATAAAGTGTTTTATCTTTTTGTGAATGGATTATTTCACTTAACATAATTTCCTTAGTTCCATTCCTGCTGTAGCATGTGACAGGAGTTCCTTCCTTTTTAAGGATGAATAATACACCACTGTCCAGGATGGGCAAAAATAGGTTAAATTACCAGCATTAAGGATACAAAATAATAATGACAAATAATAAATAAATAATAATGCAAGAATAAACTCTGTTTTGTATACTTTACAAATGTAAACCTATTTTTGCCCACCCCTATATACACAGAGTGGCCATATTATTATGATCTCTGAATGCATAATAATCTGGTAACTCAGTGTATATCTTATGTAATAAAAGGCTAATATGCAAACTGTCCCCTTGACCAGGAATTCAACCAGCAGGCAGTCCGGCCAACAGCCCATATTCCCCCACCCACCCACACATACACCCTGAACTTCGCTACCAATTCTCTCTCATCATTGATGTTTCTATCTCTCTCCCTTTCTTCCTTATGCGTTCAAAGATCTTATTAATCAGGCCACTCAGTATAATCCACATTTGTTTATCTGTTCATCCATGAATGGACATTTGAGTTACTTCCACCTTTTGGGCATTGTGAATAGTACTTCTATGAACATGGTGTACAAATACCTCAAGATTCTGCTTTCATTTCTCTTGGGTATATACCCAGAAGTAGGATTATAAATCATCTGTAATTCTCATTTTTTGAGGAACTGCCCCACTGTTTCCCACAGTGGCTGTACCATTTTATTATTTTTTTCTATTTTATTGATTTTTTTATAGAGAGGAAGGGAGAGGGATAGTTAGAAATATCGATGAGAGAGAAACATCGATCAGCTGCCTCCTGCACGCCCCCTACTGGGGATGTGCCCACAACCCAGGTACATGCCCTTGATCGGAATCAAACCTGGGACCCTTCAGTCTGCAGGCTGACGCTCTCTCCACTGAGCTAAACCGGTTTCGGCGAATGTACCATTTTACATTCCTACCTAATAGTTCACCAATATTTCAATTTCTCTATAGTCTCATCAATCATTATTTTCTCTTTTATTAATAGTAGCCATCGTAATGGGTGTGAAGCTATATATTTTCTTAAAAATATATACTTTATTGTTTTTTTTTTATAGAAAGGAAGGGAGAGAGAGAAGGATAGAAAGTTAGAAACATGGATGAGAAACATCGATTCAGCTGCCTCCTGCACACTCCCTACTGGGGATGTGCCTGCAACCAAAGTACATGCTCTTGACCAGAATTGAACCTGGGACCCTTCGGCCTCCAGGCCGACGCTCTATCCACTGAGCCAAAGTGGTTAGAACTGAAGTTATATATTATTGTGGTTTTGATTTGCATTTCCCTTGCAAAAGATGTTGAGCATCTATTCACTTGCTTGTTGGACATTTCTATATGCTCTTTGGAGAAATGTCTATTCAAGACCTTTGCCCGTTTCTAAATCAGGTTATTGGATGGTTTTGTTGCTGCTTATATCTTCTATATGCAGTCAGTGGATCAAGTCCTCACCTCTCTTATCTTTAATATTTTCTAATTAAATGATGCCTGACCTGGTTGGATAGCTCATTTGGTTAGGGAGTCATCCTGATATGCCAAGATTATGGGCTCAATCCCTGGTCAAGACACATTAAGCAATCCTTGGTCAAGTATCAACCAACGAATGCATAAATAAGTGGAACAACAAACCTATGTTTCTCTCTCTCTTCCTCTCTCTCCTGTCTTTTCTCTTTCTCTAGTCAATAAAATTTAAAACAAGAAAAGAAATGCCCCAAGATACTTTCCTGTTTAAAAATACTAAGAATACAGAGAATTTTGCTCTAAAATAATCTTAAAGTTGAAAAGGAACCATTTTATAAACTCCAGAACTCCTGGAGAAGTTTTGATATGTATGAAGTCTTTCATAAAGGTATTATATTATTATTATTATTCTCATTCATTTCAGTTGAACATTTACAGAGTACTTACTATGTAGCAGACATTGTATCATACATACTTCAGAGTTAATACAAAATACACAAAGAATTAATCCAACACCCACCAAGTAGACTCTGGGCCACTATTTTTGGATGTATGATTTACCCTTAACAATCTAGAGTTAGGAACCGTCTTTCACATAGTGAAAAATCCACATAACTTTTGACTCCTCCCAAACCTGACTATAGTCCCTCAGTATCCGTGGGGTGGGGGTGGGGATTGGTTCCAAGACACCCACGAATCTAAAAATCTGAGGATGTTCAAGTCCCTTATATAAAATGGTATAGAACAATGCACACAGTTGACATTGTGCATTTCCAACTGCTGACTGAAAATACTGTTTTTGAACTGTGGATGGTTGAATACTCTGATGCAAAAACCCAGGGATTCAGAAGATTAACTGTATCTTTATTGGGGGGGGGGGGGAGAGAAGAATCCACAGTTCAAATCTGAATTGTTCAAAAGTCAATTTATAACTTTTAATAATAATCTGGCCACTCGGTGTATATCCTATATAATAAAAGACTAATATGCAAATTGTCCTCTTGAAGGAGTTAGATCAGCAGACAGGCTGGCCAACTGCCCATGTCCCCTCCCCCTGGCCAGGCTAGGCTGGCCAGACCCCACCCAGGCACGAATTCATGCACTGGCTCAGTGGAAAGGTTATATACACACACTGAGTGGCCAGATTATGCATTCAGAGATCATAATAATCTGGCCACTTAGTGTATATTTTTGAATGAGGAGTTTAAAAAGTTACAGATCTCCTTTGACCTTTCCTGCCAGATTGTCCCTCTCTGAATTAGGAAGTATACATCCTTAAGGAATCATGATATTTGGGTTAGCCTCTCAATTTCCCCAGGTGAAAACACACCCTATTTGAAAAATCTAGCTTTTTCAAAATTCTTGGTAAAATTTCGGATTGACTTCCTCCTCAGGGCTATCCTTTCTGCTTCTAACAGAAGTCCGTAGCTCATTCAGAGAATTTTATTCTGGTTGAAATTGCTGAATCATATACAAAAATCTCAACCTGTCCTTAAAATATTCACAGCTATCCCCAGAATTTTCTAATTGGTGTATGTCTTTTCCAGACCATCATTCTCAGGCCCATAATACCGTCTGTTTTGTATCTCAAATCTGAGCCTAAACCAAAATTCCCAAGAAGCTACTGTATATGAAAACATTCCTAATTTCCAGCCAGCATTAGGAACAATGCATATTCCCAGGGTGGAGGCGACAGCAGGGGCTAAGTCAGAGGAAACTAAGACCCAGAAAGAAGAGTCATTTCCTCTATAAAGTCACCAGGTCTCCAAAAAACATAGGACTCATTTGATGCCACACTTCTTTTTCTTCATGAACATTCATTTTCTTAGGTGTTTATTTTCCTATTTATTGAATATGAAAATAATCATATTGCTGAAAATCCTTGTAATAGATGCTTAAATGTCTTAAATAAAAGGCTCTGTATTAATACAATTCTAGAGTTCAATTCTAGATCTAGGACAGGGTGGCCAACTTCTTTTGAAAGTGCTTCCAGGCACTCTTTAAACTTGAGAATAAAAGTCTTTCCAGTGGAGGAAAACCACTAAACTTCTCTTTAGGTCAGTGCCACTGGCCCCACCCCGAACCCCCTGGTAGTCTATCACTTTGTTTTGTGTTCAGTAGGATTAAGGTGTTTTGGATTAAGAACTTTACATAAACACAAACATAGCTACATATACACAACAACAAAAGTGACTTTCATGTAGAGTTCAAGGTAAACGTTTTAGGCAAAAGTGATTGAGACAATAAGCCTAGATACACTCTAGGAAAAGAGTATTTGCCCAGGTATAGCCCAGAATTGTGACACTTATGACACAGCACGTCTGGAATAATCTAAATGACTAACATTACAGTCTATTATATCAGAAAGGTTTTATACACACACACACACACACACACACACACACACACACACACACACACCTATGGCCTCACACCATGTGTAATGTGGGTGAGGTAGCAAACTTGTGAGGATGTTCACTTCTCCATTTCCTGATTCAGGAAGAGAGGTGGATGGGGGTTCTAAAATGTCCTATGCTTATTAGTGATTCTGTATGTGCTTGGTCTAGTACTGGTTTCTTGGGCAAAAAAAAAAGTGGTCAAAAGTTACCAATCTGCCCTAGCCGGTTTGTTCAGTGGATAGAGTGTCTGCCTCCAGACTGAAGGGTCCTGGGTTTGATTCTGATCAAGGGCACATGCATGGGTTGCAGGCTCGATCCCCAGCAGGGGACCTGCAGCAGGCAGCCAGTCAATGATTCTCTCTCTCCTCATTGATGTTTCTATCTGTCTTTCCCTCCCTCTTCCTCTCTGAAATCAATTATATATATATAATTGATTTAAAAATTATCAATCTTATATGCTGAGTACAGAACACATTCAAAATTTTGTTCAGGTCCTCAAAGAATCAATAAAACCATTTTCCTTTTTTATAACTAAATTGGGTTGTCTTGTATCTTGAATCCATAATTCATAAAAAATATAGAGGATCATTTCCTCTGATTCAAAAATTCTTGGCTTGGGAGTACTTAACACGAATCTCTGAAATTCTATCCCTGATGTAGGCATTTAAGACCCAGGACCACATTTTAGAATTTCAGAACACTGCTCTGGTTCCATAAAACACAGTTTATAAACTAAACAGACATTTGCTGGAGCACCTTAACCAAACCCAATAGTCGCTCTAGCTTATAAAGAAGTAAATCTGTGTTAGCACATACAAATATATTGACTATCAGCATAATTGGGCCATACAGTTTATATACAGTTTAAGAGGCCGATGAGAAAGAAAAGATCATAAAACAAGGCTGCCTTCTGACTACAAAGCGAGTGAGTATGTGCCTGGGCATCAGGAGCACTTCGACATTTCAGAGCTCAGCAGCAAGAGTATAGGGAAGTTTTGTTGGGCAAAGCACTGAGGGAGTCACTCTCACAGCGGTGTCTGGCAACACCCGTGCTGTGAGGAAGTAGTAGTAAGCTTAGAATGAGGAGTGGAGAGGGTCAGTGTTGAGCTAAGGTATAAATAAGTACAGCTGAGTTTCTCCATAATTTAGGGCAAAGACTAGAGAGAAAGGAATCGTAAACTACTCCATTGGGGAGAACTGAGGGTGTGATAACAGAGACGTGTTAAGGGGCATTAGGGAAAGTAAAAAAAAAAAAAAAAAAGGAAGGGGAGTCGGGGTGCTGACTATTGAGCACTATTTACTGGGAGGAGGGTCTTGCCAGGGATAATAAAAGGAGGTGTAAAGCAGGGTCAGGAATTGGGGTAAACTATGGGCAAGACTGTGCAGACGTCAGCAGCTAAGAAAAGGGAAGGCGCAGGGTTGATGCGTGACCCAGAAAGGGACTGGCTCCATAGCGGCTGTGGGGTGACGAGAAGCGTGGGGAAGGGCTCTGCCGACAGCCGCTCTCGGGCGGTGCCTACGGGGTTAACACTCGGGCCGCGACCAGAGGCAGAACTCGGTTTCCACGGTAACGGCTCCGACAGTTCCGGCAGCGCAGGCCGTACCACTGCGCGGCGTGCGGGGGGAGGCAAGGGAGGAGGCCCAGCGCCCAGCGGTGCCGCCGAGGTCCGTCCCGGGCGCTACCACCGCGCGGCCCGCCTGCTCGCCCGGGTCTGCGCCGAGGCGCGCTCCGGCCTCCCGACCGCCGCGTCCTCCTCGCCGAGCCGGCAGCTGCCAGCTTCGCGCGGACTGCGTGGGGAAGGGACGTGCGCCCGGTGGCCCGGAGCGGCCTCCTGGCCCCCCCGCCTGGGCGGCGGAGTGCGGGCGGCCCGGCTGGGAGCTTTGAAAAGCGGGCGAGAGACAAAGGCAGCAGGAAGCCTCCCCGGCGCCCGGAGCCCAAGCACGCAGCCCCCGGGCCCTGCGCGCCGCCGGCCCGGCGCGGCGGCGGCGGCGGCGGCGGCGACAGTGGCCGTGGCCGTGGCCGTGGCCGTGGCCGGAGGCGGAGGATGCGGCAGGGGGCGTGGGAGCGGCGGCGGCGCGGGCGGAGCGGCGTGGCCCGAGCGCGGCGTGGGTAGACCCCAGGCGGTGGCACGGCGGCCCGGCCGGCTCGGGAGTGAGTGAGGGCGCCTTCCCCGCCCGGGATGTGAGGACCGAGCGGAGCCCGGGGCGGGGGGAGGGAAGGGAAGGGAGGCGAAGCCGGCAGGAAGGAAGGACGGACCAGGAGGAGGAGCGGCGGCCGAGGCCGGAGCCGGAAGGCGGGGAGGGGCCGTCCGTTGGGCCCAGGCGGCGGCGGCGGCGGCGGCGGCGGCGGCCGGGGCGAACCGCTCTCGTCGCCTCCTCCCCCCGGCTCCGCGGAGGGGGGAGGAGGAAGATGGAGACCCACATCTCGTGCTTGTTCCCCGAGCTGCTGGCCATGATCTTTGGCTACCTGGATGTCCGGGACAAGGGGCGCGCGGCGCAGGTGTGCGCGGCCTGGCGGGACGCCGCCTACCACAAGTCGGTGTGGCGGGGGGTGGAGGCCAAGCTGCACCTGCGCCGGGCCAACCCGTCGCTGTTCCCCAGCCTGCAGGCCCGGGGCATCCGCCGGGTGCAGATCCTGAGCCTCCGCCGCAGCCTCAGCTACGTGATCCAGGGCATGGCCAACATCGAGAGCCTCAACCTGAGTGGCTGCTACAACCTCACCGACAACGGACTGGGCCACGCGTTTGTGCAGGAGATCAGCTCCCTGCGCGCCCTGAACCTGAGCCTCTGCAAGCAGATCACCGACAGCAGCCTGGGCCGCATAGCCCAGTACCTCAAGGGCCTGGAGGTGCTGGAGCTGGGGGGCTGCAGCAACATCACCAACACCGGCCTGCTGCTCATCGCCTGGGGCCTGCAGCGGCTCAAGAGCCTGAATCTTCGCAGCTGCCGCCACCTCTCGGACGTGGGCATCGGGCACCTGGCCGGCATGACGCGCAGCGCGGCGGAGGGCTGCCTGGGCCTGGAGCAGCTCACGCTGCAGGACTGCCAGAAGCTCACCGATCTTTCTCTAAAGCACATCTCCCGGGGTCTGACGGGCCTGAGACTCCTCAACCTCAGCTTCTGCGGAGGGATCTCCGACGCAGGCCTCCTGCACCTGTCGCACATGGGCAGCCTTCGCAGCCTTAACCTGCGCTCCTGCGACAACATCAGTGACACGGGCATCATGCATCTGGCCATGGGCAGCCTGCGTCTCTCCGGACTGGATGTGTCGTTCTGTGACAAGGTGGGGGACCAGAGTCTGGCTTACATAGCACAGGGGCTGGACGGCCTCAAGTCTCTCTCCCTCTGCTCTTGCCATATCAGTGACGATGGCATCAACCGCATGGTGCGGCAGATGCACGGGCTGCGCACGCTCAACATAGGGCAGTGTGTGCGCATCACCGACAAGGGCCTGGAGCTGATTGCTGAGCACCTGAGCCAGCTCACTGGCATAGACTTATATGGCTGTACTCGAATCACCAAGCGGGGCCTGGAGCGCATCACACAGCTGCCCTGCCTCAAGGTACTCAACCTGGGACTCTGGCAGATGACGGACAGTGAGAAGGTCAGGTGAGGGTGGCAGCATCAACTCCCCTTGTCCCGCTCTCTTCATCATCCTGTCACCACCACCCTCCCTGCACTCTCAACTCCACATGCACACTTATTCGTAGATCATTGCAGTGGATGAGATGGGACAGTGACACGAAGCCTCAGGCTCATTTTCTCCTCCGTCCTCCAGCATCCCTGCTCGCTTACATGCCCATTCGTTGCTTTTGCGGGTTCCTCTGCTACCCCTACCGTACTGCCCTCTCTTTTTCCCTAAGGATGAAGAGAGACTCAGCTACTTACCTATCCACTTCTCTCCACTGGGGAAAGGAGGGGGCCGATTGAGCTACTGTATCCCCACTGCATTGCATTTCAAAATGGGGGTGGGGGTGGGGAGTAACTAGTCCTTTGGCCCTGGGGAGTTGAAGAAAATGTCTGCCTTCACTTAAGCTTTCATTTGAATACTGTGATCTGGTTTTTATTTTGAAATGTATGAAATCAAACCCAACTACAACGGCCTTTTCACCCTTCTTCCACTTTGTTAGCTAATCCCAGTCTCTTCTCCTCATCATTTCTCTTTTTACAGTACTCGGCTATTCATGCTCATTTCATTTTTTTATTGTCCTTTTTTTTTCTTTTTTAAGAGATTTGAAGGTCATGGTCCTTTTTTTCTGCTGAATATATTCTATATATTATATATATATAAATTTTATATATATATATATATATGTCTGGCTACCTCGTTTTAGTTTACTTTTTTCTCTGAAGCCCTGGAATTCTACAAGAGAGATATTTTGAGACTAAAACATTTTTGTGCCTAGACTGGAAAGATGTCCATTGGGTTTGTCTTCTTTGTTTTGGCTTTGCCCCCACCCCATCCATCCAGTATGTCCCACTTCCACATTTTGGCTATAATTATTTTTCTCCTTGTCCATTGGGATTTGAGAGCCCAACAACGTTCCTAAATCTTGACTTAATTTATAGCACAAATGTGTGGGAGAAATGAGAGTTGGGCTATCTTGTTTGTTTAAGATTCAGATTGTCTTGAAAATTATTATTATATATGCAAATTATGCCCTTCCCTCGCCCTCTTCCAAGTTTCCTCACAAAAAAGGCCACACAGTGAGGCTTCCTGTTGGAAGCAGAGGAGCAGAGTTGGCCCACAGAGCCCTGGGGCTGTAATGTGAAGGGGAGGAGACTGACATTCATGTCTTATCTCTGTCTCTTAATAAAATGGGAGTTTGTGGGTTTTAAAAATTGTTTCTAAATGGAGGAGTAGATGACTTTATTTTGGTGGGGGTTGGGACTTGTGGCTTTAAAAAAATCGCTTTTCAGTAGGATGTATATTTTTGTTGGATTTTTTGTTTGTTTGTTTTTTAGAATCCTCCACAGCAACATTCGAGACCATGGAGTTAAAAGAAACCCAGAGACCTTTATCAATTAATTGTACTGTTTGTGAATTTGTATAAATAACAAAGATCCTCTTAAAACATTTATATTCTTACAGTAAAAGGTTAAACTGATATTTATATAATAAAAGAGGAAATATGAAGTATGTTTTTGAAAAAAAAAAACACCAAAAAAAAAAACACCCTTGTATCTGTGAATTATTTTGAAGGCAGTGTGTTTGGGTACATGCCAAAGTCGGAGGTGCTGTTTGTGTGCTTTCAAGTAAAAGGAAATAAGACATAGACTTCGGTGTGTCCTATGTGCTATGAGTAAGCTCATGGTTAAAAATGTATTCTGTATAAGGTTTACTACTGACATCTAAATGTTTTGTTTCTAGAAATATGGTGAGATTGGAGATTTATATAATTTGGTTTTTAAACTGTCAACAAAATGGAAATTTACAGAAACTGAACAAATGAAACTTTTTTAAAAACCAGATTTGTAAGAGTCAGTTTCCTCAGAATAGCCTATTTTTCTTTGGGTGGAAATTACATCTAGAGGTTAATGTTCAAAAAACAGGTCGTGAGATATGGAAGTGGGAAGAAAGATAGGTTTTTTGGCTCTTTGAGTGGGTGTGGGGAGGATGTGAAATGGTGAAGGCTGAAGGGAACTGAAGCCATTGTTCAGAAAAGTTAAAAGAGGGCTGTCCCTGCTTCCTTGCTCACTGGCTCAGTCATGCATACTGAATCTCTTGAGTGAGGGTCCTAGGGAGAGGAGGAGGGCAGTTCAACCCCTCTTTTTAACATTCTCCTCCAGGCCTGGCTGTATTTGAGCACTTGCTGGGGGATGGGGAGGTTAGCCAGGAGTTCTTACACATTTGCATTTTAAGCACTTCCAACGCTGAGTGTGAGGGTTCTTAAGACTAGGGGCAGATAAGTGAAAACCAACAATTTTAGCAAAGCGTTCTCTTTGATAAACAATAACTAAATAATCTGACATTCTGTGGTTGGGCTTTGGAGATGGAAGAATATAAATGCTGTTCAAACAGCGAAGTAATTTATATTCCTGGTTCACATTGATCTTTCATAGTTGTTTCTGAAAAAAATTTTTTAAACAAAAAGAACTGATTCCAGCAATAGCTGATGAGTGGTATAAAACTTTCCTGGATAAGCACCTCTTTCCAGGAAGAGAGCTAGAACCAGGTTTCTCTCGGATAAGATTGCTTTGTACAATGTCCAAGCCTTCTGCTTGAGCATATCACAAAAGCTGCATTGTTCCTTTCTGAAGAACCATCATAATTGGGCCTAATTGAGCCTGACACTAAATCCATCTTCCTTTTCTTTGGGGAAGGTGTGGCTCTCTTTCTTTTTAGGTTACAGTACTTACTGCCTAGAGGGGGTTTGAGGAAGTGTGAACCCTAGTCAGAAATAGGGATTTTGAATTAGGGTGAGTTTTCTAATTTAGCATTTGACACTACTATA
This sequence comes from Lasiurus cinereus, assembly GCA_011751065.1. NCBI lineage: Eukaryota > Metazoa > Chordata > Mammalia > Chiroptera > Vespertilionidae > Lasiurus > Lasiurus cinereus. The sequence goes on along the minus strand of JAAGEH010000011.1, from coordinate 2,450,496 downwards.
CATGAAGGTCACATAAACTATAGGTTCTTCAACTGGTTTTCTTTTTCCAAGAGACTGCATGGCTATACAGATTTGTCAATAAAAATTTGAGCACCTTCTAAGTCCTAGGCTTTGTGCTCACAGTCTTCATTTTAATGCCCCAAATAATCCTTCCAACTGTAACTAGAAGGGTTTGTCTCTGTTTTGTTTGGTTTTTACTTTAAAAGTTAAGTATAAGCTTGACAAAAGGTTGGTAAATTAATGTTTGAAAGTTAAAGATCATGAGCCTAATGTCCTCATCCTGAACTAGGCATCCTTAATATATTTGGAGTGTCTCCGGGAAAAAATGAATAAACCACTTTCATCAGTCAAGGTTAACTTATCTCTCAACCTTTTTGGATAGAAGCAAAGGACTATGTATTGAGAACCTATAGTGTGCTTTGCATGGTGTACTTCTCCTTTTAGTCCTCAAAGCAACCTGCTGAAAGAGGTATGCTATTTTCCAATAAAGTATACTATTCCCCTTAAGTCACCCCACTACTGGTTAAGGGGAGCCAGAACTCAAACCAGGCACATTTCTCAAGTCCACTTCCCTTCTGCTCAATGAGGAGGCTGTCATTATCATACCTTGATTCCCAGTAGGAAACCTCACAGGAGGGGAAGCTGTTTAAATAGTGTGGACACGCTTATAAGGCAGGACATAGGGGGTTCAATCTCCACCATACCTACAAGCATGGAAAACGCTTCTAAAGAATAGTTGCACTAAAAAAAACGAGTTGATACATATTTTGTGGGTGGTACAAAAGTTAAAAGTCAAGGGTAATTTGGACAATAACAGAAAAAACCTGGTTCAAGTATTTGCTAAAACTTCAGAACTGAAAAACCAAAATAGGAAGTCTGTAAACTTTATCAACTAATATTAATAAACCCAAGAGAAACTCTTTGGATAGTAGTTAAGACAGGGTTCCACATACCTTTCTTTTTTAAGTCTCATCGGGCAGTAGCCCTGTAAGGTCTGTATTGAAAAGATTTATTTATAAATGTAACTGTGGGTTCAGACAGTTTCCCAGCCCCTAAGGACCATGCTGGGCCTCTAGCTAAGAGCTGGGCGTGTTACATAATTCTCTCAGCTATGGACTCCTTCCTGCTGAATTCCTCAGTCCGAAGGCGGGGGAAGGCCCACTTGATTGATTCCACATTTGCTAACAGGGACAAGGATGCTTGCCTAACTTATAGTACATCCTGATCATATTCTTTAATGATTTAAATCAACAACAAGGACCTGAAGAAGCAAATGTTCCTTTTAATGGAGTTTCTTTATAAAGGTAAGAACTGTCTTCAATAAGGACACATGATTATAAATTGAAGACTGGCTTTTACCCAAATCTTGCTGCTTTCTGCAGTGGTTACTAGGTAGATGCTGGTCTTGGGATGGAAAACCTTTCACTTGGGCTTACAGAAGGCCCCTACCCTTACCCCAGGTTTTCTTAGGGATAAAGGTAGGGGCCTCCAGCCACCACTGTTTCCAAAGTATAAGTCTTTTGAATAAAATATCAGGTTAGTGAAACAAAATCAAGACCTCATAGAGCTTCTGAAAACCAGCTTTTCCCAGTCCCTGAGAACCCCTGGCTGCTCTGCTGTGGACAGGGCTGTAGAAAGCCATCTATCTAGTCCTCGTCCCCTGTTGTCTTTCTCTTTCCTGCATCAAACACTGTTCCCTTTTAAAAGTTGATTACATCCCTTTACTAGAGGCAAGACCTAAATTTTTTGCCACTGTGAACCCCTGAGGAGTCAGGGGTGAGGCTTTTTATTATTAAATAATGTGTATCATATGTAAAGCACAAGATTCGGAATTGGGGGGGGAAAAACGGGAGGGGGGGAGGGAGCTATTTTCAAACTTAAGCTGATGCTTAGACCACACATTTATCTCACTTTCATCCACGTATGTATTCAAATATTAGGTAGCAAATTAAATCTTTTGAAAATAATGATGTGAAACAGGAAACATTCATACTTGGGTCAGCACCAACTATTAATAATTTAGACCTTATCAAAGGTAAATGCACACTCAGACTAAGACCATATGTATACTCTCAGTCTTGGGTAGAAAAGGGGTATTTTTAGACAACTGGCAAATTTAAATGTCCACAGATGAACAATTTCAGTCTTTTTCTCTTTTCCAAAGATTGTTTTGATTTCACCTGGTAGTGTTGCCTATACCCACCCAGCACATTTGGTACCATGTAAAGCCAAATCTTCTTGTCTAGGTGCATGAGAAAGTAAGCTTGAGATCTCAACTGTACAGCACTAGAGCTGGGGTATGTTTAGCATCCCCTCAAATAAAACTCAGTAGAAGCGGAATTCCCCTGCCTGCTGTTTGTTAACCCAAAAAAGTGTACTTTTTTTTTTAAAGGCAAGATTTTATTGCTGCATTACTTTTGCACTTTAATTATGTAAAAGACAAATGCCATATATTCTTGTAAGTTTGCTTTTATTTGTGATAGTGGAAAATAATCTCCATTACAAAGAAGAGAAGAATGAGATCTCCAGTAGCAGCAAAGAAACAGGTGAGACTGTGTTGGGGATGTGAATGTGGTCTGCTGGAAGAATTTAGTCATAACACTAAATTCTGTCACAGTTTTTGTTCTCCTAAATCTGGCAGGGATTGTACATTTAATTTCATAAATGGGGAAAGAGGCTTGGTAAGGATGAAAAGATCCTGCCTAGATGATATGAAGAGTCAGTATCAGAACCAGGGCTGCTCCAGACTTTAATGATCACATCCAAGAGTGATCGACATGCAGGTAGCTCTGATCTTTCCCTGTGACATTGCAAAGCACTGTCCTGATCCCTTGCTTCAGAAAAGTGGTGAACCAGAGCATATTTTTTTTCGAGAGTAAAAAAATACCTCCAAATGCTGAAAGTTACTACTATTTAATAAGCATTAAATTATGCAAACACAGATACATCTTTTGCCAAGTATTATATATAGGGCTATTCAAGAAGCCAAAAACTAGTGCAAGTTAGTAAATGGACTATAGGGTACAAAAGTAGCTGGTAGTGTCAAATCTGTCACTTGTTAACCTCAGAGGTATTAAACTAGTTTCTAAAACACTGCTTTGTGACAAACAGTAATGTGATGTACAAACACTGGAAGTCTGAGTTTGTAATAGTCTCAAAGCTAAGAACTTACACACATTTAAGACATTTACAAGTGAATATCATGCAATCCTTTTATAAAGTAGAATTGAGTGTGGGAACACTATTTTCATGCAAGGATAAAAAGGCTTGACTTCTCAGATGTTTTAGTTACAAATCCCTCTTATCTAGTAAGAGCAAAAAGGTATAATTTGTTAATATTAGGTAGCCTCTTATGCTTATTACTCCTTAATTTATATAATCCATGCTCCAGAAGGATCAAGTCTAGCACATAGCTATCTGTCAATAATTATGACTCATCATGGATCCACGTTAATGGAATTAGTGGGAAAATAGATCTTTGAAATCTGATTAAATTTTTAATAAATTGTGTGGAATTACTCAATATGGCTTGGAAATCATTGTTTTCCTCATAAAGAAAGAATATGAAGATGTTTACCACAAACATCTATACTAGTAATAGAGGAATATGCTAATTGTCTGGACACTGTGTCACCTAATGACCAATCAGGACATGGGCAGGGCTTCAGCAGAGTGCTCTCAGCATGCCTGCACCAGAGGTCCAAAGGGCATGGAGAGGGAGAGCAGACTTTTTGGATAGTTAGGGGATCAGGCCAGGAGGGGAGAGCAGATAGGCAGGGGGACCAGGCTGGCAGGGGGGAACAGTTAGGAAGTCAGGGTGATCAGGCCAGGAGAGGATAACAGTTAGGGGGATTAGGCCAGCAGGGAAGAGCAGTTAGGCAGTTAAGAAGATCAGACCAGCAAGGAAGAGCAGATAGGCAGTGGGATCAGCCTGGCAGGGGAGCAGTTAGGAGCCAGTAGTTCCAGATTGTGAGAGAGATCCCAGATTGGAGAGGGCACAGGCCAGGCTGAGGGACCCCTCCCCCCATACACGAATTTCATACACTGGGCCTCTAGTCCATAATATTTATCTTTAGGAAATCTTTACCTCAGGAATGGCTGCCTCCTGCTTCCAGTTTGTTTTTTGAGAAGTGGTCTCTAAATGGGGGGTGGGGAGGAGGGTGAGTCCTGACATTCCTAAGTATCTAGTAAAATCACTGAGGCTAAATTTCTATAGATGGGTAAAATAAGGAAGGGATTACAATAGTTAAACCCCTCAAATATTTTAATGTTCTTAGACGCCTTCAGTATTTTAAACCTTAGCTTCATAGCTCAAAGCCCACTTTTGTGAACTACCCCCCTAACCCCCGAAGGGCTAGCAAACAATATGAAAATGACAAAATTAAAATGACAATTTCTAATTCTTGTAGTTCATTTCAAGTGCACAAATTTAGGTTATAGGAATCTATAAAAACAGTATAGCCAAGTTCTGTGGGTCTCCTGAATTTCATGAAGCTTGTAGCTTCACTATTGAAGGCAGGAAAGGAGGCCTTCACATTTTCTGAGGCTGGAAGAGATGACTGGTTCTCCCAACTCTAAGCTGGCGTCTGCACTTGAGTTCAGAGTCAAATGGCGACAATCAGAGCAGCATCACCCAAAGGAAGGCAGCTGGCCTATCTTTTCCCACACATGCAGGTCTCATTCTCAGTGCAATCACAAGAGGAACTGCAGAAATTCACCACCGTAAGCATGACACGATTTCAGCACACAGCCTCATCACTGCTTGCTTTAGAAATAAAAATGTGTATGTGCAAGTTAGGATATAGAGGTCAAGCACTACACCTTATTGAGAGGCAGGGGTGGAAAATCATTTTTGTCTCCTGGGTTGTTCCTATACTTCTGCCATCCCTCCTCCCCAAAGAAAAACCAAAAAACCCCTCACACCCACTCACACAATCCACCCTCCCACTGTGATGAATTGTGCCCACATCAGTATCAGGAGCTGGAAGTCCCACCTTGAATTTTTCTTTACCTCAAGGTTATTAAGACAATTTTAGGGTCCACTATGAGGAAGAAAATGTACAGTGAATGCAAAAAAAAAAAAAAGTTTGTTTCTCAATGTGGAAGATGGAAAGTGAAAAAGTGAAATTTATTTATCCAAAAAGTCTGCAAATCCTGTGTTTTGTCAGCAGGTGGCAGCATTGTCTGTGAGTTGGCTATTTCCAGTAGGCCAATACAGCCTCCTCCCTCTGACAAATACCTGCCACCACCTTCAGTCTCCTGCCACCACCTTCAGTCTCCTGCCACATACCCCAAAAAAAGAATTTCCCCAGGTGTAAGACAACAGAAGGGAATTCATGTCGCCAAAAAGAAGAAATGGAATTTTAAGACATCAGTGACACTACTCAAAGGAATCTATAAAAACAGTATAGATGCTGAGCACTTTGGTTTTTTTTGGATCAAGTTAACAGATGCAGCCCCCTCATAAAGGTTCTGGGTTTAGCCAGCTGCTCTCTGCTTTGGTAGCCATAGGAATGAAACATAAGCTCATTTTTCTTAAAGACCATCTTATACAAATCTTGTTAGATTGTCATATTTGGGAAGTATGAGGGGACCAATTTTATAGCAAGAGCAAAAATACTAGTTTATTACAAAAAATAGGAAGTGTATTGTCTGTGATGAAAAATTCTAGAGATTTTTTTGAGGAAAAACAGAAATATTTTTAAAATTTTAGGTGTATCTATTTTTATTATTAAAATTAGTATTTTTATTGCCCAGATGAAATATCTTTATAAAATCTAAGAGTATCTATGAAACTGAAAATGATTAAGGACCCTAATAAAGAAGTAAGGTTGCTCACTTTAAAGTCCTCCTATGGAACACAGACCTTAGGAAAAGGTAGCAGAAATTAAAGAGAAAAACTTGCAAGCCAACTTGGCCAGATTCCATAAAATACACAATGAGGGAGGAAAAGCCTTTGGGCTCTCGCAGCTCAGTTGCCTATCCTCAGGGAATCAAAGCATGAACCCAAAGGGCAGTAGGGGCAAATATGGAATAAAACTGTAGAAGTTGGAAATCCCCTGTGGCAACTCCTATCAAGCTGTATTAGCTGGATGAGGCACAGCTCATTAGCTCGTGATACCAAGATTGGTACTGGTTAGAAAACAAGAGAAGAGAGAGGATGAGTTTCTGGAACTCAGGGCCCAGACATGAAGCAATTTATCATTCCTGGCACTACCCATGAAGGTCTTACAAAAGCAGACAAGTTCCTGGGTGCTTTATGGACTCCCCAGCTGCACTATGCCATTGTTAGTGACCATGCCAAATGAATACAGGTTTGGGGAAAACCACCTCTATAAAGAAAAGAAGAGGAAGAGGAATAAAAAAAGACCATGATTCTATCATTCCACAAGGAGCAGAGGAGGAGGAAGCACTGGACAGGCGGAGGAGGATGGAGAATAAAGACAGCACATGAAATTAAGTGAGAAAGAGTGGGGACAAGGAACCACCAGCCATGCCTAAAAGTGGTCCTCAGGGTGAACTGGGAGGGCTGCTCTTGGATTTGCAGTCTCAAGAACAGCTCGCCTGGGCATGCACATATTTTAAAAAAGACAGACCCTCTTTCTTTCATTGTTGAATCTGACCTGAGACACTAATTTGGACTAATAAGCCATTAGACTGGCCAGAGGTGAACCTGTGATGAGGGAACGGGTCGGGGATGATGGCAGCACAGACCGAAATGTCCTGCTCAGACCCTGTCGCCGTTCCTGCCCCAACTCAGCCACCGGTGCTGCAATGCACTCTTGGCCGTCAGGATGAACACTTGTTTTATCCACCATCCCGTTTTCACAGGGAATATGACAGTGTCTACAGGGAGGAACAGAAAACAAGTGTTTCCAGGGCAGGCTCTGAGCGATCCCCTCACCCATGCCCTTCAGGCAGCAGTTTGCTCTGGTGGCCGACACCACCGCCAACTCAGGCTCCCACACTCCGTCTGGCCCAGAAGGTATAGCTGACAGCTCTTGTCAGCCCAAGAGGACAGAGATTCTATTTTCGGTGACATTCCCCAAAGCCTCACCCAAGAAAGAGCACAGTCACAAATCCACACCGCTTGAACACTTATTTGCAGACTGGGCCGCCACTGCTGCTGTTTCCTTAACCTTCCTCTGTCTTCTCAGTCCCTCCCTCACAAAATAAAGGTGCCACACAGGGATCCATTTGCTCTCTAAAGTAACCAGCCACTTCTGGGTTCTTGATTTCCTATTGCCGCCTGTGGAGAGTGAAGAGGGGCACAGAGAGGGCTGTGGTGAGGGGACTCCAAGTGACATGGACACACATAACCTGTAATGAAGCAAGTCTTATGGCCTCTTACACCACCAAACAGGGCTCACACATTACCTTGCAATCCTCCCTGACTTGGCTTGCCTTCCCCCCATGGCCCAGAGTTTAAGCCGCCTCGCCATTCCCAAGCTCGTTCGTTCCCACCCGTATCCATTCGAACTTCAGTTCCTGCCAGGAACCTGCAGAGAAACCAAGGCACTTGGTGCACGGGGCTACAAAACCTTCCCACCCTTCCACTGGTGCCCAAAACAAACCTGCTAACGCTAATCTCCCCCTCACTTGCAGCTCAACAGCTTTTCTCCTTTAAGCCCCTGATAATGGTTTTACTAAAATCCCCTTTTGATGGAAAAAAATCCCAGCTGGACATTTCAGACCTCTGCACAATGTACAAGTCTGCAGGTCTTTCCCTACCTCACAAAGGCCTCTAATCAAGTGGAAAATGTGCTGGAGGCCAGAGGTTTGGGTCTGCAATTATTTTTAAGGGATTACTAGAGAAGAATGGGGGGCAACGAGGACCTCCCCCTGCTTTGTTTCCCATGTGGCCCTGCTTTGAGACAGACTGAGCCAGCAGTAGCTGCCCAGATCTCCAGCACAAGAACCTCATCTTTTCCTTCTCTGGTGGAAGGATGTCATCTTTGAACACCATCACTTCAAAAAGATTTAGAGAGTCTGGAGCTCCTATTCTGACGCCATTTAAGCTCTTATTTGGAAACCCACTATGGGACAGGATCTCCTGTCTGAGGAGAGCACTCATTCATTAACCTCTAACCCTGCTCTGTATGCAGAGGGGAGAGTTCACACCGTGTCCATACACTGCTAAGATTGAGGGCATTCAGTAAGGCTTCCCAGGCTGTGGAAGGCAAAAGGTCATGTTCCCAATCTTGCCAGATATCCTTCATCTTATTTGTACACATTGACCCTTCCCCTCAACACTGAGCAAACACCCATGAAACTCCTAATGTAAAACATGGATAAAAATATAAAATGCCAACCATTTTTATTACCCTACTAGAGGCTTAGTGCACAAAATTCATGTGGAGAGAGGGGAGGGTTCCCCTCAGTCTGGCCTCCACCCTCTCCAATCCAGGACCCCTCGGGGGATGTCCAACTGCCTCTTGTATTCCAGGAATACAAGCTGACTCCTAATGGTTTGCCTGCCTACCTGCCTGATCGCCCCTAAGCACCTCTACCTACCTGATTGCCCCTAACTACTCCCCTGCTGGCCTGATTGCCCCTAACCACCTCTGCCTCGCCCTGCACCCAGGATTCCCTTTTCTGGCCGATCACAGGCAACCAGTACTCAGGCCAGCTTCACCTGGGCTGGCTGCAGCTGCAGGGGACCATGGGTGGGCAGCTTTGCCTGGGCCACAGCCACAGGAGCTGGCACCTTGGACCGCAGGGCAGGTGGCTTGTCTCTCTCTTGGGCTGCAGCTGCAGGAGCTGGCACCTGGGACCATGGGGCTGGCAGCTCGTCCCTCTCCTGGGCCACAAGGGCAGGTGCAGCTGCTGGCTCCCGGGACTGCAGGGCATGCGGCTTGTCCCTCTCCCAGACCCCACGCTCAGACACAGCCGCTGGCACCTGGGACCATGAGGAAGGCAGCGTGTCCCTCTCCTGGGCCGCAGCCCAGCCACTGGCACCCGGGACCACGGAGCAGGAGGCTTGTCCCTCTCCCAGGCCACAGCCTGGCTTGTCCCCTCTTCTCTCTCCCCAGTAATGAGTGTCTGAGCCGTTATGGCATGAGGTCGTGATGACCATTTGCCTATTAGCTCTTTATTATATAGGATTTGGAATCTTTGTTTAAAAATGTGCAGTATGGGAGGAAGTCTATCTTCTCTGTGTATCATGAAGGACCATCTTTGATGTCATTTATACATGAAGTTCATGAAGGATTAACTGATAACGAAGAACATTTCAGGTTGGTCCTAAGTCTCAGCATTCTCTTTCAGCATAAAGACTGCTCATTCTTCTAAATCCACCTGGTTAGTGATATATGCAAATACCCAGTAATAAGGAAATGATTACAAATTCCAAAACACGTTCTGGGATGATCAAGGATTAGGCAGTTCAGCTCTGAAAGTTAGAAGTCAACATATATTTCAAAATAAATACCAAGCTTTCTTCAAAGTCCCTAATATACCTTTGGTCAAAAACAACAACAACAACAAACACCCTAAAAATTCCAAAACACCAACTTTAGTCTGATTTCATCTGTACAAATGCATCACTGACATATTTACCTTATTAAGTTTTCAGTTTTCCCTCAGAAGAACCCTAAACCAGTGGTCGGCAAACTCATTAGTCAACAGAGCGGCAAACTGTGGCTTGCGAGCAACATGTGGCTCTCGAACTGCAGTTTGTCGACTACTGCCCTAAACAATTGAGAACTATATGGAGAGAAGTATACTTATTACACTTAATATATTACATTTAATACTTAATACAAATATCGTGTTAGTATTTTATTATGTTGATCTTCATACTTCTTTTGGTGGGTGTTATTGGAGGAAGAGACCATATAGTTGCCCCCCAAAAAGCAAGTGAGGGTGGATCCCTTGGAGTCCTCTTCCCAAATAATGACAGAGAGGTTTGCTGAATCACTTCTGCTGTTTATCAAGATGTGGTGAGGACTAAAGGGCAATTTTGCCTTGTCATCCAATTTTTTCTATTCTGGATTATTGTTTTTAGTAAGAATTTTTTGAAATAAGGGTTTAGGTATCACTTTTAAGAAGAGCCTTAAATAGGCAGGCATATTTTAGTATATGCCTGGAGGGAATAAATACTTTTTTAGAAAGATGAACTGAAACATTCAAGGGCATCAAAGGACACAATGGACTACCTCACTGGGGCCCGACTTGAGATAAGTCTGCCTTACAGGAGAGTTGCTCCAAGCTTCTCTCTGAAGCTTGTGTCACTGCTCAGCTGCCTATTTTACTTATCACCACCACTTTGGTGTTCATCAATATCCTAATACTTCTCTACCCTTTTACAAACCATATTAAACAAAATACCATTTGTTTCAGAAGTCATTCTTCCTACCAACAACAATTTGGGAATGAGTAAAATAGGAATTTGGAAGCAATAATTGAATAAAATAGTGACAACAATGCACCTCAGATTTTTCAGGGCAGTGGAAAATTTTAGTACTTTGGAATGTAAACACCTTTCAGACTCTCATTAGATCATACAGGTATCTAAAAACCAACTTAAGACCAACTTCCTTAATTTTCTATTCACAAAACAAGATGAACATAGTATAGAATTAAGAAGTATGAAGTATGGATTTCCATTTCAAATTAACTATTTTATTCAAGGTCTAAAGGGAGAATGAAATTATATCTTAAAGTTGAAATGGTATCAGTCCTTAGTTCATTGTGTCCAACTGGCATACCTAAAATAGTTGGGAAATGCCGTTGAGTCCACAAAAAAGATATGCAATGTTTTGTCTCCGGATTGCATAAAGTGGGGTCACCTACAGGGAGAAAGGAAGCCTCACTTCTCTGCAGTGCTTTTTTTGCTCCTTCTTTCATGCTCTTGATAACCAAAGGCTACACCCAACTCCTGCTCAAGTTGCCTCTGTTGCATCACTGACTATTTCTGAAATTCTCTGTTCACTCATGCACGTATTTGCCTGGGTCACCTAACTCTCTAGACCACCATCTCCATGCCAAACACCTGCAGGCTCTCCCAGGAATAGCTGCACTGCACTACTTCCCCCAAGCTGCCCTCCAAATTCATCCCCATGACCTCCCAATCTTCCAAGCTCATAAAGGCCAGGTGAGTGATAATTGTCATTACTGTATTTGATTGGCAATCTTTACACCACAGTTTTTAAATACAATTTTTACTAAAATATGCCTGCCTATTTAAGGCTCTTCTTAAAAGTCATACCTAAACCCTTATTTCAAAAAATTCTTACTAAAAACAATAATCCAGATTAGAAAAAATTGGATGACAAGGCAAAATTGCCCTTCAGTCCTCATGAAATACCACTTCCTTCCCTTGAGGTGCCTCAGGTGACAGAGGGCTGGGTCCATTTGGACTCAACTCCAGCTTTGAGAGGCCAACAATGGAGACAAATGGCCCAAATTTGGGTCTGGTACAGAACCTTACAATGACTTGTATAGTATCTTGAAATTAAGCATTTGTCAGCATAAGTTAAGCTCCCAATGGATCTACGGTAATTGGGCAACATTAAAATTATCTCTCCCCAGGTCTCCTGTTTAAGAAATCTCTTCAAGTTCCTCTCTTAGAACCCTGTGAGTTTATCTACATACTGCCGACAGTCCAGTGGCAGGACTGATAAGCTTGTGCTTTGCTCTATCAGTTATAGAGTTAAAACTAATTTAGAAGCTTATAAAAATGCTAACAAATAAATATTCCTTTTGACCAATCCGATCAACCCTCGTACACAATCGCAAAATCTTGCTGGTTTATTGGGAATAATTGCTAACTAATAGTTAAAATGCTAGAGTTTATGAATGACTTTTTAAAAACACAAATTCATGTGGATTCAAGGCTGACTTTCACTTAGTAAATATTTATTTGGCATCTATTACAGACTGAAGTCCTGTGCCAGGGCTGCGATACAGAGGAACATCTTACACTTACTTGTAGAGGTCTGCTTTCTTGAGTGGGAGAGAAAGAAGCAGAGTTTCACTGGGAACTGCTCCCAACCCACAGCCTGATTTATCTGTGCCGCTGCAGCCTGTAATCTAGATTTGCCCATGGGAGTGTGTCCCATGTGTGTTTTAGAAAAAAAGCAACAACACAAAAACGTAAGACAAGTTGGGGTTGCTGTTTTACCAAGTTCTCAGTGCAGGAGGGAACCAGTCAGTGGCAGATACAGAGGCAAAACCAAGGTTCATATAAACACAATACTAATCTCCCTCTAACTTCCCCAGAGAGTGACAGCCCCGATCCTATTCCAAGCCTGAACACTGGCCTCATGGTCTCTCCTCCACTTCCTCTAGGCTCCCTAGTTGTCAATTTCAACCTGATTCCACTGGTACTGAGTGAGGGGCTACAGGAACCCAATGGCCAGCATGCTCCCCGCCCTGCCCTCAGTCACTGGAACTGCCAACCTGCCTTTACTGGTCAATCAGCTCAGCCTGTCTGGACTTTATCAGCATAGCACAAGCTAAAAGTTTCCAAAGGAGGTCTACCCAAACCAAGCCCTTGACATAAATGACTACTGGGGTGGGAAAAAGTAGGTTTACAGTTGTGAGTATGAGTTTATTTTTGTATTTATTATTTACTAATTATTGTATTACTTCCTATTAACCTACTTTTTGCCCATCCCTGTATTCAAATTATGTTCTCCTTCATTGTCCAGTAATTTTGTTTTATTAGAAAAAGAGTCTGTGAGAAGAAAAGAAAATATTCCTTCTGCTGTTCAAAACTAGTTAAATATAAACAGAAAAAAACCTGTTGGGCTGCGTATGATTTGTCATGTGCGTCTCAGCACTGACACCAACGCCAAGACCACAGCCAGGGAAGTCCCGCCCGAGACAGGACCTTTTTCACCCGAGATCCTGCAAAGAGAGAAAGTTTGTGCCCAACCTGCAAACCACTCTGCAATGACTCCCCAGGACCTAAGCACAGACAGGTCCTCAGAGACACTGCCACCGAGATGGGACCCCTCTTCATGCTTCCTCTAGCGTACACATGAAAACCAATCGTACACACTCCACTCACTGTCTGCCTCCTGAGAAACCACCAGGTGCCTTCGTAAGCTCCCATGAATGTCAGCTCCAGACACGGACACAGAGCATGGACCGGCGCCAACTGCCACTCCAGGAGCAAGGACTCAGTGTGCTGGAGTGAAGGGAGAGACCTACTGAGCACTGATAGACTGGAGGCTTCGAGCCAGTATTCTCACTGACCAATGAGGAGGAGGATTTTTTTCCCCAGGGGATCCTGTGGGCACAGTGTCAGTATTTACTCAAAGTACTATTAACCCTAGCCATATACAAAGATCTATGCTTATGGCTAGAATATTCAGAGCCAGAGAAAGAGTTATAGATAGAGATGGAGGGAGGGAGAGAGGGAAGGAGAGAGAGGGAGGAAGGAAGAGAAGGAAGAAGGAAGGAAGGAAGGAAGGAAGGGAGGGAGGGAGGGAGGGATTTTTCTTTGTTCAGCTCTTAATCAGTATCTCCCGAGAAACAGAACCCTACTTTTATCTCTAAGTGAAATAAAGGAATCCCAGTGAGCAAAGGAGGATAAAGCGGTGGGGGATGTTTATTTTCATTTTAATAGTTTTTCTTATTTCAGGTTTTGTTTATCTGTCTATATATGTCCCTAGAAAATATTATTCTTAGAGTCCAGAGTCTGTTCACATTTGTTTGTACAGATTTTTAAAGGGCAAATAAAAGACAAGCCGAGATACTTTTGTTATGTGCTGTTGTACTCAAATGATGAGTTTAGACCTTTCCCATCCAATTCTGGACCAATTTGTGTATCATTACTGGCCAAAAAGTACTTTTTTGAAATACATTATTAAGTTCATCAAAAATGACTTGCAAAAGAAGGCCCAACTTTCCCAATGAACTCCTACCAAAACCTTTCTGAGGGACTGTGTCTGGACTCAGTCCCTATGTAAGGCAGGGTCCTGCTGATGCACATGGCTGTGCCCCAAAGCTCTCTGCCTGTACCCAACCTTCAGCTCAGTCACAAGGCAGGACTGCAAGGCCTCGTGTGGCTTATTATCACCTATGCTCTGGGGTCCTCGAGGCCCTGTACTGCAGAGGCCTCAGAAGAAGGTTCTGAAGACTCCTTTGCTACCCAGCTGATGTGGCACTGCTCAGCTCTCAACTGCACCCACTGTCCCTGCCTCCGCAGGCACCTCCTCTGCCACCAGCTTTAACTTATCCAGCGCTGCATTCACACCACTGTTTCTTCAGATGGGTCTTGGATGGCCTGCATAGGATTTACCTGTGCGCCTGCTAGAAATGCATTTTTCAGAGGGGTGGGGTTCCCAAACTCTCTACTCTATCCCCAGAGATTCCTTCCTAAAAATGTAACCAGATCATATTGCTTGCTATTCTGCTTAAAAACCTTTACTAGCTTTTGCATAAACAATAAAGTCTCAACTATTTACAATAGTGTAAACTTTCAACATCCCATTACTCTCCATTTTTGTATGTCCTGTGCATATTGTACCCCCAGGCCTATAATGTTCTTTCCTCCCTGTGGGCACAGTGTCAGTATTTACTCAAATAAATAATTGGAGAATTCTTCCTACCATTCAAGGCCTGACTCAAATGAACTCCAAAAAATCTTCTATTACTTTCTCCTGTGCGGCCACGAAACAAGTTGTCTGAGGCTCTGGTATTAGCACTCCTGGCACTGCACTGTAAGCTTTAAAAAAACACACAAATGTTCCTGCATGCAAAAAAGCACATTATTTGCATTAAAATGTTCTCTGCAGCCCTGATACCAAACATTCAAGGAACCACTAACACTTATCCTCCTCAAACTATTCCAAAAAATCCAAGAGGAAAGAACACTTCAAAGCCCCAATTCCAAAACCAGATAAAGACTACAAAGCATAAGAATTACAGCCAATATCTCTGATGAACATAGATACTAAAATCCTCAACAAAATATTAGCAAATCAGATCCAGAAATATATTAAAAAGATCATACACCATGACCAAGTGGGATTTATTCCAGGAATGCAAGGCTGGTACAATACTCGCAAATCAATAATCACATGATCATATCAATATATGCTGAAAAGCATTTGACAAAATCCAATACCCATTTTTTTATAAAACTCTCAGCGAAGTGGGAATAGAGGGTCATACTTCAACATAAGAAAGACCAGGTATGACAAAACGTACAGCCAATATCATATCCAATGAGCAAAAACTAAAATTATTTCCTTGAGAATAGGAACAAGGCAGGGTTGTCTACTTTCACCACTCTTACTCAACACTAGGGGCCCAGTGCATGAATTTGTGCACCTTGAAAGGTACTATGGGCTGCAAGGCTGCGATGGGCACAGGGGCGGGTCTTGGCCCATCCTCTGTGCCCCTGCCTGGCCCTACCCACCACAGCCCCAGGTCCCCACTCTGCCAGCAGCCCTGCTCCCACCACTGCCACTCCCATGTGCTGATGGCGCTGGCCCTGCTCACACTTGCTAACAGTGTGGAGTGATTGGGCCAGCACCGTCAGCAGGGCTGACATCATCAGCATGTGTGAGCATCTTCTGCCACCGCCCACCATGTTTCATGTGCGCCCCCGGTGGTCAGTGCACATCATACCAGATATCAAGTTATACTACAAAAGCCACTGTAATCAAAACAGCCTGATACTAGGACAAGAACAGACATATATATCGGTGGAACAGAACAGAGAACCCAGAAATCAACCCAAGCCATTATGCTCAAGTAATATTTGACAAAGGAGGCAAGAGCATACAATGGAGTAAAGAGAATCCCTTCAATAAGTGGTGCTGGAAAAATTGGATAGGTTCATGCAAAAAAAATGAAACTAGACCACCAACTTATACCATACACAAGAATAAACTCAAAGAGGATGTAAGTTGTGAAATCATAAAAGTCCTAGAAGAACTCTAGCTGGTTTGGCTCAGTGAATAGAGTGTCGGCCTGTGGACTTAAGGGTCTGGGTTCCATTCCAGTCAAGAGCACATGCCCAGGTTGCAGGCTCAATCCCCAGTAGGGAGCAGGAGGCAGCCAGTCAATGTTTCTCATCATTAATGTTTCTCTCTCTCTCTCTTCTTCTCCCTTCCTCTATGAAATAAGTAAAAGTATATTTTTTAAAAAAAGGAATTAGCCTACATGCGGGGGCTGGGAGGAGCATGTGAAGAAACCAGAGGCAACAAAATCTCAAACATCTCTTGTAGCGTTATGTTTATTGATACATTTCCTAGGGCAGTGGTTCTCAACCTGTGGGTCGTGACCCCTTTGGGGGTCGAACGACACTTTCACAGGGGTCGCCTAAGACCATCGGAAAACACAGGTATTTACATTATAATTCATAACAATAGCAAAATTACAGTTATGAAGTATGGTTGGGGGTCACCACAACATGAGGAACTGTATTAAAGGGTCGCGGCATTAGAAAGGTTGAGAACCACTGTCCTAGGGCAAGGGAAACAAAAGAGAAAATAAACAAATGGGGTTACATAAAAATAAAAGGCTTTTGAATAGCAAAAGAAACAATCAATAAAATGAAAAGAGAGCCCATTGCATGGGAGACCGTATTTGCCAATGATATATCTAATAAGAGATTAATATCCAAAATATATAAGAAACTCATACAACTTAACAAAAGAAAGACATCCAATTAAAAAATGGTCAAAGGAACATGGACACAGAAAATGGGGCAGTGAGGGCCTTGCTGGGGAGAGGGGGCAGGCTGGACAGGATTAATGGGGGTGGGGAGGAAGGGGACATATGTAATACTTTCACCAATAAAGAATTATTATTTTTAAATGGGCAAAGGACCTAAAAATAGAAACTTTTCCACAATAGGCATACAGATGACCATAAGACATATGAAAAAAATGCTCAAAGTCACCAATCATTAGAGAGATGCAAATTAAAAGGACAATGAGGTATCACCTCACATTTGTCAGAATGGCTACCATCAACAAATCAACAAATTACAAATTTTTTTAATAAAAATGTTCTCATTTAATTTTTACATATCCTGTTATAATTTTCCAATTCTCAGCTTTCTTTTTAATAAATCTTATTTAATAAATTGTTCAGATTATTACAACTGTTCCTCTTTTTTTCAACCATAGCTCCCATTCATCCAATTCCCACCCCACCCTCCACCCTTATTCCCCCACCTCCACTATCCTCATCCACAAGTGTACGATTTTTGTCCAGTCTCTTCCCACGCCTCCCACATCTTCCTCCCCAAGAATTGTCAATCCACTCCTTTTCTATGCCCCTGATTCTATTATATTCACCAGTTTATTCTGTTCATCAGATTTTTTATTAACTTGATTTTTAGATTCACTTGTTGATAGATATATATTTGTTATTCATAATTTTTATCCTTTACCTTTTTCTTCTTCTTCCTCTTCTTAAAGAATACCTTGCAGCATTTCATATAATACTGGTTTGGTGATGATGAACTCTTTAGCTTTTTCTTATCTATGAAGCTCTTTATCTGCCCTTCAATTCTGCATGATAGCTTTGCTGGATAGAGTAATCTTGGTTGTAAGTTCTTGCTTTTTGCCACTTTGAACATTTCTTGCCACTCCTGTCTCGCCTGCATAGTTTCTGTTGAGAAATCAGATGACAATCAATGCTCCCTTGCAGGTAACTCACTGTTTTTCTCTTGCTAGTCTTTCTTTGTCTTTTGCCATTGGCATTTTAATTATGATGTGTCTTGGTGTGGTCTTCTTTGGATTCCTTTTGTTTGGGGTTCTTTGCACTTCCTGGACATGTAAGTCTATTTCTTTCACCAGGTGGGGGAAGTTTTTAGTCATTATTTCTTCAAATAGGTTTTCAGTATTTTGCTCTCTCTCTTCTTCTGGTACCCCCATAATTCAGATGTTGCTACGCTTGAGGTTGTCCCAGAGGCTCCTTACACTATCTTCATATTTTGGGATTCTTTTTTCTTTTTTTTTTTTTTCTTTTCTGGTTGGGTGTTTTTCGCTTCTTTGTATTTCAAATCTTTGACTTGATTCTTGTAATCCTCTAGTCCAGCGGTTCTCAACCTATGGGTTGCGACCCCTTTGAGGGTCAAATGGGTCACCTAAAAACATCGGAAAATGTAGTAATGTAGTTTACTGTTGTTATATTAAGACTGTTACCCATGCTACACCATGCTTCAAGACAAAATTTCATTTATTTGTAATTAGAAATAAATATTTCACAATATCTAATTGTGATTATCACTATGCTTTAATTATGTTCAATTTGTAACAATGGAAATACATCCCGCATATCATATATTTACATTACGACTCATAACAGTAGCAAAATTACAGTTACGAAGTAGCAACGAAAATAATTTTATGGTTGGAGGTCACCACAACATGAGGAACTGTATTAAAGGGTCGTGGCATTAGAAAGGTTGAGAACCACTGCTCTAGTCTGTTGTTGGATTTCTGCATATTATTTTTTATTTCAGTCGGTGTATGCTTAATTTCTAGTTGGTCCTTTTTCATTTCTCGAGATATCACTAAATTTATTGGCCTTTTCTAGAAAATTCTTGAAAAACCTTTTAACCGTGATTTTGAACTCTATATTTAGTCATTTGCTTATCTCCATTTCTTTCATTTGTGACCTGTTTCTTTGTCTCCACATAATGGCTGCTTCCCTGAGTTGGTAAGAGTGGCTTTGTGTGCTAGGTATCCTATAGGACTCAGTGGCTCAGTCTCCTCAGTTACCTGAGGTGGACACTCTTGGTGCTTCCCTCTGTGGGCTATGTGCACAGTCTTGTTGTAGTTAAGCTTTGATTGTTGTTGGTATCACTGGAAGGAATTGACCTCCAGGCCAATTGGCTGTGAGGTTCAGCTGTGTCTACACTGGAAGAACTTCTATGCTGGAGACATCCTTATGAGACAAGACTTGCAAAAACCTCGGTGCTCAGTGTGGATGGGGAGAAGTTTCAGGGTGGAGTAGACAGCATTGGTTTCCCATTAGCCTTACCCTAAGAAGCCCCTGGGTCTCAGTGTCCCATGGTAATCGCAGCAAACACCTCTGAGAGAAAGCCACCCCTGAGAGAAAGTCACCCTCAAGTTCCACCTGCTGCCAGACAGTCCAGTTTCTCCCCAAATGAACCTGGGTCCCCAGAGTCTCACCCAGACCTGGAGTTCAGAGCAGTTGGGAGCTTTTGTCACCCTCCCGATTGAGAAAACCGACCGCATACTCAGTTGCCAGTGCTCTCCATGAGCACACCTCTGCATCTCTGCCTTCTGCAGCTCCTCTGAGTCTCATTGTGGTTTTCTCTTTCCTTCTAGTTGTAGAATTTCCACTCAGCCATCTTTCCTGTAGTTCTGGATAATGTCCATTTTGTCTTTTAGTTGTAGTTTTGAAAGTGTTGTGCGAGGCAGCAGTTTAGGTGCTTACCCCTACCACCATCTTGGTTTCTCTCAACAAATGACAAGTTTTGGGGAGGACATGGAGAAAAGGGAATCCTAGTACAATGCTGGTGAAAATGAATACTGGTGCAGCCATTATGGAAAACAGTATGGAGCTTCCTCAAAAAATTAAAAATGGAACTGCCACTTGATTCAATGATCCCACTCCTAGGAATATAGCCTAAGAAACTTGAAACACCAATCATAAAGAATATATGTACCCCTATGTTCATATCAGCATAATTTACAATAGATAACACTATGGAATACTATGCAGCAGTAAAAAAGAAGGATCTCTTACCCTTTGAGACAGCATGGAGGGACCTGGAGAGTATCATGCTAAGTGAAATAAGCCAGTCAGAGAAAGACAAGTATCACATGATCTCACTCATATGTGGAATCTAATGAACAATATAACTGAAGAATAAATAGGTCCAGAGACATGGAAGCATAGAACAGACTGATGAATCTGAGAAGGAAGGTGGTGGTGTGTGGGGAAAGATTAACCAAATAAGTTATGTGCATATATGCATAACCCATGGACACAGACAATAGTATAGTGAAGGCCTAGGAAGGTAGGGGGGGGTCAATGGGGAAAAGCAGGGGATATCTATAATACTTTCAACAAGAAAGATAAATTTAAAAATAAAATGTTCTCTGCATCAGACTGTAAAGGTGGAAACTCTTCAGGAGGAAAAAGAGTTCTGTATCTTGATTATGGTGATGATATAACTCACCATATTGTATACTTTAAATGAGACCAGTTTATTGCACATAAATTACATCTCAATGGAGTTATAAAAAAATGTTCCCTCCACCAAAACTGTTACTGAATTTGAATCCTCTCACCTAAAATGCTCCATTGCTATCTGCCTATAAATCCTTTTTTCTTCTCTACCTCTATGAATCTTTCCTGACTGCCCCAGGCAAATTTGGGGGCCATTTCTCTTATCTCCCAGAGTCTTAGCCATCTATCCTCATCCTCCATAGTGAGGTCTCAAATCCCCTTGGCAGTTAGGAACTTCTGACTTATAGAAATACTGACTTGGGGTAATGAGGCTTCAAGTGACTGAAGTACAGGAACTGTCTTCATTTAGGTAACCCCTACACTCAAGGAAGTGCTTGGTGTATAATAGGTGGACTAGAAGATACGTACCCTGCCCTTTAGGCTTAGTGATTCTTACTTGAAGAAGGCAGAGCAGCTATTAATAATGACCCCAGGTGGGACAGGGACATCTTGCACTACCCTAAGTGAGGAATCTATTAAAAACCCAGGTTTATTAAAAGGTTACTCCTTGATAACTGCTATGTCCCTATCCCAAGGTATACCATTTCAAAGAAACAACACACACTGAGTGGCCAGATTATTATGACCTCTGAACGCATGATAATCTGGCCACTCAGTATATATCCTATATAATAATAGGCTAATATACAAATTGTCCCCTTGACCAGGAGTTTAACCAGCAGGCAGGCGGGCCAACCTCCCATGTCCCCTGCCCTGGCCAGGCTGGCCAGACTCCACCCATGCATGAATTCATGCACCGGGCCTCTAAAATATAGTATATATACACTGAGTGACCAGATTATTATGTGTTCAGAAATCATAATAATCTGGCCACTCAGTATATATGATTTAAATAGTCAGGTAGCCTTTTAAAAAGTATTATATCATTTTGTGCAATCGGTGAGCTATGTTGCTTAAGCTTTGCTGATTAAAAAAACTCTTTTACAACTAGTATTGCCAAACAAAAATGGGCTTTTGGAGGTACAGCTAAAAACCCATCATCACTCCTCTCTGATCATTACCTTCACCACTTGGAAGACCACCAAAGGGTAAAACGTCAAGGGAGATTGAGGGTCTCCATGCATATCATCAAAACTTTATTGAATAAAGGCTGAAATAAGCAAAAATGAGTTCTATCTTTTACAAAAATATTAATTTACTTATTTTTATATTGATTTTCTAGAGAAACAACGGGAGAGAGGAGGGTGAGAGAGACATCAAACCCATAACCCAGATATGTGCCCTAGTTGGGAATTGAGTCCACCACCTTTTGGTGTATAGGATGACACTTCAACCAACTGAGGCCCACTAGCCAGAGCTCTATCTTTGTTAATTTATTTTTATTTTTTGAGAGAGAAACATTGATTTGTTGTTCCATCTATTTACGCATTCATTGGTTGATTCCTATATGTGCCTGATCGGGGATCAAACCCACAACCTTGGCTCTAACCAATGGAGTTACCAACCAGGAACCCAAAATGGGTTCTATCTTGCTTTGTTTATTTAGTCCTTGGCTTAGCTTGATTGACCCAAACATCCCTTGCCTCACATTTTCCCCTTGGAAAACTAGATAAAATACTAGACATAAGTCTTGCTACTAGAACCAAGAAACAGAATAGGGAATCATAAGGAGTGAAGTAAACCTCCATTCAACAAATATGTTCTGCAGTTGTAGAGCATGCTATTGTGTCCACTCAAACCCTTTCATCGCTACCACTGAAGAGCGCAGAAGCGCACTTCTAACACCAGTTCTTGTGTCTCTGCAAGCTCTCCCTGCTCATCCTGATAGGAATTAAGCACCAGAATTAATGCTCTCTGGACAGTCCTCAGCCAATGAGTTGGTGTATAACCACTCCAGCCTGTGGGGTGTGTTCTTACCCGGCTGAGGTCCCCAGTGGTAACCAGCTTGGCAATCTGCCCTTTACTGGCTGCCTTCCCTTACCCATCTCACTCTCTCACTCCCTGACCAGTAGTTCCCTCACCTCACAAATAATCTACATAAACAACCAGCACCCTTTCCTCAATCTAGAAACAAAAGAAAAATGAAAAGGAGAAGATAAGGCAAGACAAAGGGATAGATGAATTTATGTTCTCATTCCTGTGACTTACATCATACAGTCTCCAGAAATACACATACATATGCATATAAAGATAACACTGATTATATCAACATGTATAGAAAGAAAGATGCAACTCTCTTTTCCTTTTAGTTTGTAAGAATTTTAATGTACTCTCTTTTTTTAATAATAGGTGGGAAACATTGATGCAAGAGAGAGACATCAACTGGTTACCTCCTACATGCCATCCCCCCTCCCCAACTGGGGCCAGGGAATGAGCCTACAACCATGGTATGTGCCCTTGACTGGAATTGAATCCAAGACCTTCAGTCCACAGGCTGATGCTCTAACCACTGAGCAAACAGCCAAGGCTTTAATATATTCTTTATACCTTACTCTTATGAAAATGTTTTAGGATGATTATTATGATTATATTATCCAAGATAATTATTCTACATTATTCAAAGTATGTCTCAGGGCTATACTTTGTGCTATCCAGCCCAAACGGACTTCAGAGAAGCAAGCTTTAATTACATATACATGTGCATACATATGTTCATATATATACATTCAATGATGATATATATAATGATCCTATCTAATAAAAGAGTAATATGCAAATTGACCATATCTCCACTACACCCATAAGCCACACCCATCAGCCAATCAGGAGTGAGTATGCAAATTAACCCAACCAAGATGACTGCAGCCACAAAGAAAGCAGGTGGCTTGTGTTTCCCTGACAATGGAAGAAGCCAAGTTTTCTGCACACCCAGGCCAGCCCAGGCCTCCGCTAATGCTACAAAGTTTCAATTATAGAAGATAAATAAATCCCAACAAAAATGGCAGCAATGCCAAAACCGGTTTGGCTCAGTGGATAGAGCATCGGCCTGGAGACTGAAAGGTCCCAGGTTCGATTCCGGTCAAGGGCATGTACATTGGTTGCGGGCACATCCCCAGTAGGGGCGTGCAGGAGGCAGCTGATCGATGTCTCTCTCTCATCGATGTTTCTGGCTTTTTATCTCTTTCCCTTCCTCTTTGTGAAAAATTAATAAAAATATATTTTAAAAAAAATGGCAGCAGCCACAGAGCTGTAAAGAGCAGGAGGCTTGAGTTGCCCATGGAGATGGAGGAAGCCAAGTTTCTGCAGCCCTGGCCTGCCTTGGCCTCCGCTTAAGGCTACAAAGTTCAATTATAGAAAATAAATAAATCCCAGATGCCAGGACCTCCACTTGGGTCACCGAGGGACATGGCCAGCTTGCAAACTACCACAGGCCCCTCACCCAGGCTGCCCCATGCCCCAAGGGAACCCCCACCCTGATCCAGGACATCCTTCAGGATAAACCAGCTGGCCCCCACCCATGTACCAGGCCTGTATCCTATCTAATCCTTTCTAATAAAAGAATAACATGCAAATTGACCATCACTCCAACACACAAGATGGCTGCTCCCATGTGATCAAAGATTGACTGCTCCTATGTGGACACAAGATGGCCAGCAGGGGAGGGCAGTTGGGAGGGACCAGGTCTGCAAGGGAGAGAAGTTGGGGGTGATTAAGCCTGCAGGGGAGGGCAGTTGGAGGTGATCAAGTCGACAGAAGAGAGAAGTTGGGGGTGACTGGGCCTGCAAGAAAGGGCAATTGGGGGCGGGGGGGACCCAGGCCTGTAAGGGAGAGCCGTTAGGGAGTGGGGGGACAGACCTGCTGGGGAGGGCAGTTAGAGGTCACCAGGCCTGCAGGAGAGGATAGTTAGAGGCAAACAGGCTGGCAGGAAAACATTTAGGCATCAATCAGGCTGGCAGGGGAGAGTGATTAGGAGGTGATCAGGCTGGCAGGTATAAGTGGTTAGGAGAAATCAGAAAGGCAGGAAGGCTAGCAGTTGGGAGCCAGCAGTCCTGGATTGTGAGAGGCAGTTGGACATCCCTGGAGTGGTCCCAGATTGGAGAGGGTGTAGGTTAGGTTGAGAGACACACACCTCCATGCATGAATTTCATGCACCGGGCCTCTAGTAGTATATATTTCTGAGAAAGCAAACTATGATTTCACAGCAATAGCTGGACACACAAGGAATTTACAGCTCCCCAAAGAAAATATATCTGGATGACCTGTCCAGCAATTATGCCCTGAGATGTAGGAATGTCTCCATATTTCATTCCCCACTCCTTGCCTGAAACAGTTTCAATCACTTGACAAATCATTATCATTCATTAATAATGCTTACCAATTGTCCACATGTGAAAAAAATTCACTACATGTTTCACAGATACAACTTCTTTCTCCAGGTAGTTTTCATTTTAATGGGAACAATATAGAATATATATGTCTTCCTTTTACATATTCTGTTTGGGTTTGTTGTTGTTTCTTGTTTTGTCTGCTTTCTCTCTATTCCAAAGGGATAATTTCCTGGTTTCATAAACTAAGTTGGCTCATTTCACTTCCATGAGTCAGGAAATACTTTACAAAAGAATAAAGATATAAAGCAGACTGGGGATAAAAGATGGAAGGAGGCTGAGGCGGCAAACCAAGCTGGCTGAGCAGTGACGGCTGCGCCTCCTCAGTATGGAAAGAAATTCCTGGTGGTGGGTCACCCTGTGCAGGGACAATGGAAGTATCACTGGGGACAAAAACAGCATACATCAAGAAGAGGTCAACTGATGATAGCAGCAATTGTCCCATCCATCTCATGGCTTCATCTCAAATTACTCGACATCCATTTGATGAGATCAAATTCTCTTGGTCCTGATTTCATAGTCACAGAGACTGACTTCTGTACTATACAGCTTAGAAAGTCCAAACAGATGGAATCTGATTTTCTCTTCCAAAGCTCTCTACCAGATCTGCCTTAATTGGGCCACGAAGGCCAAAGTTTTGAAGAACTTTGTCTCTTTTTTTTATTAAATATATTTTATTGATTTTTTTACAGAGAGGAAGGCAGAGGGATAGATAGTTAGAAACATCGATGAGAGAGACATCGATCAGCCACCTCCTGCACGACCCCTACTGGGGATGTGCCCGCAAGCAAGGTACATGCCCTTGACCGGAATCGAACCTGGGAGCTTTCAGTCCCCAGGCTCTATCCACTGAGCCAAATCGGTTTTGGCTCTTTTGATTGTTCTAGAAACTGTTGCCTAAGCCCAGACTTACCCAAAGTCTGATAAGAATCATCGCCCTACTATCCAGAGGACCTTCTGGTTTGGCCTGTAGTATAAGGGTCCTGAGGCATGAACTTCCCTACATGCTGAACCTGGATGACTTGGGCTCGGTAGGGAGCCCTCCTAAGATCACGATCCGGTGGAGAGACAATTTGAGGCGTAGTACCTGTATTGATTATTTTGTTGTTGTTAATCCTGACCTGAGGATATTTTTTTCCACTGATTATTAGAGAGAGTGGGAAAGGATGGAAGGAGGGAGAGAGAGAGAGAGAGAGACTAACAACAATGGGTTCTTCTCACGCACACCCTGACTGGTGCCAGGGATTGAATCTGGAACCCATAGACAATACGTTGAATCACAAAGGTTTTGGGCCAGTGGTTTTAAACCTATTTTTTCAAAAATCTAGGACTCTGCTTTCCTACTAAAATTTTATATTGAAACAAAAGAAAAAAAACATGTGTGTAGGTAATACCTGAGGAGGGAAAGGGACCTCCACACTGACCCCTAAGTAAGAACTGTCTCAAAGTTCTGTCTTAAAAACCACTTATCTAGCTCAGCCCCTCCAGGTTAGGGGCACACCATTTCCTAATGCTTAATCCTTTGCTCTTTTTGCTATAACACCTTGTCTTTGAGAATCTATTTGAACCTATAGAATCACATATGGCAATATTAAGGCACAAGAATTACCGACTCTATGCTTTCATTAAAGACTTCTTCCTGTTCATTTCCTGAGAAGTTTTTAGTTCTTTGTATCACATTAATTCCAACTGGTAATTCTGAATGCCTCTTGGCAGAAGTAATATAGATCAGATTCCAATAGACATATATCATGACAATAATTTTAAAAAACCAAAAACTCAAACCCAGGTCTACAGGTTTCAGTAAGATTTCATCTATATGATGTAATCAGCTAGAGTTTAGTATTATACTAAAGTGTTTGGATAGTGTCTTGGATAATACCATAAAAAGATCTTTGCCTATACTGTCCTCATGCTGATAGATTCAATAACTCAGTTGGTAGGTGGCTTCCAAGTCCCTCACCATATTATAAAATCCAACTAACACACCATTCCCCAGACCCTTGAGGAGTTTATTCCCACACTTCCTGTAGTGTCACCACATAGTCAGAGACGACACAGAGAAGAGACCAAACCTGGCAGCACAACCCCTGGGAGTGGACCCTGTGATCCCAGCTTGGTCAATAAGGACTCCTTGGTTATCTGCAAGACCAGAGACCTTATCCTATATAATATGCAAATTGTCCCCTCTACAAGGAGTTCGGCCAGGGGGCAGGGCCAGCTGGCCAACCTCCTGTGTCCCCTCACAGGTCGGTCCAATTGGCCCCAATCAGCTCAATGGGAGTGGGTCAGCCAGACCCCACCCCTGCATGAATTTATGCACTAGGCCTCTAGTTAAAGTAATTATGTTCAAAGTCTTTTAAAAGAAGGGAAGATAAATAAGAACTTGAAAGAAATGCATGTACATACTCGAAAAATTCAAGGTCAGGGTGGAAGCAGGTGTGGAAGTATGAGGTAGAGGTATCAGACTCTGTGAAAGCTTGTTGCGGGGGAAGGGGGTCCCTCTTACACATTCCCACACCACTAAGACTGGGAGGAGGGAAGATGTTGAGGTTCAGAAAGGACTGGTTGTAGAAGCAACAGCAATGAAAAGGAGGCCACAAGAATGAGGAAATTGTCTACATGGAGTATAAATTCAAGGCCAGGATCCAAGTAAAACATCAAAATGAAAAGACAAAAAGGTAACAGAAACATTTCAGATGACAAAGCTGAAACTCTGTCTCTGAGATGTGGCTTCTTAGGCCTCCATTTATGCCATTATGACAGTTAGCATGGGAGCCCCATCATATCTAGACAGTGAGTCCTGACATGCAGTGCCTCTGGTTCAAATGGAACCTGCTCACCACAACAATGATCTGGGTAGGGGGTTAGGTGGGTAGGGCCAACTCGAATTCCTTGCTCAGGTTTCTCAACCATTAGCTAGCATTTGAAAAATGATATTAGAATAGTTCATGCTGGCACACTCTCTGAACTCAGCTTGCCCTGGTTCTGGCACTTGTGCCCCACAAAGGGAGGCAGACTTTAATGGCACTTCAAAAACAAGGAAAAGAGGATGAAATACTTGTGAAACTTCTGACAATATTGCATCATATACATATAAGCATGCAAGTGGTAAGAGTACTGCCTGTTCTATAACATACACAATGAAACTCCCACTAGAACAACCTTTTATAGTACCTTGTAGAGCAGTGACACTATAGTTAGAGTTGAGAACCAAACATCTGGGGCTTGTAAATAGCTCTGCACTCTATTAGTTTTGGAGGGATCTACTGCTTTCTGAACAAAGCACGAAAGCATGTAAATTCTGCAGCACTGTAGAAAAGCTCTGGGATTTACTGTAAAACTATTACACAAATTATTTGTTGCATAACCTTGACCAAGTAACCTAACTTCTGGTCCTTAGTTTCTGCATCTATGAAATGATGAGAATACTGAAACCTACTTTACAGAATTATGGTTGGATAAATTAAATGAGATGATATATGTATAACATCTACTAGTGTCTGGTACACAGAAGTTTCATTCATTTGACCAATATTAATTGAGCACCATGCTATTTGTAAGGCACTGGGTGCTAGAAATAAAAATGAGCAAAACCAGACTTGATACCTGTTCTCTTGGAGCTTTCAGTATGGCTACTAGTCTAGTCACTAAAAATAACACTCACTGTGAATTGCTCCTCGTGAGTGAAGTACACGGCTGGTCCAACATAGGTTGCAAGGATAACAAGTGAGTTATAGATTGTGTCCCTCAACTGCATAAATCTGACTGAAAGGGTAAGAGAACCATAGCACTGGATGGCTCTGCTACAAATAATGTGACCTTGGGCAAGTCATATAACAACTTGGACCTGGGTTGGATTAGTGGTTCTTAGTCTCAGTTGTGTATCAGAATCTCCAAGTACGGGGCTCGGGGGCCTGCCCTAATTTTTAAGATGTCCCCAACTAGTCAAATATAGATATTTTGGCCTCTGTGCACCTGTAAGATCCCTTTTAACAGGAAAGCTCTGATAAATTCCTGTAACACAAAGCTGAAGCCAAGCATGCCACAGAAACGGCACCAGTCACGTGCAATGAGTTAGAAAGGCAAACATCAGTTAGTATCATGGAAGTGGAACTGGAGGTGAGCCTTGGATGAAGGCTGAAATCTGAATTTGAAGAGACTGAGAAAGGGAACAGCATGGAGAACATAAGCCAGATATTTGACAGGAGAACAAAGTGCTTGAATGAAAATGATGGTACATGAGTTTGGCAAGGTAACTTGAGACTAACTTCATGATTTTCTTCCTTCCTTTCATCTACCCATCCATTCATCCATTCATTCACACTGTGAATATATTTGGAAATAGGGTCTTTTTAGAGGTAATAGAGTTAAAATGAGGTCATTAGGGTGAGCCCTAATCCAATAAAACTGGTGTCCTTATAAAAAGGGGAAATCTGGACACAAAGTCAGAATGCACAGAGAGAAGACAATGTGAAAACACACAGGAGAAGCCACGTGAAGTGGAGGACTGGATTGTACATCTACAAGCCAAGGAACACCAAAAATGCTGGCAACTATCAGAGCTAGGGCAGAGGCCTGGAACAGACTGCCCCTCACAGCTTCTGAAGGATCTTGCTGATGCCTTGATTTCAGACTTCCAGTCTCCAGAACTGTGACACAATCCATTTCTGTTGCTTCAAGCCTTCCTTCCAGTTTGTGGTACTTGGTTACGGCGGCCCTAGGAAACTAATCCATAATGTGATGGCAAAGGGAGCAGAGGCAAAGGGCTGTTAGAGATTGCATATCAGAGGCGTGGCAACTGATGTTCTGAATCACTAGATCCACCAGCTAATTATGCACCTGGAACTGTGCCTGACACACCTCATTTAATGTCATCCAGTATCCGTGCACATTTGCTGAGTAATTAATGAGATGTTGGGGATAAAAAGAGTAAAGATCGATTCTTGGGGAGAAGGTGGGATGTGGGAGGAAATGCAGGCTCCGTCTCAGCCACGTGAGCCTCTCCAGAAAGACATTTAGAGGTAGCTGGGGCACAGAAGCGAGACTTGGGGGAGAAGTCTGGGCCGGAGATTAAATTTTAGGAAGAACCCATGTAGAGATAACAGATTAGATGCAGTTAGAAAAAATTATATGGAAAAAGAGAGAACTAAAGGCAGACTCACCATAATGTAAGGTCTCAGAGGACAGAAAAAGAGGAGAGGAACATAGACACGTTTGGTGGCACTGAAGACAGGAAAGAGTTCCAGGAGGAGGAGGACCTAGCTTCGCAAGTCCGGGCATGTTTCAAGATATTTTATTTCCATGTAATAACGAATCTTTATTTTAACATAAATCAATGACAAATCTTAAATGGTTTTAAATGGAGCAGCTTTTGAATTTCATTTTTTAAAATTTAATTTTTTTTCTTTATTGATTAAGGAGGTATGATATATGTGTCCTTACCCCCCATTGCTTCCCCAACACCCCCCTCTCCCCCACTCATGCCCTCACCCCCCTGGTGTCTGTGTCC
This sequence comes from Lasiurus cinereus, assembly GCA_011751065.1. Classification (NCBI taxonomy): domain Eukaryota; kingdom Metazoa; phylum Chordata; class Mammalia; order Chiroptera; family Vespertilionidae; genus Lasiurus; species Lasiurus cinereus. Next base: position 2,420,523 of record JAAGEH010000011.1, on the reverse strand, counting down.
ATTGGTTATGTTTATAAGCATAAATACAAGTCCTTGGTTGATCTTTCCCCCATCCTCCCCTACCTACCTTCTGAGGTTTGAAGATTTTGATCGATGCTTCTCTGTCTCTAGATCTACTTTTGTTCATCAGTTTATGTTATTCATTATATTCCACAAATGAGTGAGATCACGTGATATTTATTTTTCTCTGATTGGCTTATTTCACTTAGCAAAATGCTCTCTAAGTCCATCCAGGCTGTTGCAAATTGAATTTCTTAAATGCAAGTAAAAGTTCTGAGGGGAAACTGTTAGCGTTAATCTGAGTGTTTCAATAGCAACTTTAACCTACAAAGTTCCAAGAGTGTTGAATCAAGTAAATAATCTAGTAGCAAATATTACCTCCCTAATGTCATAAATAAAAAGTTTCAGAAAATAAAGACTTGTAGCTCAATTTTACCTAGAAAATTAGGTGAAGAGCTGGGTTCTGATTCTTGGACAAATATTCAAATCAAAGCACCAGTAAGCTCATCCATTTATTTATTCATCCAATACTTTATTGACCAGCTAGCAGTGCATCAAGAAGCTTACAGTCTAATGGCACATTATCAGATAGTTTAAAAACAGGTTAAAGCCCAAGGCAATTTGGCTCAGTGGACTGGAGGGTCCCAGGTTCTATTCCAGTCAAGGGAACATGCCCAGGTTGCAGGCTTGATCCCCAGTGGGGGGCATGCAGGAGGCAGCCAATCAATGATTCTCTCTCCTCACTGAAGTTTCTCTCTCGCCCTCTCCCTTTATTTCTGAAATCAGTAAAAAACAAACAAAAAAAAAAAACACTAAAAATAGTATTTCATGGATGGGTGACTAGATAAGCAAATATGGTGCATACATACTAAGACACATGGAGGAACCATGAGGGCATTATACTAAGTGACATAAGCTAGACACGAAAGGACAAATATTGTGTGATTCTATTTATGTAAGATACACAGAGTAGTCAAATACATAGAGACAGAGAGTAGAATGTTGGTTTCCAGGGGCAGGGGAGAGGAGAAAGGAGAATGGGGAGTTAGTGTTTAATAGGTACAGAGGATCAGTTGGGGATGATGATAAGTTCTGGAAATGGATGGTGATGACGGTTAGAATATGAATGTACTTAAAGTCACCGAACTGTGTAGTTAAAAATGGTTACAATGGTAACTTTTGTCATGTACATTTTATCATAATAAAAAAAACAATAATACTTGTGAACCTATCAGGTAATTGCAAACATTGAAGGTCTTCTTCCGTGAGTCTCTATGAGAACATAAAGCTCCTTCAGCTCAGTGAACGGCCAAGTTCTCGTGCCACCAGATGCTATGTGAGAAGGGACATGTTCTGCTTTCTGCTGCCCAGTTTGACAGCTGGCAGCACCCCACAGATCTCAAGGCACATGCAGGCCTTTTTGACTGTGAACTTGTATGTAACAGGTTCTTATCTGGGACACTCGTTCCCGGGCTTCAGGAATTACTGCCCGTCATCTGATAGGAAAAAGGACTCTCCTGCTTGCTCCCTCCCTGTCACTGCCACGAAAGCAAAACTCCCACCACAGCCCTTCTCCGGAAGATCAAACTCAGACTGCAGCTACAAGCCTATTATTCCATTTAAATGGCATGTGACTGCTGATTAACTATTAATATCCGTCTTAATCGCTGGCATTCTAAATTTTCTTATAACACACAGAAAAGATAAGAAGTTGACGGATTCTGTCAATAAGTTGATGTCAAATTCAAGAAAAGAGAACAGGTATGAGTTGCTATTGCAGTTCATACTACATATTTTAAAGTTTTTATTATAGCCCTGGCTGGTTTGGCTCAGTGGATAGAGCATGGGCCTGCAGATTGAAAGGTCTCAGAGTTCAATTCCAGTCCAGGGCACATGCCTGGGTTGCAGGCTTGATCCCCAGTAGGAGGTGTGCAGAAAGCAGCCAATGATTCTTTCTTATCATTGATGTTCCTATCTCTCCCTCTCCCTTACTCTCTGAAATCAATAAAAATATACTTTAAAAAAATAAAGTTTTTATTATAATTCATTAGCATTTGCATCTTTAAATATGATGTTTATGTTTTACTTTATTACATGTTCACATTCAGAAATATTAGAAAATACAACTAAGAAATAGAAAGCAATAGCACTGAAACTCTATCACCTAGAAAGAACCACTACTGACACTTGAGCATACCGACTTTCAGCTGGAACCCCTTATGTAGTATTTACCATTCTCCCCCAGGACACACAGCACCATGTGCCCCAGAAGATGGCTGTCAGGAGGGAGTCAGAATTAGAACTCAGTTCTCCTTGGCCATCTGAGCCTCACTGCCCAGTAACCATCTGGATGTTCGGAGTCCTGGCTGAAAATACAGCCTCCTCTGAGATGGTTTCCGTTACTAAAATGTTTGAGAGCCAGCCAGAGCCTGGCCTGGGCACTGAGCGAACATCTGGGTGAGGGACTGGCCAGAGACCCACCCAACAGCTGGAGGCCATATGGGCACTGAGCCTCCCCAGCCAGCAAAGTCTCTCACTCCACATCTTCCCTTCAAAGCCTTCCACCCCCACTTTGCACTCCTTTGCTCCTCTGCCCTCACTTCCCCACTCTGTCCAGGATAATAATTTCTTCTGCCTTCTTTGTTCCTTTCTTCCTTGTCACGTCTCTAATGTCTTCCTTTTTCACTCTACCTGCACCTGGAAGAGTTTTTCCCTCCCTTGTCAGTCTGATGGTTTCCTCCGTGTGTTTCCTCAAAGCCCTTTCTGGCTGAAAGGCGTGCCTGGACTTCCCACACTGAAGGCTTTCCTGCAGCTTCCTCTGACCAGTCAGTTTCATGGGAGAAGGATCACTCATTTACCAAACTCACCAAGACCAGCTCTGAACCGGTACTGCCATGAGCACAGACCCAGGCCAACCCTCACTGGGTCTGTTGAAGGACAACCGAAACCAGTAATGGAAGAAAGTAATAGTTGTATGTTAGAATTTTAGTGTGTAAGTGTCACTGAGAGCAGAGAGGAAAAAGCAGCCTTGTCCAGGAAGGTCAGCGAGGCAGGAAGAGAGGGCAGTTCTGAGTGAACCTCAGTAAAAGTGGTTGTCCCACAGGCTCCCAAGGTGCAAGGACCATGCAAACAGCAGGGTGAGCGTGAGCCTCGGCCCACACCAGGCAGTCTGAGCAGGAAGGGCTTGTTACTCTACACTCAGGAGGACCAGTGGCTCTCCTGTGTCCCCTGTAAATGGGTCTTACACCAGATTCTGTATCTAACTCTCATTCTCAGTTGGGAAAGTTCAGTACAGACCTGCCTCGGCATCAGGTCACAGCAGAGCTAAAACTACGGCAAAACGCACTGTTAAAGGTTCACAAAATCCACAGCGGAGCATGTGGTCATGGGAGGCTATTTGAGATGAATGGCCTCCGTGACAATGGATTCTCGGAACTGCAAGCTTGCTCATCTACTAAATAGAGGGATCAGCTCAGTGACTTCCTCTGACAAAGAGGGTCCCATAGTCACATAAGTATGGGAACCACTCCCTCTCCTGGGGGATTTATGTTGCCTGTGAAATATTAAAGTTCTGTGTGTGTGTGTGTGTGTGTGTGCGCGTGCATACACACTATTTAATTTGGTTGAAAATGACATTTATCAAACTTATTTGATCACTCACTCCTTTTTTTCACCAAATTCCTAGTCACCCCCAGAGAGGAACGCATGTTGAAGGTGCTGGACTCGATAACTTCCAGCCTACCTCTCAGCCACTGCATTCATTGCTCTATGGATAGGAAATACGTCATTAAAGCTGGAACCAGAGGAACCAATGTAACTGGGTTTCATGGATACTACCACTTATTCTAAGAAGATAATGAAACTGGAAATGGGATGCAACCTTATGAAAGGGTGTGATGACAAGGATGGACAATGAGGGGTCAAGCAGGAGGCCAGAGATCCACAAGTGAGAAGAGAAATAACAGAGAGGGCAGGAAAAAGAAGGCCTGAGCAGGGAAATGGGGATGGAAATAAAGCCAGGAAAACCTCCATCAGTAGAAAGTACGTTTGGAAAATATGAGGCAGTTTCAGAGAAATCTAGGCACCAGGAAAGGCTGAACTAGGGATCAGGAGGCCATGAGATTAGCCTCTGCCTCAGAATGAAAGAAACCTGTGTCCTCAGGAGCCACGGGCAGGAAGGTACCTTGACAAAGCACAAGTAAGGAGAGGCTAGTGAGGACGCAGAGCAGGACCACAGGAGGAAGGAGAGGAAAATCAGATAACGTTAGGGTGACAAGGAAGGAAACAGGAGGGCTAATGAATACCTAACCCTGCCAAAGACTGAATGAGCAGCAGGAGCTGGTATCTACAACCTACCCTCTGCTCTCCACGCCTTGCCTTCTGTGGCTGCTGGGACCTTGCTCACACCACACTCCTCTCCTGAGCATGTGCACTGCTTTCCAATGTACCTTCAAGTCTTCTGTGGCTCTGCTATCCACCTTAAGTTACCACCCAATTTCTGTCCTTCATCGCCAAGCTGCCTGAAAGACGTTTCAGTGCCACAATTACAAATTCCTGGTTAGACTAGAATCCTCCAATTTGCCACATCCAACAACGAATCTATCCACTTCCCCTTCAATCCAGCCCCTAGCTTACCTGCTCACATGAGTGCCACAGCCATGTCCCAGTCAGCCAGACTTAAAGCAGCAGCGCCGCCCAGGCCTACTTAGGGGACAAGTCTTGTGACATCTGCCTCTGTGCTGACTCTCCCATCTGTGCCACTCTGACCCCTATTCTGGTGGCCTTCTACATGCCCTCCATGCTCTACTCAAAAGGCAAATCCTCACACACAGGTCTCCCTTCCTCTTACATAACTAGATGGCAATCAGAAGACACAAACATGCTGAAACCGGTTTGGCTCAGTGGATAGAGCGTTGGCCTGCGGACTGAAGGGCATGTGCCTTGGTTGCGGGCACATCCCCAGTGGGAGATGTGCAGGAGGCAGCCGATCGATGTCTCTCTATCATCGATGTTTCTAACTCTCTATCCCTCTCCCTTCCTCTCTGTAAAAAAATAAAAAAAAAAAAAATATATATATATATATATATATATATATATATATATATATATATATAGACACAAACATGCTGAACCCAGACTCAGTCTCACAATTCTTCTTAACAAAATATACAGTCCTGCCCTAACAGGTTTGGCTCAGTGGATAGAGTGTCGGCCTGCAGACTGAAGGGTCCCAGGTTCAATTCCAGTCAAGGGCATGTACCTTTGTTGCGAGCACATCACAGTAGGAGGTATGCAGGAGGCAGCTGATTGATATTTCTCTCTCATTGATGTTTCTAACTCTCTATACCTCTCCCTTCCTCTCTGTAAAAAATTAATAAAATATATTAAAAAATACACACACACACACACACACACACACACACACACACACACATACACATACACACAATTTTAAAAGGCCACCATCAGGCAACTAAAGTTGACACTCAATATGACACTCAACCATACATTTCATTATAGTTAGCAACTCTGAAATCTGAATCCAACGTCAATGCTGGCTGCCAAATAAATTCTAATGATGCAATAAATTCCAGTCCTGACATACTACGTCTGAGTGACAAGAACTTGTCATAGTTGTTCACATTGTTGTCACTTCAGTTGAGTAATTGCTAGCACTACACACACCAAGTTTAACTGGCATATAAAAAGTTTTTTTAAGAAGATGATACCATGATTCAGCATTGAAACATGTTTTTGGTACACAGAAAGGCAGGGACACAGAATATAAATTTTACATTTGTAAATAAAATGTCCATCAGAGGAGTGACCAAAATCCATCTTTTATTGCAAAGAAAGGAAGATACTCAGAGGCAAATGAAGGAAGGGTGCTCCTTGCTAAGATATGCTTATCACAGCACAAACAACTGTACCTGGAGGATAGAGAAAAGACAAATTCCTTGGAACAGATGAAAGAATTTGCAAAGACAGGCTGGCATAAATTCATATTTCACAGGACTATTTTGTTGTTAATCCTCACTTGAGAATATTTTTCCCACTGATTTTTAGAGAGAGTGGAAGGGAGGGATAGGAAAGAGAAAAAGTGGAAAGGGAGAGAGAGAGAGGAGAGAAGAGAGAGACACACATCGACTGATTGCTTCCCTTGAACAGAAATCGAACGCACAACTCTTTGGTGCATGGGCCAATGCTCTACCACTGAACCACACTGGCCAGGGCTCACAGGTCTATCTTAAAGGCATTGTATTATAAGTAATTAGCAGTGTTTCTTTCTTTAAATATAGAAAATAAAAGTATAACATAAAACCAAAGGCATTTGAGACTCAAAGAATTTGTTCATATCAAGCTTAACATCTCAGCATGTTTTTTGGTCCCTAAGCCAAAAAAATACCTAATAGTTCCAACTAGAAAGTGGTCAAGTCCAAACTACTTAATAAGTATTTATGTTCCAAAAACTTAGTAGCCATTTAAAAAGATACACACAAATGGAAAGAAAAATATTTTTATTTCATTCTTAAATAACTCCTTAGTAACTCTTTCTTAACTCCTTTAGAGATGAGGATGCTGAAGCAGCCAGAAGTTCAGTGACTTCCCAAGGTCTCAGAGCTAATAAATGGTTCTGCCCTGTAGGACAGGAATTTGGGTAGTTTTTTCTTTTTGTATCCCCTGTAGGACATAAACTCCTTACAGGCAAGAACTACGCCTTAGCCCTGTGTGTATGCAGCAGAACCTAACATAGCATCCTGCCACAAAATCAACAGTGAACAAATAGTTCCTGAATTAAATAATTTCTACCAAAGAACTGCTCTCATTGCAGCATAGTTGGCATTTTCAGTAGCTAACCCTGTGCTTGCCACATTGAAGAGAATGGTAGGGAAAAAGGCACCAAAGGAAATAAAAAGAAGAAAAGATACTTGACTGCACAGCCTGAACAGAGGTGGCTAAGAGTTACCCAAGTGGTGCCCTATGAGCCATCAGCACCCTGGGGAAGTCTTAGACTTAATAAGCCACTGCTGAGCTTTCGGCCTTTGCAAAAACTGATCTGAGTGTCCGGCTCAGCTCTGGAGGGCAAGGTGAACTCTTCTACAAGGACACTCTTCCCCAGCCGCTCAAGCAAGCGAAGGCACCATGAACATGGGTCAATCACAAGTGTGCTGAAACCAACGCACCCACAGGGAAAGGCAGGTGCCCGGCTCAGGGACATCCAGCAGCTCACTGTCACTGCTTCAGAGCCAACGTCCAGACTCGCCGCCTCAGCAGCCTGGCCTCTGCGCAGGTGACTGGCGAATTCCCTTCACCCTGTGGAAACACAAGCTTCCTTCACAACCACCACCGCAACATGCACCTTCACAGTGGGAGCTCAGTAGGGCAGTGCAGAACTGGCCCAGCTGTGTCTCAGGATACCCGGGTGACTTCTACTACAACCACCCACAGTAAAATCCCAATCGTATACACTTAGCTATGGCTTGGGCATGAGCCACACTTCCCAGTTATCTGTTCTAAAAAGGGTTTTTATTCCTCCTCTGGAGAAAGAACCCCTCTGGAGAAAGTGCAGTTGGAGGGAAACGTCTCTCCACAGGAATTCATTTCATTCACTTCACCTCATGTACCCTCTAAATCCTGAACCTGAGGCATGTGTGTATGTTTAATATGGGGTGGCTGACAGAAAATGTGTCCCCAGGGAAACAGCCAGAAGAAACTCCAGGAGGATTCAATGGATCTGCCAGGCTGCTCGCTGACAAGCCTGGCAGTTCTGAAATGACAGCAAGTTAAGAACACAGGACTCATAGATCTCCTGAGACCACAGCAGTCATCGGTGCAAGTTACATGTGAGAAGAAAGCTTAGTAAACAAGACTTTATAGAGACTGTCTGGGGCCCACACAGACCATCAGATTGGAGACCTTGCACAAGCCCCAAGTGCGAAGTTCCCGCATTCCTTATCCCAGGCTTTCTGGTTCTCTGACTGCCCATTCGGATGTGGGCAATTGATTACAAGGCAGCAAAACTCCACCCAACCAGCAGCTCCTAAATCTGTTGAATTAGTGGAAACAAAGGCAATTTCAAGGTCTCTCACATCTCTTACTTCCCTTCGTCCTCACCACACCTGACTAAAGTGGCAGGCCCACATCAGCTCCTGAAGAAACTGTTACTCATGAAGGGGAAGTCCCCCAGTGGTCTGCAAATGCATTAGTCAACAGAGCCAAATATCAATAGTACAATGACTGAAATTTCTTTTGAGAGCCAAATTTTTTAAACTTAAACTTCAAAATCGACTCGCCCAGGCCATGGTATTTGTGGAAGAGCCACACTCAAGGTGCCAAATAGCCGCATGTGGCTCGAGAGCCGCAGTTTGCCGGCCAAGGTCCTAGCCCAAAATCAGACAGCAGTTCTCGAATCCAGATCTCCCCAAGTCAGGACTCATCTGCCTCATCTTTCATCCAGCACCTCAAAGCATTCTTACCACCACGCAAATGGGCAGATGGCAGAATGAAGTGATTTGCTTGAGGTCACACACACATGCAAAGCATTATCATATTATCACCTGCTCTGGTGAAATGATTTCCATGACAAGGTTGGTCGCTGATGGAAAGAACAGCCTGGTGTGGGAGACCTGACTCACCATCAATGCCAGACACGCCACTGAAACACTCCTAGAAATACTTTTCAGAATACTTAACAAGATAATAATATTCCATAAGAATTTTGTGTTATCTCCAATTATCTTAAGTGGTATCATTAAGTACAAAACTAAATAAACTTCAATTCACATGTATTTAAAAGGCATTCTATGGCCAGTGCTGGTCAGCGGTTAGAGCATCAGCCCATGCACTGAAGGGTCATGGCCTTGATTTCTGGTCAAGGGACGTACCTGGGTTGCAGGTTTGATCCCCGGCCACTCTTGGTAAGCAATCGATGTGTCTCTCTCACATTGATGTTTCTCTCTCCCTCTCCTCCCTCCCTCTCTTTCATTCTCTCTAAAAATCAGTAGGGAAAAAATTATTGGGGGGGGATTAACAAACAAACAAACAAAAAAGGCATACCATGTAGTATGTATCTTGGGAGAAGGGAGAGAAGAATTGTCATGTTTCCACTCCAAATAGTTTACTTCTGTTTTCAGAGGGTTTTCGTTCACCCCTAAGCTTCTAAAACTGTGCAAAGGCATGATGGGCATAAAGCTCAGGTTACTATGGCCTGTGAACATCTCAAAGACCCCTTAACTCTAACCACTAGATGCCTCACTCAGCCAATGTTCCCATTCAACAAGCCCACTGCCAGATGGGTTTTGCATGCACAAGTCATTTGTCCCAAAGGAAGGGGTTTCTGAGCTCCTGGAGCTTCATCAATTAGTGAGAATTACTACTTACTATACAAGAAAATAACATTAAATACACCAAATATATGAAGATTTATAGTCTGTCAATTTATCATGGTTTGACTGGATTTTCTAAACATTGTTCAGGTCACTTCCTCTAACCACACTTAACGCAGGATGCCTCAAAGACCTGTATTAGCCACTTAACATGCTTCGAATGTTCATCTTTAGTGGCACAGACAATGCCTCTAAAAGTAAGTAACCCATAAAAGAGGGGAAAGTATTTGCAAATATATATAATTAGCTACAATATATTAACAATTCTCACAACTCAAAAGACAGATAATCCGCTTTTTTAAATGGGGAAAGGATTTGAATAGACATTTCACCAAAGAATATATAAAAATGGCCAATAAGCACATGAAAAAATGCTCAATATCATTAGCCATTAGGAAAATGCAAATCAAAACCACAACGAAATACCACTTCTCATCCTGTCTTAACCTGCTCAGGCTGTCATAACAAATACCATAGACCAGGCAGCTTAAAGAACAAAAAGTTATTTTCTCACAGTTCTAAAGGTTGGAAGTCCAAGTTGAATGTGCAAGGATCGCTGAGTTCTGGTGAAGGCTCTCTACCTAGTTTGCAGACAGCCACCTTCTTACTCTGTCCTCACATGGCAGATGGGAGAGAACATACTGGCTCTTTTTATAACAGTACTAATTCCATTATGAGGACTCTATCCTTATGACCTTATCTAACCCTCATTACCTTCAAAAGGTCCCATCTCTAAATACCACTATATTGGGAGATAGGCTTCAAATATGTAAACTGGCGGGGAGGGCAGGAGGAGGTATGTATTTCAGTCCATAGCAATATCTATTAGGATGGCTATACCTAAAAAACACAGATAATAATAACTGTTGATAAAGATGTGAAGAAATCAGAACCCTCATACACTGCCAGTGGGAATGTAAAATAGTATAGCTTTGAAAAACAGTCTTCCAGTCCCTCAAAAGGTTAAATATAGAGTCCCCAAATGACCAGCAATTCCACCCCTTAGTATATGCCTAAGAAAAAAGAAAACATATATCCACACAAAAATTTGGACACAAACGTTGATAGCAACATTATTCATAATAGCCAAAAATTAGAAACAACCCCAGTGTCCATCAACTGGTGAAAGAATAAATAAAAGGTGCTATATTATTCAACCATAAAAAGAAATGAAGCCCCAGCCAGGTGGCTCAGATGGTTGGAACACCATCTCATACACCAAAAAAGGCTGCAGGTTCAATTCCTGATCAGAGCACATACCTAGGTTGTAGGCTTGATCTCCAGTTAGGACACATAAAGGAGGCAATCAATTTATGCTTTTCTCTCACATCCATGTTTCTCCCCCCCCCCTCTCTTTTCCTTCTTCTCTCTCTAAAATCAATAAACATATCCTTAGGTAAGGATGTAAAGGAAAGAAATAAAGTACTAACACATGCTTCAATATGAATTACGCTAAGTGAAAGGAGCCACATATTGTATGATTCCATTTTTATGAAATGTCTAGAATAGGCAACAGGGACAGAAAGTAGATTGGTGGTTGCTTAGAACTGGCAGGGCAATTGTGGGGAAATGAAGTGACTGCCAATAGGTACAGTGTTTCTTTTTAGGAAGATGAAAATGTGCTAACATTGATTGTTGTGATGATTACACAACTTTGTGAATATGCTAAAAACTATTGAATTATATATTTTAAATGATTGAATTGTATGGTCTGTGAATTAAATCTCAATGACCTGTCACATATATTTAAAAAGTAAGTGGTAGCTAACATCCCTGGAATCCAGTTGAGACATGTCTTAGGAGAAAAGACCATACCCCTGAGTAAGACCTCTTCTAGACCCAATCTCATATAAACGAAAACCAAGCCCTGACAAGATCTGCAGAAAAGATGGAGTCAGTCCTGCCAAGTTAAAGTCTGTGCTTTTTACAGATCTACGCTATCAAAGTCTCAAACTAAGCCAACACCAGCACAAAGTGATCAGCCAGTAACTTAACTGTCTGCTAAAACAAGAACCAACACACTTCATAGTCTTTAAAATACATTATCACAATGCCTATTATTCAATAAAAAATCACTAGGCAAAAAATAAATTGGGAAAATTTAAGAAAAATTAGTCAAAATAAACTAAATTTGACATGGCCTAGATGTTGAACTTAGCTGACAAAGATTCTAAGGAAGCTATAAGAATATTTAAGTCATTAAAGGCAACTATGTTCAGATAACTTAATAAAAATGTGGTCTTAATGTGGAAATAAAGAATCTCAGGGGAGCCCTAGCTGGTTTGGCTCAGTGGATAGAGCATCAGCCTGCAGACTGAAGGGCATATGCCTTTGACTGGAATCGAACGCAGGACCCTTCAGTCCACAGGCTGATGCTCTCTCCACTGAGCCAAACTGACTAGGGCTCACTGGATAATCTTAACAACAAACTAGAAATGGTAGAAGAAAAAGTTGGTGAACATTAAGACACACCAAGAAAAACTACCTAATCTGGGCCCTGGCCAGTGTGGCTCCATAGTTAGAGCACTGGCCCACGCACTGAATGGTCTAGCTTTGATTCCCAGTCAAAGGCCCATACCTGGATTGCAGATTTGATCCCCAGCCCCAATCAGGATATGTACGAGAGGCAACCAATTGATGTCCCTCTCTCACATCAATGTTTCTCTCTTTCTGTCTCTCTTCCCCCCCACCCCACCTCCCTTCACTTTCTCTCTCTCTCTCTGAAGATCAATGGAAAAAAAATATCCTTGGGTGAGGATTAACACAAAAACAAACAAACAAAAAAACAACACACAATCTAATCTGAAGGAAAAGACAAATTAAATTTTAGGAACATAAGTGATAATATCAATCAGCCTAATATAAGTGTAATAAAAACATCAGGATATTTTACTTATATGTGGAATATAAAGCAAAAAGTAACCAACTAACAAAACAAACAAAAACAAACTCATAGATGCAAATAACAGAATGGTGGTTTCCAGAAAGGAAACAAAGTGGGGGAAGTGTGAATGGTAAAAGGAGTCAACTACTCTATATAATAAAGACTAATATGCAAATCAGCAGGATGACTGTTCACAGTGATGCGCACTGACCACCAGGGGCAGACACTCAACACAGGCTGCCCCCTGGTGGTCAGTGCGCTCAGACAGGGGGAGCGCCGCTCAGCCAGAAGCCAGGCTCACAGCTGGCAAGCACAGTGGCAGAGGCAAGAACCTCTCCCGCCTCCGTGGCAGTGCTAAAGACGTGAGACTGCCAACTTAGGGGCGTGGGCCTCGGCCATCAGTTGGATATCCTCTGAGGACTCTCAGACTGCGAGAAGGCATGAATTTCATGCCCTGGGCCGCTAGTCCTAATATATAAAAACCCTGGGTCCATCACATCCACAACGATCGACTAAACGCCCAGACTGTGTGCACAGCAGGCTCTGGTTGGTGGGGACTTGTGGCAGCGGAGACAGGGATGGGGGAGGCGGGGCTGGCACTCACACTCACTCACAATCGCACATGCACACAGACACACTCAGAGCCCACCAGCTCATAGCCTTTTCTCCCTTTCTTTCCCTTCCTCCCAGCTCACTCTTGGAGCCTCTTTTCAGAATGAGGAAACAAATCAGATTGGGCCTGAAGAGGCCTGGATGGAAGGGAGGGCAGACAGAGAGGGTGGAATGGCTTTCACTGGCCCCACCCTCTCCCAGCCGGGAAAGAGGAAGAGGGAGATAGGGAGGCCTGGAGGACTGCTGAGAAAAACAAAGAGAGACTGAGACTGGGGGAGATCAGGCTGGCAGAAAAGGACAGTTGGGGGCAACCAAACCAGCAGGGGAGGTCAGCTGAGGGTGAGCTCAGGCCAACAGGGGAGGGCAGTTGGGGGTGAGATCAGGCCAGCAGGGTGGGGCAGTTAGGGGTGATCAGGCGGGCAGAGGCAGATGGGAGCAAGAACAGGTCAGCAAGGGAAAGCAGTTGGGGCCATCAAGCAGGCAGAGAGGTTAGGAGTGATCAGGCAAGCAGGCAGGTGAGCAGTTAGGAGCCAGTGGTCCCAGATTACAAGAGGGATATCCAAATGCCATTTTATGCCCGATACCACAGGAATTGGGCCTAAACCAGCAGGGGTCCCTGATTGGAGACAGTGCAGACTGGGCTGAGAGAACCTTTCCCTAACTCCCCCCTGCACGAATTTTGTGCACTGGACCACTAGTATAGTAATAAAAGGAGACTAGACTTTGGCATAAAAGGGACTACACAATATATTACACAAATATCAAATTATAATCTTATGTATCTAAAAATTAAATAATGTTAACTGTTACCCAATACATTAAAAAAAATAGGATAAGAGGATGAGAATGAGACAGAAAATATATTTGAAGAAATTATGACCAAAAAAATTCCTAAATTTGATGAAAATCACTAACTTATAGATCTAAGAAGCTCAGAGATTTCAAGAAGGATAAACATAAAAAAGAACCATGCCACAGCACATCATAGTCAAATTGCTGAAAGATAAAGTCTTTTTTAAAAATTTAGATGTCCCTTTTTTTCCCATTGGCCCCTCCACCCTGCACCTGCCCCTCCCAGGCTTTCACCAAACTACTGTCTGTGTGTATGGGCTATGCATGTATATATATAATGTAAGTTCCCCGGTTAATCACTTGAAAGTAGTGAGGATGGTGGAGCTGAGAGAGACATTATGTACAGGAAAACAATATTTTTTTAAAAAACAGATGACTTTTTATAAAAAAAAAAAAGTACAAAAGATAGAACACAATGAACAATACCTTTAAGTTGTTAAAAGAAAACATGAATTTTATAGTGAGCATAAATATCCTTCAAAGTCAAGGATGCAGTAAAGACATTTTCAGGTAAATGAAAGCTGAGAGAAACAGACTTACACTATCAGAAATACTAAAGGGATAACCAACAGGCTAAAAAACTGGGTCAACAGGAAAGAATGAAAAACACCTGAAATGGGAAATAAAATATAAGCATAAAGGCTTTTTTCTTGCCCTAGCTGGTTTGGCTCAGTGGAAAGAGCGTAAAGGGTCCCGGGTTCAATTCCGGTCAAGGGCATGTTTGCAGGCTCCCTCCAGCTTGGGCCCTGGCTGGACTCATGCAGGAGGCAACCAATTGATGTGTTTTTTCTCACATCAGTTTTTCTCTCTGTCTTTCCCTCTCTCTTCCACTCTTCCTAAAAATCAATGGAATATATCCTCAAGTGAGGATTGAAAAAAAAAAAAGAAAAAACAAACTCTTTTCTTTCTTCTCATAATTTACTGAAAAGACAACTAACTGTTTAAAGCAAAAGTAATCCTATATAATAAAGAGCTAATATGCTAATTAGACTGAACATCAGAATGACCGTCCAGACGACCGTCCTGACAACCGTTAGGATGAAGCTGGAGCTGTGAGGGCCAAGCCTCTTGCATGAATTTCTTGCATTGGGCCTCTAGTAACTCCATAAGAGGGGTTTATACATATGTGGAAGACAGGACAACATATTAACACATGGTAGCAGGTAAGTGGAATTATACTGTTGTAAGTTTAGCACATCTGTAAAGTATGGACAGGGAGAGGTACAATGACTGTGAAGAGATACTCTAAGATCCTGGTTAATTAAGGATGCATATAGTTAGCCCCAGAGCAATAGCAACAACAACAAAAACAGGGGAGGGGATGAATGGAAAACAAATAGCAACATGGTAGACTTTAACCAAACCATATAAAATTACATTAACGGATCAAAACTTAACATCACCGATAGTAAGAAACACTGAGATCATGTCTCCCTAACATGATGCATTGAAGCAGGCTGTAGCACCTGCCAGAAATGCATAGCCACAACCTAATCACGAGAAAACATCAGACAACCCACAGTGAAAGAGCATTCCGTAAGTGTACATATCAAACATGTCAAGGTCATGAAAAACAACAGACACACTGAGGAAGTTTGGAGGAGATTAAGGGGACATGACAAGTAAATTTAATGTGAGATATTGGATTGGATTTGGGGCCAGAAAAAGACATTAGGGAAAAATTGGAATAAAATCTGTAATTACTTACTACTGTAATAATGTTAACTTTCTGCTGTAAAATGTTAACAGGGGAAACTAAGTAAAAAGTATATCTACAGGAATTCTCTGAAATATTTTTGAAACATTACTGTAACTCAAATGATTTCAAAATAAGCTAAAAGATGGGGTTAAATGTGAATAGACTAAGCATCCCAATTTAAAAAAAATGGAGATTGTCATATTAACCAAAATTTGGATTAACTTAAATGTCCACCAAAAGTGAATGAACAAACTATAACATATTTATTCAATGCAATACTACGCAGCAAACTGTAAGGAGACCAGGAGGTAGAAATATTTTGATTGGGGTGGCGGTTGCATGGGTGTATGTATTTATCCAAATTTACTGTACTATACAATTACAATTTTATTGTATGTAAATTATCCTATCTAATAAAAGAGTAAAATGCAAATTGACCATCACTCCAGCACACAAGATGGTTAGTTCTGCTGACATAATCAAAAGTTTGGTTATGTCTGGAAAGCAGGGATAGAGTTGGTGCTATTTTCATATTTAAGCATAGTCAAAGATGGCTGCCCCAATGTGGTCAAAGATGGCTGCCCCCATGTGGACACAAGATGGCCACCACAAGATGGCTTGAAGGGGAGGGTAGTTGCGAGGGACCAGGCCTGCAAGGGAGGGCAGTTGGGGGTGACCAGGCCTGCAGGGGAGGGCAGTTAGGCATCAATCAGGCTGGCAGGGAAGTGGTTAGGGGGTGATCAGTCTGGCAGGCAAAAGCAGTTAGGGGCAATCAGGAAGGTAGGCAGGTGAGCAGTTGGGAGCCAGCAGTCCTGGATTGTGAGAGGGATGTCTGACTGCCTAATCCTACTGGGATCGGGCCTAAACAGGCAGTCAGACATCCCTCTAGGGGTCCCAGATTGGAGAGGGTGCAGGCTTGGCTGAGGGACACAGGCCCCTCCCCCTCCACCTATGCACGAATTTCGTACACTGGGCCTCTAGTACTTCAATAAAATTGATTAAAAAGAAAAAGTGGCCGAGACTGGTTTGGCTCAGTGGATAGAGCGTCGGCCTGCGGACTGAGGGGTCCCGGGTTCGATTCCGGTAGGGGGCATGTACCTTGCTTGCGGGCACATCTCCAGTGGGGGGTGTGCAGGAAGCGGCTGATCGATGTCTCTCTCTCATCGATGTTTCTGACTTTCTATCCCTCTCCCTTCCTCTCTGTGAAAAATCAATAAAATATATTTAAAAAAGAAAAGAAAAGAAAAAGTGACATCCCCACCATTCAAATGTGGCAATATAGAGCAGCATGTGAAGAAACAGAGAGCAGAATTTATGAAGTTTATGAGTTTTGACAGTCCTAAGACTTTCTCTAACCCTCAAATGCAAACAGATTGTGGGAGCAAGTTCATGATATTTTTCAGAAGCAGGCCTCCCAGGCTCTTAAGCTTCAAAGAGAGATGCCACTTAGGCCTCTTCATAGCACAGGGATGGTTGACAGTGCATTGCAACAATCTCACTTGAAAGAAAATATTTAAAAGCTGTCTGGTAAGGTTTTGACCAGGATCCTCTTGATTTGGTTACAGCATAACAAACTATGTATTTGAAAATGCAATGTTATTGAGGTCAGGTTACTGTTGAACTGACATGTTTGTGTCGTTTGTTAATACCATGCTTAAGTATGAAAATAACACCAACTTTACCCCAGCTTTCCAGACATAACCAAACTTTTGATTATGTCAGCAGAACTAGTCTCTGGAGACTGCACAATAGTATTTTTTTGTGGTTCTTTATAAGCATAATTAAAGTGAACATCTACTGGATGCTTTATGTGTAAGGCCTTGCTAAGTGCTTTCATGCATTTCATTTAATCCTCACAATAGCCTCTAAAGGATTTTAACAGATGAGGAAAAAGGTCAAGAGAGAGTTTGGGTAACTTGCTCAAGATCACTTCTGTGTGGGGGTGAGTTCTGGGGCCAGGATTGGGCCAGCACTAACTGGGCTGTAGAACTTGATTTCTTTTTTCTTTTCTTTTGATATATATTTTTATTGATTTCAGAGAGGAAGAGTGAGGGAGAGAGAGACAGAAACATCAATGATGAGAGAAAATCATCAACTGGCTGCCTCTTGCACACCCCCTACTGGGGACCAAGCCTGCAACCAGGCATGTGCCCTGACTGGAAATCAAACTGTGACCTCCAGGTTCATAGGTCAAGGCTCAACTACTGAGCCATACCGGCTGGGCAGAACTTGATTTCTTAAGCATTGTACATAAGAGATTAGACTTACCCTTGAGGATAAAAATATTTGTGTTAATGTTACTGATATTTTTATCTATTCCAATGCCAAGGCAGTAAAACAGGAAAATATAAAATAAAAGAAAAAAAATAGAACAACTCACACTAGTTATAGGATATAACTTCTTTTTGATACTTTTGGATACTATTTCACTTCACCATATAAGCTTCTACAAAGTTTTCAAAGACTCTCTCCTAGAAAGAGAGAAATAAGAAGACAAGTGCCAGGTATGAATCACTGTCGAGTCACCTGGGCTGTGTTTTGTCAGAGATTTTAAGTCTCTGGGTCACATACTCTCCACATCCTACAAATAGAAACAGCACTTTACATTGGTTATAAACTACTTTCTCACTAGTACATGCTATCTCACCTTGTACTACAAGAGCTCTGTGAGATAGGCAAAGGGTGGAGGTGGCTATATCGTGAGGAAAGGGAGATTTGTCTAAGTTATATTTTACTCAAGATCCCTGGGAGCAGGGGCAGTAACCCTAGACTTCTGTTTCACAGGTGACCACAGGATACCAAGCATCCTCACATATTGGGGTCCAGGGTTTGTGGGACATCTGGTCTTTACCTAGAATTTTCTATCTCAGTTTTACCTCCTAGTCAACAGATGTTCAATATGAAGGTGCCACTCTAAATCCTCTATTCTGCAAAACAGCAGAAGTAGATTTCCAAGGGAATACTGAGGCAGGCATCAGGAAAGGACAGCAGGTCATCTTTGGTAATCAATGACATTACCTTATTTCACAAAACTTAATATGCTACCGATTCTAAAGTGAACCATTATTTTGTACCTAAGAGAGGAAAGTGCTCCCATTAGACAATAGTACATTGATTTTAAGATGCATCCTGACCTCGGGTATGTTAAAATGTGTCTTAGTGTTGATGAAATGTGGTAAACTAGCTTTCTCCAAGTGGGGATTATAACCTTCTTAGAAGTCATTGGCTCATTAATTTAATTTACTTTTGTTAAAAAATCTAGCTCATTAATTCTAATTTATCAATATTATTGAATGGTAACAATGCTGACTGCTGAGACTGTTAGTGGGAGAGAGGAATGAAGATGCGTAAGTGTCACTCTGCCTTCCAGAAACTCCTATTGGGAAAGCGCAGCTTTCCACAGCTCATTGGTACCATATGAGAGAATTTCATATCAGAGAATTTCATATCAGCTGTCATATCAGAGAATTTCCGGGTCTCAATGTCAAACAAACCAAATTATGAAACACTCAGTTCTTTTGGACCAAACTCTGAGCAGCTTGGTATTTGGAGTGTCAAGATAACAATTTCTTAGCACTCTCATTGTCTTCAGTGAAGAGTTAAAGAAGGGAGCCCATACTGACTGCAGACATACTACGTGCAGGAATTCTCAAAATAACCTGATGAATCGAGCATTACTTTCCCTGTTTAAAGATGAAGAACTGGGAACTCACAAAAGCTAAACAGGCATAAGTTGTGCGTGGCTGAGTCAGGATTCAAACCAAGTCCACTTGCCCCCCATAGGCCATGTGCTGTCCCCCGGGCAGGGGACACGAGGCACAGCGGACAAAGGCTTCAAGAAGCTTGAAACTCACTGCCCAACTAAACTAAAGTCTGGAGGGCTGATATTGCACTTGAACTTCATAGTAAATGACAAAACCCCGTTAGCTGCAGGACACCTCACTCAATTCAGAAACCCATTTAATCAGTAGGATGGCTGTTCACTGCTCTGAGGCGGTCCCCTGGTCCTAGCTACATATAGGGACTCACCTTAGACCTGAGAAGGTGGCTTAACCAGCCACAGAGTTAGTTGTGAAGATCAGAAGTGAACTACAATTTAAGTCAAAGTGTGCAAAGGGCCGTCACAATGCGTGTCCTCTGAACTATGACAACCCCTCAGGGGGCCAACTCCCACCCCAGAGAGATCATTCTGACAGAGGCATCAGGGAGGTGGCATCTGAGCTGTGCCTGGGAAATCGGGCAGGTGTGAACAGGGAGAGAGGACAGGGAGGGGCTTCTGAGAGGAGCAATAATTAGCCAAGGTTAGGAAGCAGGGCCTCTGGCTGACTGCAGGGTAAAGAGTGGGAGGGTGGTGTCTGGAAAGGCTGTTTAGTTAGGATTGGAAGGGTACTGAACACCAGAGTAAAGATGCCACATGAATTCGGTAGGAAAAAGAGGCATCCCTGGAGCATTTTGAGCAGGAGGGGGACCCAGAGCAGGAGGGCGACCAGTGAATCATGGGGGAGCAGGGTGAGAGATGTCCTGTGGAGAGTGATCAGGGGCAACCAGCAGGTGAGAAAGCTGGGGCCAAATTTCACGTCTAACATCTATGAGCTCACACTCATACAGCAACACAGAAATATGAGGAGAATCGGATAGTAATTCCAAAGGATTTAGGGGGAATGAAAATAAGGAAAAATTGTCAGGTTAAAATAGAGACACTTTGGAACAGTGGTCCTCACCAGGGGCAAATGGCCCCTGCAGGACATCTGGCAATGTTAGGAACTTTTGGGCTGTCATCACTGGGGTCAGGGGCTACCAGTGTCTGGTGGGTAGAGCTCAGGGATTTGGCTACATGTACAGAAGAGCTTCCTACAAGAAGGAATTATTGGGTCCAAAGTAATCAAGAGTGCCGAGGTTTAGAAACAATCTTAGAACCGTAAGGAAACAGATGGTGAAGATGTTATACTCACCATGCGGCTCATGAACCAAACAGGTGAAGAAACCAGTGGGACTGTCTCTGCCAAGGCTACAACAACTTACCATTGTCCATCACTGCTTTCACCTACAATTCTGCGCATCTGCGACAGGCCAGGCCCTGACAAGCACTGAGCATTACACCTTCATGGCTGTCCAGAAGGGAGACAAGCACGTAGGAAACACACACTTTGGAAACACATATGTGCTTGTACACAGATGGGGAGGAAAGACAGAAAAGGAAAGCACCGAAGTATTATCAGTGATTATCTCTAATTTGGAGTTATTTTCTTTTTCTTCATATTTTTCAATAAAAATAAGAATGAATGGAAAAAATGTAACGATTTTCGGTGAATGTGTCTTAATTTCGACAGTTAAAGTAAAGTATGTAATGGGCCATACGTTCTCACCAGCTGCCCCACCTCTGCAGGCTGGTGAGGGAGAAGGGAAGGGAAGGACAGGGAGCTACAGACCCGAGGGCGGTGAACCCATCTACCTCAGACTTATCCATTCACTTAATTCCTTCTCCCACTATGAATCAGACATTGCTCCATGTGCTCCAGATACAACAGGGAACAAAACAGACAAAACCTCCTGCCCTCATGGTGTTTACATTCTAGTAAGAGGAAGCAGACAAGACAGCAGGTAAGTAAAATGTAAAAAATATGCATGTTCACCCTGGTCGATGTGCTCAGTGGTTAGAGCATCACCCAGCACACCGAAGGTTTCTGGGTTCAATTCCCCAGTCAAGGGCACATATCTGGGTTGCAGGTTCACTCTGTATCTGGACCTGGGGAGGGGGGTGCATGTGGGAGGCAACCAATCCACATGTGTCTCTCACATCAATGTTCCTCTTTCTCTCTCTCTCTTTCTCTCTCTCTCTTTCTCTCTCTCTCTCTCTTCCCTCTCCCTTCCTCTCTCCTTTCCTCCCTTCCACTCTCTCTGAAAGGCAATGGGAAAAATAGCCTCAGATGAGGATTAACAAAAAAAATAAAAAACACAAAAAATATGATCAATGAAGAAAAATAAAGCAGAGAAGGGGGCTCAGGAACAGGTGGGAGGTTGCAGTTTATACCGTAGAGCCACAGAAGACCTCGCTGGGATGGCATTTGAGGAAAGGTCTGAGGGAATATGGAGGAGGAGAGGGCGGAGAAACAACCAGGTGCAAACCAGAGGCAGAATCGGGCCTCGTGGGGGCCCACCTGCTAGGGTGAAGGACAGAATCGAGCAGGCTGCAGGGGAAGCAGCAGTCAGATCATCCAGCGAGTAAGGAATCAGCCTTTATCCTGCAGGAGATGGAAGGGAGGCCATCGGAGGGCACTGAGGGAAAAACTGACCTGCCATATTTCGATAGGAAGGCTGCAGATGATTAAAGCAGGGAGACACGTTGGGAGGCTGTTACTATAATTCAGGAGGGAGCTGCTAGTGGAATGAGCCAGGAGGAGAGGAAGGGATGGACAAAGGGAGAAGAGGTCAGGGCTCTGAGTGTCTTCTGAAAGTAGATTTAACAAGATTCATTGATGGACTGGATATGGGCAGTGGTAGGGAGAGAGGGAGGGAGGGAAATAAGTAGAGAAGAACAGAGGGAAGTAGGGAGACAAACTTCAGGGTTTATGGCATGAGCAACTAGAAGGATGAGATAGAGAAAGAATACTGTGCAAAGAGCAGGTTTAAGGGGAAAGGTCAAAGTTCAGGCTGGGATGCCTTTCAGATCTCCTGAAAAAGATGCCACTCAAGCAATCAGATGTGCATCTGAAGGTCTAGGGAAAGGAGCAGGCAGGAGATGAAAATGTGGGTTACTAACAGTGCAGACAGCATTTACAGCCATTAAAGTGTATTAGAAGAAAAGAGATTAAAGGAGAGAGAGATAGGCAGGAAAGCTGCTGCCAGGGAGGGAGAAGGGAAACTAAGGGGGTGAGGTGACCTGGAAGCCAAGTAATAAACATGCATCGAAGAGGAGGGAAAACAGCGGTCTTTTCCTATCAGTTCTTTTCCAATTATATTCAATAAACTTTCCTGGGTCCTCCTGCTGGGGCACCCTGGGACCAAGGAGATGGGTTTCAGTGACTTCTAGAAGGTGCCAGTAGTCTGGAGTGACCACCTAGCAAGGTCGATGACTGTGCCTGGGGTGCAAGGCCTGGGAATGAAGCCCATGGACACCTTCCTACTCCAGTCCCTTCACCATCGCTCAATCTGGTCACACAGATGGAAAACATCTCCCTGAAATGGCAGCATGGAGGCATGTTCCCCTGAGAGCAACCAAGGACCCAGCATGAGCAAGACCAGGATTTGTGTTTAAGGGAAAAGTGAGTGTCCCACTTTCCTCCTTTCGCGACAGCCAACCCTGAACACTGGTCATCTCCCATCACTGGTCATTTCACAAGCTGGGACCCTCTATTCCCATTGATGTAATGATCAAATGGCATCTATGAGGGTCACTTCCTGAGACTGGCCAGCACATGCTGACAGCAAGGGGTATGCTGCTACTGGCCCATCCAAGGCAGCCTACACCTTTAATGCAGAGCAGGCCAGAGGCAGGCGCCAAGGGGCTCTAACTGCCCTGCCCCTGCACCCTCATCAACAGTGCAAAATAGCTCACTCCCCTACAGCCTGGAAAAGTTCCTGGCATGGTTTAGTGCTTTACATACACTCATCCCCACCACCTACTGCGCAGCAATCATAGGAGAGGAGTGTCAAGGTATTATTTCCATTGACAAATGAGGAAACTGAGGTACCAAGAAGTCAGGTCACCTGCTCTGGCGACATTTACACAGCCAGCTACTGATTGCTGGGATTCACACCTGGCTTCTGACTCTAAACCCTAGTCTCTGTTGTCTTAGCTTTCTATAGCCTCTTGTCTGGTAAATTACCCTGACAGTGCCATCTAGAACATTCCCCCATTCACCAGCTCCTGCTTGTGAGTGGAACATGGCATTTTCTAGCTCAAAATGTATATACAAAGATCTCTTTAAAGGGTTGATTATTCCTATTGCAGATCTTGTACCCCAAACAAGATTTGCACACAGTATTTAAGAATTCATTGCTCAAATTTTCTCAGGGGAAACTTCTCGATGAATATGGGTAAGGTATATCATCTTAGAGATGAGTTTAGGAAGGGGCTCAACTGTACTCCAAGCTCCCAAAGCAATGAAAACCGCCCCTCATCTCCGGGTCTCTGCTGGGAAGAGCAGTGGGTGGAGTGCACAAATCCTGGTTCAGAACCGGGAGATGTGGCAAATGCAGGCACACACAGGGCAGGGAGGGACAGAGCGCCTGTGCCCTCAACGACCAGCTCCTCTCTGAGGGCAGAGCAAGGCTCAGCAGCAAACAGGATTACCGTGGGCTAGTATTAGAAAAGCTTTCTTGCCATATTTTCTTGTTCCCCAAGAAGGACTCTGAGCAAATCTACCGATGGAACTCCAGATCATTTAAAAGTGACCTTTGGGGGCTCAGATTTGTAAACCAAGAACTTTTAATCCACTGCCTTTTCCAATTTAAGCCCAGCTATCATTTTCCAGACCTCAGGCAATCCACTCCTGACCCTTTATCAACTAGTCAGAGAAGACTAACCTTTGAAGGGTTAGCATTTCTGGGCTCAGGGAAGCTTAGAGAAGAGAGGACTGGAAACCCCTTTAAGATCGACTCAGGGTGCCTCCCCCCAGCAACTCAGGCAGCAGCCCTGAAGTCACCCGAAGCTGGAGACAGAGCCTCCCTAATCCTTCGGTGGCTGGCTAACCACAGAGGCCCCTGGCAGGCCAGAGACCAAACCCAGGAGCACAACCTGAGCCTCCAGCTCGACCACAAGCCCTGCCTGCAAGACCACGACTTGTGAAACAGTAACTCTGTGAAGGCGGCAGGGCTGGGGCCGCCGCTCCGCCCCTCCGCTCCTCCGCCCCTCCCGTGGAAACGCACCCTCTGTGATTGGCTGCTTCCCCACCCCAGGCCTGGTCTACAGCTGAGGGGTTTCCAGAACTGAGCCAGCTAAAGCTATTTAAAACAACAGCATGTGGGAACTGGAAGGGGCCTCTAGCACAGTCTACTGCAACCCCCTCACTTTATGGAAGAGACAACTGACACCCCAAAAAGAAGCTACAATGAGCCTCCTCCCACCTCCACCCTCCGTTCTCTCCTCCCTCCTCCCACCCCATAAACCCACCAGGCAAAACCTCAAGAAAAGATGGTGATGCCAAGAACAGGACATATAGGAGGGCTGGGTGGGTTCTTCCGGGGATTTGGAGGTGCAAAAAGTAATTCTGACAAAACAGCCTGTGCCCTTAAAGTCTGCACTGGATTGCTCAGAGGGGACTCCAGAGCCGCTGGCTGGGCTGGGCAGTGATTACAGTCAGCACAGTAGCCTGAGTCTAGGTTTCCTGAAACCACGTGCATGGTGTTTGGAGGGGTCAGGGGGCAGTCTCTCCCCAAGTACCAACCAGGCTCCAATTCACCCAGGAGGAAATTGAGTTGGGAAGAAAGCCACGTGGGTGGAGAAGCAGGGAGGAGAGAACCAACTTTAGAAAGTCTAGAAGAGGATTCATGCAGCACAAAAAAGCCCAGCTCCAACCACAGGGACGAAGAAGTCAGGAAATGCTGCCGGAGGAGCCAGCCCAGTGGCCAGACGGCCGGCTAGCGGGTCCTGGAGGATGGAGGGTGGAGATTTAAATTTAGCCAGGTAAACAGAGCTGCCCCTGGAGAAGGCCTGGCAAGAGCAGGGTAGTCACCTGCCCTGAAGGGAAAGCCGGGCCAGAGGGTATCAAGCAGCAGGTCTGCTTTCCAGGCTGCACCAACGTGCTGGTGGGGGAGTGAATAGGCTGCTGCTCCTCAACGAAGGGGAGAAGGCCACTTTTACTTTTAAAAGTGGCTCAAATTTAAAATCATTAGGTCTTTTTGTCTTTATCACAGTATCTATCCCCAACCCCTCTGGCGGATTTTTCTGGACTCCTGGATACAATTTGAAGATGCCCCATTGAAAACCATCCAAGAATGCCCTTCAGTAAGGGTGGAACCCCCATATCCTCTCCTCACTAGGGGATTTTTATATCTATCGTTCTTATGAATCTTGAGAGGCCTGAAGGAGTTACAGAAACAACTACAACAAACTCTGAGGACTGTGTTCAGATGTGGGGCCGGAACAAAGGTAGAGTCTGAAGACTTGCTAAGAAGATTAGGGAGATAAAGGACAGGCAGTTTGGAAGGGCACTAGGGAGAACAAATTCAGAACAGCAAACAAGAAAGCTTTTGTGGGCACACTGGTTTTTATTTCAGAGAAGGCAAGCACTATCACTTCATATAAAAATTTCCTCCCCTGCGAGAGATGCCAGGCTGTGAAATCCAGAAGCTAGCAGAGCTATGCTAGAAGTAAAAATCAGGACAGACTGGCCTGCTCTTGAAGAAGTGCAAGCAAATAAACCTTCCTGCTGTAACTAGAGTAAGAGAAGGGTGAAATCCACAGGTGAAGACCATCCCAGGTTTTTTCATTTCACAGCACATGGCTCTCACCAGTCTGGCAATATCCCTTTAACTTAAACTTTTGGGGTAGAAAATTTCTTAGAAAAAGGTTGTTTCAAGCCAATAAGACACCCCTGGAGATAGTACAACCACCAAATGTACTCAAGAGAGGACTGATTTCAGACATCCTGAGCAAACACCCCCCCCCCGCCCTCTCACACACACACACACACACCTTCCCTTACATATTCATACTGGAATACATAAGAAATCAGAGCCTGGGAAAGTAGGAAACCCATAGATGGACAGGGCCAGCCAGCTCTGGCTCCCGCTCCCCTGGCAGGCATACCCAAGTGTATCACACGCCCTCAGTCTGATTTTCTTTAGAAAAATAAGGACTTGCTGTTCAGGGCCACCTTAGCTATTTATCCACATATTGACTTTTGTTTTTTATGTTTGTTTGTTGTTGTTGTTGTTGTTAATCCTCACCCAAGGATATTTTTCCACTGATTTTTAGGGAGAGGGGAGAGAGCAGGAAAGACAGAGAGAAACATCGATGTGAGAGAGACACAGTGATTGCTTGCCTCCTGCATGTGCCCCAACAAGGGCCCGGGCCAGGGAGGCAGGGAGGAACCTGTAACCGAGATACGTGCCCTTGACTGGAATCAAATCCGGTACCCTTCCATCCACAGTCCAACGCTCTATCTGCTGAGCCAAACCGTCTAGGGCAACACATATTGACTCCTTAGGTCCCTTTGCTCCACTCCCTCCTACTCTGTTGTCAGCTCCAGCTGAGCTGATAGAGGGGAGAGCTGGTGGTAAGCCCCTCTTTTCCCTGCAGGCCTGGGCCTGACAGCACCACCAAGAGCCCAGCTGCATCGCTCCTCTCCTCTCAGCCTCACCTTTCCTTAGGACAGTGGTCAGCAAACTGCGGCTCTTTGGCCCCTTGAGTGTGGCTCTTCCACAAAATACCAAGGCCTGGGTGAGTCTATTGTGAAGAAGTGGCGTTAGAAGAAGTTTAAGTTTAAAAAATTTGGCTCTCAAAAGAAATTTCAATCATTGTACTGTTGATATTTGGCTTTGTTGACTAATAAGTGTGCTGACCACTGCATTAGGAGACACACAGGCTCCTTTTCTATTTATAACCCCAGACCTTTTGTATCACAGACACACTATTTTGAAATGGAGAAAAATGGTCACTCAGCCCCCCACCTGCCTTAGGTCGGTCTGTTAGCTAGGACTGGTGTGTCTGTACCTGGACAGGTGTGTGGGCATAAACTTGGGCCAGCACCCACTCACCTATGCCAGTTTAGCAGTCTGGCCTTTGAAACCCACAGGCAAATCGGACAGCAGCAGGAGTGGCTGGCACCAGGAAAGGGTCTCGGGCTTTCTGAGGGTGTGCCCACTGCTCCCGAGCTCTGCTGCCTTCGGGACAGCCACAGACGTGCCTGCATGAATGCGGATATGTGGCAGGGGTGTGACCCCGCCCCGCTGACCCAGAGGTTTCTGCATGCACACAGATGGCATGACACAGATGTCCCATCACAGTTCTGTCTAGCGGGCACATGCTTGGTGACTAGCGCAGTCAGGGATTGGTAACGTGATGCTGAACCTTTCCCCTCCAGGTACCAGGATGAACTCTGCCCAGGGTGATAGTAACTGAAAGCTGTTGCTAACGCGGCCAGGTGGCAAAAGCAGTGAAGGCAGTGGGAGTTGGGGATAGAGCGCAGTGCCCCCATTCAAGCTGGGAAACCCGTCCCCTGGACTGAGCAACCTCAGCTTTCCTCTCGGTAAACTGAACCATCATCTCTCACAGTGAGTGGAGGACGAAGACGTCTAGGAAACCTGGCCCTGACTGAGTGCATGGTCGAATATGCCTGAGGGTCCCCGAGAAGATGGAGAGAGATACCTTCCCCATTTTCGCGGGGCAGGAAGAGATTGGCATAAGGAGCGGAGGAGCACAGGAAGAAAACGGAAACTCAGACCCACTCCGGGCTTGACCTGCTCTGGGCGCAGGCAGGAACTCAGGCACCGCACTAACTGCTCCGGGGACTGAAGTCATCCAGATGTGCTGCTCGCTCGGCCGGGCAGACGCGGGCGCGCACCCCAAGCGGAGCCTTCCAGCGGGGCCGGGCCGAGAGGAAAGGCGCGAGGAGAGCGGAGGGGTCGCGCCTGCCGGACAGGCGCCCGCAGGCCCGGGGGGTCCCTGCACCCGCCGGAGGGCGGCCTCCCGGCCACCTCCTCAGGCGGCGACCCCGGGACCCAGAGCCCCAGCGCCCGAGCCGCGGGAGAGGAGGGAAAGCCGACCCTCGCCGCCCGCGCCCCGCGCCCCGCGCCGCACACGGCTGGAGGCGGCGAGCGGCCCCAGCTTTGTCTGCGGCCTGGGGCGGGATCCCCTTCCCTTTGCGCGCCCCCGCCCCCACCTGACGGGCCCGCTCCCGGCACCCCTGGTGGCTCCGCGCTCCGGGGGCCGAGCGCCCGCGGCGCCCAACTCGCCGGCCCGCGGCCGCCGAGGGGGCGGGACCGGGGGCTTCGGGAGTTTCGGAGGCGGGAGCCGAGGAGGGGCGTCTCCGGGCGGCGGGGCCGGGGCCGGGGCTGGCGGCCCGCGAGCGCCCCTTCCCCGCAGCGGGCCGCCGGCGCTTACCTGCCTGTCCCGCCGGCGCGGGCTCCGGCTCCTCCAGCGACGGCGGCGCCGGGTCGGCCGGGCGCGGCGAGCAGAGGCCGGGACGAGGGGCCGCCGCCCCGTCAGCGGGCAGGCGGCTCCAGCTGCCGCGCGGGACTCCGCATCCGCGCCGGGCGCCCGGCAGCTCCGCGGGGGGCGCGCTGCCCGGCCCCGGGAGTCTGCTCTCGCCCCTGCCGCGGGAGGGCTCCCCGCTCCGCGCCGCTACCCCGCGCTCGGCCGGCGGGAAAGGCGGGCGGGTGCGGAGCCCGCGCCGCGCGGAGCAAGGCCCGGGCCCTGGACGCCCGGCCCGGCCGTCGGTCCTCGCTGCGCTGCACGCTCTCCCCGGGAGCGCGGGAGCCCGGGAAGTTCCGGCCGGGCGGCTGCGGGCAGGCGACGGCCGCGGCTCGGCTGCGAGTGCCGGGCGGGCGCCGAGCGAGCGGCTCCGAGCCCCGCCGCCTCCGCCCCGCCCCGCCCCCCCGCTCCCCGCCCCCGGCCGCCCCGCGGGCCGGCCGCCTCCCCCCCACCCGCGCGCCCGCGACCCCTCCCCGGGCTCCTCTCGGCGCCGGGACCGGACCTCCGCACCTGCCCGGCCGCCCGGGCGGACACGGCTCCTCCCCCGGACTCTGGACCGAGTGGCCTGGGCCCTGACGGGCTGTGGATGGGGAGCCGCGCCCGCCCCCCCGCCCGCCCCCCACCCCGACCCCCTCCGAAACCCGGAGCACCGCCGCCTCCTGCTCGGAACTGGACCCGGCGCCCCGGTGGACCGCTGGCGGAGCCCGGCCAGCAGCCCTGCCAGGAGCCCCTCCCTCCGGGGCTGGGGACCGGAGGCGCTGAGGGGACAGCTACCCCAATAACTCTTACATTTACACCAAACTCTTGCTCGCGCTTTATCCTCCTTTGAGTCCCCCCAAAGCAGCAGAGTGGTGTGTTATTTCCGCTTTACCAACCAAGTCTTTCCTCTCCCGCTCGGACCTTTTCCTATGGCACCCAGCAAGAGACTTCAGGACAGGAGATCTGATGGGGGCGGGGGCACACCGAGAAAAACGTTCCCAACTCATTCTCTCCTCACTCTGACAGCTTTAAGGTGCAGTTATTCACCTGACTTTTTTTTTTGGGGGGGGGGGGACCAAGACACAGGAAAGTGGCACCACCAGTCCATAGTCACCAAAGGGAGTCAGTGGCCTGAAAATGTCACCAGAGTCCAGTTTTTAGCCTCAGCCCAGACCGAAGTTTAACTACTTTTATTGGGGTTCCAAGTCCTCTTAACACCCCAGGGGGACCTACCCAAAAGGGAGTTTGCCAAGGTCCCAGCGGATGCAGGTGCTTGAGCCCCAGCTCCGGGACCCTGTTCCAGACTGGGCAGGGCCAATCAGGAGCAGCCAGCACCTTTGAGGCCTGCTCTCCAACTGCCTTTTATTTTACAGTTTGAAGCCCATCTCTTCCCTGAGTAAGTCGGAGCCGCCTGCTAAAGAAATTGCCTTCGAAAGCAGTACAGTGTGTGTGTGGGGGGGGAACAATAGAAATAAATCTAGGTTTTGCCTTTTCTTAATTAGTAACCAAACAAGGCGACAGCCTTCCCCTTTCCCTGGGCTAGGGGCTGAGGGAAAGAGGGAGCAGGAGCCCAGCACAATGGGTTGGCAATAGGAGCTATTGTCCTCCTTTTTTACAATAAGGAAACTAAGAGCTGTTTTAGCAAATACCTGACCATTTAGAGGAAAAAGCTTCCTTGGAACTGAGCAGGCCTGGGCTGGAGGCGGAGGTGCACTACGACTTTCTCACCTCAGAGTGAATGGGGTTTATGAGACCAGGTCCAGCAACCTTCAATGCGTGGTCTATAATTGCAGGGGGGCGGGGGTTGTTTTCGCCTAGGGGAGCTAGTTCAAGGCTTTATCTCTGGGGACAGATGGGACAGAGAGAAGAGCTAATCTAAAGCAGACATAAAAGCTTAGAATCCACTTTGTCCAATTAGAAACATGCCCAGTCCCTCTCCTCAGACTAAAGCGTGGATTCTGAGGTTAGGATCTTTGTGGGGAGTCAAGGAAAGGCCTTGTCTGAGAGGCCCTGATCGTTCTGGGAAACAACCTGGGAGAATTTGGGGATTCATTCATACACACATTTATGGACCTCAAGCACACAGAGATGACTGAGACCAGTCTAAAGGAGTAAGGTTGGGGTAGAGGACAAATTTTTCCTTTGGGGTCTAGAATGAGCACAAGAAGGGACAACCTTTCTTGGTCTCCCTCTATCAACCCAGAGGAGAGCAGGTGACAGATGGATGTAACGCCAGCTATTGTCCCACAGGTAGCCCTCCACCTCCCACCATCTCCGTCTAAGATGAGTCAAGCCTTGTGGCCCAGGAAGGGGAGCAGCAGTGCCCCCTGGAAAGGAGCTTGTGGCTGAGCAGCTGGGAAAACACAGTGAGGAGCCCTGGGCCAGCTCCCAAGGGAAGTGGTGAGCGACCCATTGCTTGAGTCACTGAGCTGCTGGGGAGTCCACAGCCAGCCCTGGGGGCAAGTGCTGGTGGGAATGAGAGAGCTCTCACCATGTTTTGTCTGTGATTGCTGGGTGGGGTCTCTTGCCTTCTTCCCTGAATAAAACACATCCCAACTTGGCATTTGTGGTTGAAACAAAGAAAGAAAAAAGCACGTATCTTGACCTATGGAAAGTTGTAATGATTCCTGCTCTGTTTATTGGAGACAAGGTTCCCCCTTCCTTGTCATGCCCTCCCAAGCCATCAGCCACACTTAGAGGTCTTTTCCACGCCAGAATGCCGAATGAAAATCCTGTCGGGAAGAGGAAAAGAGAAGCCAGTCTCCTCCATTTTCTTAGCTCTCTGTGGCCTTCCTAGGCTGCCCTCCCACCCTGGGGCAGTGCATTTTAGGGTAATTGTTCCCTTCCCCAGCCCAACACCAGGAGGAAGAGCTTCAGGTGTCACTGCCGTTCCTGCTGCTGGTGCACCCCTGTTTCTGGAGAGTCTTACCTTCCTCCCAGCGACTTCTCTGGCCCCTATTTAAGGGGGATGCATGGGAAATTTCTCGGGGGAAATAGACTGATGAGCCTTTGAAGCCCAAAACAAGACAGGGAGGCTAAACTAATAACCCTTTTATCCCAACTTTGCCTCTATTGTGTGTGTGATTCAGTGTTCATTTTGTGCTTGTTACCTAGATGTTTTTCTAAAAATGAGGACTTAACAAAACTGATAGATTCTGACCTAAATATCCAAACGCTGTCCATAGATGACCCCACAGGGAGGCAGGAGCCATTTGGGACATCTGGATAAAGGAAATTCTAAGAGCTAAAGGCACAGGTTGGTAAGAAGGAAACTGCCGTTTACTTATAGGAGAAATGTTCCTGCCAAGAACGGGGCAGCTGAAGGGGTTTGTATAAAGACAGGAGAAGGGCTAAACTATTGACAGTCTTAACATCTAATTGTGCAGAGGACGTACCAGTTCATAAACTGCTTTTATTAATACATTTTTATCTTAACTGAGATTCACCAAATAAGATTAGTCCTGCTCATCTCACTTGGAGGGCTCCCCTCTGACCACTTCTCCCCCAAAGAGAGGCAACAGCTCTCCAGGGAGGGGGTCTAGTGTGGTTATTGAACAGGCGGTGCCAGGCCAGCCCAGAGGAAGCCAGACTCACTACCTTAGGCATCTCAAGCAAGACCCTGATGTCCCTAAGGCTGTTTCCTCATCTGAAAGCAGTGGTGCCTCATGGGAATGTAAGAGTGAAATAGGACCGTGCAGATAAAGAAACCAAGAACCATGTCTTCCATACGGTATGTACACAATAAATATTAACAGTAGTTAATAGACCTGGCTTTCCTTTTCGACAGTCTAATATTACTCTCAGTCCTTAAACTTCTGGATTTTGACCCCATTTTTTTCTCCCAGGAGAAGACAGACTCCTAAATAGTTCTCTGAATGAATTGCTGCTGTAACAATATCTAGGATGAAGCTGTCGAAGGGTCACTACACATGGCAAGCCCAGAGTCAACCAGTGATGGAGGAAAGAGTTCCGTCACCCCGTCAGCGCCGCTGGTCAAGGCCCAGGAAGGAGGCAACGGGCAGTTCTAAAAAACATGGCCCTGGTAATCAGCTGCGCCCATGCTTGACTGAAAATGCAGCACCGTTGGTGCTGTAGTCCCTGTGAAGTACTGCTTTCCTTTTGAGTCTCCAGCACCCCCATGGCCCTCCTGCTTCCCCTTGTCAACTCTGACTGAAGTCCTTCAGTGTACTCTGTACTGACAGACATTATATTATGGAGGAAAAGAAGACAGGGCACCCACCCTCATGGGCTCTGGCCGGGTACGTGCAAATGGGAACGAACAAGGACAGGTGCCTGCCTGCAAAAGCCTGGTGCAGGAGCCTGGCAGCTTGAGGCCGCCAGGACCAAGGGTGGAGGCCTGGGCTCACCCATCTCTTCTTGAAGGGCTCTTGACCTTGTGCAGAGCCTTCCCTCTCTGGGCCTCAGTGTCTGCACTAAATGAATTTGTGATTGAGTCAAGGGGGAAATGGGGGAAGGTGGATGTGTGGATGGGAGACAATGAATTTGACTTCATCTACATTCCATTTACATGTCAGTGTGGGCATCCAAGTGTTGACAGCAAGAAATAGTGCACTGGAAGGGGGTTAAAGATCAGGATGGCTAGAGGCAGTTTCAGTGGAGTGAACTGATAACGCTGAAAGCCAGTGGCCAGAGGTCAAGGGGGAAGATGGTGAGGAGTGTGGGTAATCCCTAGGAGTGTAACTAGGAAGAGGGGGGCTTCGGGAGGGAAGGGGCCCTGGGGTCAAGTGATGTGGTTTCCACAATAAGGGAACCCTGGACACGCTTGAAAGCAGAGAGAAGAAAAGTGAGGAGGGTGAGAAATTCCTGTTGTTAGAAAGGGATGGGCGGAGAGGAGGCCAGGAGCTCAGTGAGGGGGGGCTCACATTCCAGAGCCTGAGGCACCCCTTTCTTCCTCCTTGCAGGAGCAGGAGCCAGTTGGTTAGGATGGTTGTTTAGGACAGTTAGGTGTCAGGAAAGGCAGGAGCGAAAGGGGGGGAAAGCAGAGCGCATTTGCTATGAGGCACCCTTCCGGGAAAGCGCTGAAGTGCCTGTGGGAGACACCTTATGCCAGACCACAGGGCATCTCAAGGTCATTTGATCAAAAATAGTTCCTTGGGAGGCTTCCTAGGAACACTGATGGGTGAATTGCTGCTTATCAGAATCTCCCAGGAGAGAATGTTATTCACAGATTCCCGGGCTGCACCGCAGGCCTAAAAATGCCCAGCGGTAGTCTGGGGCTGTTAAGGTCTCACAGGTGATTCTGAGCCGGGTTGAGACCCGGCCATGAGGTCAAAAAGGTCCAGCACACAGCAAGCCTCCTGGGAGGGGAGAGGATCTTGCTGAAATGTACAATGTAAACCGGAGAAGGCGGCCCCGGAAAGGTCCCAGTTAAGCTACATTGCAATGGAGGTCGAGCGTGGGGGGGGGGGGCCGGGTAGAGCTGGAATCTGCCTGGTTTCTCACCAGTTGATTCCTTCCTACCCTGGCCTTAGCAAGGACCACATGCGGCTTGTTCAGCCTGAATAAGACCAGGCTCTGGGGTCTAGGTTCTGCCTTCACCATTGCCATTGTGTTGGAGATTTAATTTTTGCTCAGTGGTTCTAATAAGGAGGATAAAGAAAATCCACAGCTAATCCAAACATCTCAAGGTAAGTAATGGTTTGTCTCCTTGTAATTATCATCAAAGGCGTTTATAAACTCCTGAATCTGCTCTCTGAGTTGGGATGCTTTGCTAGGCAGCTTCCTCTCTGAAGCGCTTGTTTGGTGTGAGGAAAAATGATCGTTCCACAAGAGGCAGTGACAAGTGAGAATGTATCATTATAAAGGACAATTGTTGAACATTCAGAATGTTAAAACTTAGGTCATGCAGCCAAACACCCTCCTTTGTTCTCTGAATTTTTCATTCTACATAGTTATGCAAGAATGTGGTCCTAATACGTAACTAGCAAGCATACTGCATCAATCCTGGAGTTTCTCAAATATCTTCTATCAGTAAAAATGACTCACAAAATAACAATCAGCTACAGTGTTAATTACATGCTAACATCTCTCCCTTCCTGGAAGTCCTTCCTGAGACTCCATGCATTGGCCATAAGAACAGTGAAACAGAGAAAGATGACTGATTAGCGAAGAGATTGAAAGGACAATCAGTATCGCCTTTCCTTTCGAGATGCAAAATGGGCCTCAGGGCCTTCAATGCTTAGAGAACAATGAACAGAAAAATCCCTTTGGTTTTTATATCTTCAGTAGTGTGCTGGAGATGCTGCCTGGCATTTCCCAAGCATGAGTAGGTGGTAGGGAAACAGATAAGGAGAGAACAGGGCAAGAGTTGACCTGCCCAGGGAGTGGAGAGCCCAGGTGGCTACATCCTCCCGCACAGGCTGCAGACCTGTTTTATGCCCACACTCCGACCTCGCCTTTTAATTTCCTTCTGCCTTGCTTGTAGCCTGGTAACCATACCTGCATCCTCATCTGCATTTCATTCATGGGCTGCCATCTGTGGTGCATTTTAAGCAGGGATTTCTGGGAACAGAAAAGCTACCAGATCCACAGCAGATGATCCTCCAGTGGAAGAATCTCAGCGCTATGGCATCTGAGCTGAGGCATATTTGGGGCCCTAGGGTAAGTGGGGAAACTGTCGGGAATCTTCCCAGCTTTTCCATCTTACCAACCAGGCAGCTGCCTCCTACAGGCCCTCCCTAAGGTGCTCTGCTCGGCCTCTCTCCACCCGCCAGTGGTAGCAGGCCAGGCACTGCTTGCTTGGTTTCCATAGTTTCAATGTCCATCTGGGTTTGCAGTGAGTTACAGGGTCAGGGTCTCCAGAAGCTTACAGCAAAGTCCCAGGTAATCAAACCTGTCCTGCTCCTCAGGATTTTCCCCTCCCTGGAAGGTGTTTTGAGTGTGATTTATTTATTTATTTATTTATTTATTTATTTAAATTTAATAAATTTTATTGTTCAGATTATTACAATTGTTCCTATTTTTTCCCCCCCTAGTTCACCTCCACCTGGTTCCCACCCCACCCTCTGCCCTTCCTCCCCCACCCCATGTCCTCATCCATGGATGTATGATTTTGGTCCAGTCTCTTTCCATACCCCCTACATCCCTTTCCCCCTGAGAATTGTCAGTCCACTCCCTTTATATGCCCCTGATTCTATTATAGTCACCAGTTTATTCTCTTTATCAGATTTTTTATTCACTTATCAGATTTTTAGATTCACTTGTTGATAGATATGTATTTGTTGTTCATAATTTTTATCTTTACCTTTTTCTTCTTCCTCTTCTTAAAAAATACCTTTCAGCACTTCATATCATACTGATTTGGTGGTGATGAACTCCTTTAGCTTTTTCTTATCTGTGAAGTTCTTTATCTGTCCTTCAATTCTGAATGATAGCTTTGCTGAGTAGAATAATCTTGGTTGTAGGTTCTTGCTATTCATCACGCCGAATATTTCTTGCCACTCCCATCTGGCCTGCATAGTTTCTGTTGAGAAATCAGCTGACAGTGATATGGGTGCTCCCTTGTAGGTAACTCCCTGTTTTCCTCTTGCTGCTTTTAATATTCTTTCTTTGTCTTTTACCCTTGGCATTTTAATTATGATGTGTCTTGGTGTGGTCCTCTTTGGATTCCTTTTGTTTTGGGGTTCTGTGTGCTTCCTGGACTTGTAAGTCTATTTCTTTCACCAGGTGGGGAAAGTTTTTGGTCATTATTTCTTCAAATATGTTTTCAATATCTTGCTCTCTCTCTTTTTCTGGCACCTCCATAATTCTGAGGTTGGTATGCTTGACGTTGTCCCAAAGGCTCCTTACACTATCTTTATATTTTTGGATTCTCTTTGCTTTTTGTTTTTCAGTTGAGTGTTTTTTGCTTCTTTGTATTTCAAATCTTTGACTTGATTCTTGCAATTCTCTATTCTGCAGTTGGATCTCTATATTATTTTTTACTTCACTCAGTGTATGCTTAATTTCTACTTAGTCCTTTTTCATATCCTCAAGGGTCTCACTAAATTTATCAGCCTTTTCTAGGAAATTCTTGAAAAACCTTATAACCATGGTTTTGAACTCTATATCCAGTCATTTGCTTTTCTCCATTTCTTTCATCTGTTTCTTCGTCTTCACATTTTGGCTGCTTCCCTGAGTTGATAAAGTGGCTTTGTGTGCTAGGTGTCCTATAGGGCTCAGTGGTTCAGCCTTCCCAGTTACCTGAGGTGGACATTCTTGGTGCACCACTTTGTGGGCTGTGTGCATAGTATTGTTGTAGTTAAGCCTTGATTGTTGTTGGTATCACTGGAGGAATTGGCCTGCAGGCCAATTGGCTGTGAAGATCAGCTGTGTCTATGCTGGGAGAACTTCTGTGCTAGAGACACCCTTATGAGACAAGACTTACAAAAACGTCTGTGCTCAGTGTGGATGGGGCGGAGTCTCAGGACAGAGCAGACAGCATTGGTTTCCCATTAGCCCTAAGAGGCCTCTGGGTCTCATTGTCCCATGGTAATCGCTGCAAGCACCTCTGAGAGAAAGCCGCCCTTGAGTTCTACCCGCTGCCAGACAGTCCAGTTTCTCCCCAAATGAGTGTGGGTCCCCAGAGTCTCACCCAGAACTGGAGTTCACAGCCATCGGAAGCTTTTGTCACCCTCCCGATTGAGAAAGCCAGCTACGTACTCAGTTGCCAGCACTCTCCATGCATACGCCTCCGCATCTCTGCTCCTGCAGCTCCTCTGAGTCTGAGTGTGCTTTTCTCTTTCCTTCTAGTTGTAGAATTTCCACTCAGCCATCCTTCCTGTAGTTCTGGATGATGTCCATTTTGTCTTTTAGTTGTAGTTTTGAAATCGTTATAGTTAAGGTGTTTACCTATGCCACCATCTTGGTTTCTCTTTTGA
Organism: Lasiurus cinereus; assembly: GCA_011751065.1. NCBI lineage: Eukaryota > Metazoa > Chordata > Mammalia > Chiroptera > Vespertilionidae > Lasiurus > Lasiurus cinereus. Next base: position 2,383,097 of record JAAGEH010000011.1, on the reverse strand, counting down.
GTGTGTTTTAAAGATGCCTTTGTTCTAACAATGAAAGGATCAGAGTAAGTCTGGCACAATCAGTACTCTGAAACCTTCTGCCTTTGCACTTGCAGAACCCTCAGCACGAACCTGCTTGCCCTGCTGGCTGAGGACAGAGATGCAGCAGACAGAGGATGCTCACTTGTTCCACAGACAGAGCACATGTGTTCATGTGGTGGGAGAGGAGGCCTCAGCAGGCAGGCTGGCTGCCAGGCCAGGATGAGTGGAGGAAGAGAAGTCTACAAGAAGGAGGAGATCTAGGGTGCCCCTGGGGATGCATGAGGGTCCGAGTGGGCTACAGGGAGGCTTACTTAGTGCAGGCACAAGGGCTGGAGGGCCCTGGCCTGAGCTTCTACCCCTGTTTGAAACAAAGGGTATGATCTTAGCCTTGACCTTGTCCAAGGCCAGGAGGAAGAAAGAGAGACCTGGAGGGTGTTGACAGGAGCCCTCAGTGGCTGCAGGTCTGCAGTGTCATCACTGCCGAAGAGTGGGTTCCAGGTCCGGGCTGCCAAGGGGGTGTCTCCTTCACACAGGCAGCACCAGCGCCCACTTACACCCCAGCCCCGCTGCAGCCTCATTTCCAATCTCGGGGGGAAGGGGAGGGACAGGAGGGACTGGGCACTGGAAGTGATGAAGGATGTTTTTAGCAGCTGCACACACAGGTGTAAACTTGGATCCTGGGGCTGGGGCCCTGGTTGTGCTGTCCTTTCCGTCAACCACCTCCTCACACCTCCTCAAACCACTAAATCCCCTGGTTCTGCGACTCCCCTTTGGACCACTTCTCTGCTCCAGGGGGCAGCTGAGAGAGGGGAGTAAGGAGGTAAAGTGATTTTATCTGCTCCTTGGTCCCAACTGGGGTAAGAGGAAGGAGATGTCTGACTTCTTCTGAGCCAGGCCCTAGCTTTCCTCTCTGCTTTCCCTTGAGTAGCCCCTGGGTTGTTCCAGGACCTTTCCCTTGGGGCCAGGCTGTAGCGTGGTGTTCTGTGAGTTGGGGAAGGAACACCTTCTCCAGCAGAATCCAGAACCTGGAGTCCAGCCCTCAGGAAAAGCTATTGGGTTTCAGTTTCCATGGTTATTAAATGAGCGTGTTTTGTCAAGTGCACACACCATATAAATGTTAGTTTTTCTATGTTATATTGGCAAGTGGTGTGAGGAAGTATGTTCAAGGACACCTGCCTCAATTCAGCACTAACTTCTCCAGGAGAATTATAACATCAGGACAACAATAATAAAAACCAATCTAATTGTGTGCTTGTGATGTGCTAAGGAATTTAATCCTCACAACAACTCTATGAAGTCGGCACAATCATTTCCCATTTTACAAATGAGAAAACAGAGGCCAGCAAGCCCAAGTTACCTACCCACAGTTTTGCAGCTAACAGGGGCCTGAGGCAGACTTCACACAAGTTTAGAAAAGCCAATCTGGAGAGACACAGAGAATCCCTGTTGTTGTTTAGGCCAAACTCTTTGCCCCAAGGTCATCACATACATCCTGCCTCCATACAACTGCTCAGGGACTGGAGGTCTACTCTGGCCCTAACGCTATAGAGAATGGAGAGGGAGAGTGAGGCTGCAGAACTTGAGAGAAACATAGGAAGTTAACATGCTTTTGATATGTAACCTATTCAAGTTCATAACAAGGCAGGAAACCAATTTTCCCAAACTAAGAATTGAGGAAAGGGCATTTCTTTGATTTTTATCTCAAACTCTCACTCCTGGGGCCAGAGAGAGTTTCTTTTAATAAAATAATTTTGAGGTGGTTCTTGGAAGTGCAGGGACCCAGATCCTGAAGTCTGCTCAGGCTGCATGGGCCAAACCACGAGAAAGGGCCTCTGGGAACCAGGAAGGGCTGCTGTTTCCTTCAGTTTCATGTGTTTCTTTTCTCTACTCTACCAAACTAGAGGCTGCAAAGAAAGCCAGATCCCACCAAATCCCAGAGTGGAGAGCTCCCCCTAGTGGCCCAATGGACCCACTTGCTGATGGCCCCTGGGGTCTTGACAACAATGAGTCCAGAGTCCTGCATGAGAGAATGGTCCCGTCTAGGTGCATGCCCCAAAGAACTGAGAGCAGGACCCATGTTCATAGCAGCATTATTCACAATAGACAAGAAGGTAGAAACAACTCAAATGCCCATTGACTGCTGAATGGTAAACAAAATGCAGTATATACATACAAGGGAATATTATTAAGTCTTAAAAACAAATGAAATTCTGACACAAGCTACTGCATGGGTAGAACTTGAAGACATTTTGCTCAGTGAAATAAATCAGATATAAAAAGGGCAAATATTGTATGATTCCACTGTATGAGGAGTCGTCATACTCATAGAAACAGAAGATAGAATGCTGGTTGCCATGGCCCAGGGGAAGAGGGAGTGGGCATTTATTGTTTAATGGGTAGAGTTTCAGTGGGGATGATGAAAAGCTCTTGAGCTGGATGTTTGCACAACAATGTGAATGTACTAACCATATACACTTAAAAATGGTTAAAATGGTAAATTTTATGTTATACATATTTTACCATAATAAGAAAAAAAACATAAAAAAGAGAAAATGCGCTCATCCATTTTTGTGGGGGGAAAACACACCTTTTTCCAGGTTCCTAAAGAAATTTCCCAAATCACCTAATTTATGTTGAATTTCCTGTGCTTATTATCTGAGCCTAGAATAAAATCTAGGGGCAATATTATCTTAAAATCCACTTGGTTTGGAAGAATAAAGTGGGAGGAATTATTGTACATGGTGTGAAAACTTACTATACAGGGTGGGGCAGAAGTAAGTTTACAGTTGTTTGCATGAAAAATAATACAATAATTAATCTATATTATAAAAAGCCAATGCCATAACACCATAACACCAAGATGCCATAACGACCAAACAAATGGTCACTATGAAGTGCGTGGAGCACCTCTCAGTCCCTCCCCCACAGCCCACAGGCTTCAATTGTAGCAAAGATGGCAGCAGGAGAGTGGGTGGGGTGATGGGCAGGTGGACACAGTGAGGTGGGCACAGCGAGGCTGGTATGATAAGGCTGGAGAGGTGAGGCAGAAGCCCTGAGGCAAGCTTGGTGAGGTGCGCGCAGGTGGGCAAGGCCATACAATTTCGTGCGCTGGGCCTCTAGTAAATAAGACAAGAATAAACTCTGGGTGCAGAAGAAGATGGCGGTCTCCACAGGAGTTAAAGTTCCTCGTAATTTTCGCTTGTTGGAAGAACTTGAAGAAGGACAAAAAGGAGTAGGCGATGGTATGGTTAGCTGGGGCCTTGAAGATGATGAAGATATGACACTTACAAGGTGGACAGGCATGATTATTGGGCCACCAAGGACAAATTATGAAAACAGAATATATAGCCTGAAAGTAGAATGTGGACCTAAATACACAGAAGCTCCTCCATCAGTTAGATTTGTAACCAAAATTAATATGAATGGAATAAATAATTCCAGTGGAATGGTAGATGCACGGAGCATACCAGTATTAGCAAAATGGCAAAATTCATATAGCATTAAAGTTGTACTTCAAGAACTAAGATGTCTAATGATGTCCAAAGAAAATATGAAGCTTCCCCAGCCACCAGAAGGACAAACATACAACAATTAATTTTAGTGGATATCAAACTTGTCTTAAGTCAACAATCTTCTACTCATGTTAATGTCTTGATTAAATGTCACAATGCAAAATACCCACACATTAAGTAAAAGAATGCCAGCTGGACATTTGTAAGAATATATTTAATATATGTATACACATTATGTTTTCAGGTAACAGGAGAAAAATGCAGCACAATTTTTTTAAGGCACTGTCATTTAAACATAAACCTGGAGTATTCAAAACAGAATTCAGGTTTACAAGATGAAAGTATGGTGATTTTTACTAAAAAGTAAAAAATCCCAAGAAGAAAAAAGAAATGGCATGCTTTATACATCTTGCTTAGTGAAAGAGCTTCAATTTAAATTGTCTACAGTAGCAGGTACAATGCATATTGTCTGAAATAGTTTTAATTTTTTGAAGTGGTGTGGGTGCTGACTACCAGTAGTATAAAAAACACGTTCAGGATTGTTTCATATCTGTATTTATAATAAAAAAAAGTCATGGGGGAGGTCAATGAATTTCTGTTAAAAGCTGTTTCTGTGTGTTACATGTAAAAGACATGGTAAATATTTGTTTACAGTCTTTGACAAACCATACATTTATGTTGAAGTGAAATCAGCGAAAAGGAAATAGGTGAATGGATATGTAATTTTTGAGATTAAAGTTAGTCTTAAAATGTAAATAAAATGTGGATCGTGTTCTCAGAAACTGTGCCATTTCTATTATATTGATGTGGTATATGGAAAGTACCTTGCTGAGGTAGCAAAGATTGGAATTGTAGGTTTTTATCCATATACAATTTTTTATTGTTTATCATGTTTTGTATGCTTCTTATAAATTGGAATTTGCAGAGTATTTTAGGGAACAAATTACTCTATTAGTTTAATTCTTCTTTGCAGAAGGAGGTATCCCAAATATTATATTTTGACTTTGATTTCACCAGAAATATATTAAAAAGTTGTTAGAATTTTAGCAAGTTTTATAGAATTATAGATTGTAATTATCCAAATATACATTCTATTTTTGATCCATAACTTTTTTGTGTGACATTTTTCCTCCCAATGCTTTTTATTACTGACTGGGATTAATTTATCCATTTCACTTGTCTTTCTCTTTGGCAACTGTATAATTCTGAACTGATGTTCTGTTTTTACCAAAGTGAGAAATTTTAAGTAATTGTTTTTCATTTCAAAGCACTAGGTATAGTACTTTGTTGAAAATACTCTTTTCTTTTGGTTTCATGGCACAAAATAGAAAGGTGGTCTGGTAACAAGGACAGATTTTTAAACAGGCCCTGATATGTTTTTGTCAGGTTCATCTACTTTTCTTAGTCATTAATGATAGTTTGTCTAAACTTTTAATTTCAACATGGCTATTCTATTTTAATTATCAAAAATGTTTAAAATGACACCTAGAGAATATATAGATACAAAGTAGTGCATGTGTAATTTATTAAAATAGGTTTGAAATGAACTATTACCTTGGAATACATTCTGAAAACTTTTAAATTGTTAAGGGAGATTAAGTTGAATCACACTGATGTCATACATAGGAGTCTGATGGTTACTGATGGTCTAAGTCAAGCTCTTTAAGAACTTTTCCACTTTGAAAATGTGTCTTATCATGCATGGGTACTGCATGCCGTTAAATTATTCATATGTTGGTGGGCTGAGACTCTGGGTACTTAGATCTATTGTCTTCTTTCCTTTCCCCATATCCACTAACAGTGAAGGTTTTTTTGTTGATTTTCCACCCTCCACTATATGTTTGAATTAGCCCTGTAATGTTTATTTCCCCTTTTTGTTTTGGAACTGTGGATCTCTGCTGAAATCTGCATGCAAAAGCAAGATCCATTTTGCATGTCACAATCAAGATGTACGTGGCAATCTAAGACACACAAGTTGAAACACTCTTAATTGTAGTAACATTTTTAAGACAACAGTTTTGAAGCTATTTTTCCTTTGTTTTGTAAAGGGGCTAAGGTAGGAGTGTGTGGTATTAAATGAACTGTAAAATTGCCTTTGAAATTTGTTTTAAAACTAGTAGATGAGCCCTAGGGGATGATCTTATATTAATAAAGATTATAAAAATAAAAAAAGAATAAACTCTGCATTTTGCATACTTCAACTGTAAACCTAGAGTTAGAGGCTAGTCAGCATGGTCTCAGGGGAAGGACAGACAGCCAATGGCACTAAGTAGAGACCCAGACAGACCAACACAAAGGTGCCCAGATAGTTTTTTTTAAATAAATTTTTATTGTTCAGATTATTACAGATGTTCCTCTTTTTTTCTCCCATAGCTCCCCTCCACCCAGGTCTCCCCCACATCCAATCCATACCCTTACCCCCTGCCATTATCCTCATTCACAGGTGTAAGATTTTTCTCCAGTCTCTTCCCACATCCCTCACACCCACTTCCCCCCAAGAATTGTCAGTCCACTCCCTTTCTATGCCCCTGATTCTATTATATTCACCAGTTTATTCTGTTCATCAGATTTTTTATTGACTTGATTTTTAGATTCACTTGTTGATAGATACATATTTGTTGTCACTTTGTTGTTCATAATTTTTATCTTTACCTTTTTCTTCTCCCTCTTCTTAAAGAATAGCCTTCAGCATTTCATGGAATACTGGTTTGGTGGTGATGAACTCTTTTAGCTTTTTCTTGTCTGTGAACCTCTTTTATCTGCCCTTCAATTCTGAATGATAGCTTTGCTGGGTAGAGTAATCTTGGTTATAGGTTCTTGTTACTCACCACTTTAAATATTTCTTGCTACTCCCTTCTGGCCTGCATAGTTTTTTTCTTTTTCTTTTTTTAAATATATTTTATTGACTTTTTACAGAGAGGAAGGGAGATAGAGAATTAGAGATATCGATGAGAGAGAAGCATTGATCAGCTGCCTCCTGCACGCCCCCTACTGGGGATGTGCCCACAACCAAGGTATGTGCCCTTGACCGGAATCGAACCCAGGACTTTTCGGCTGGCCTGCATAGTTTCTGTTGAGAAATCAGCTGACAATCATGTGGATGCTCCCTGGTAGGTAACTAACTATTTTTCTCTTGCTGCTTTTAATATTCTCTCTTTGTCTTTGCCCTTGGCATTTTAATTATGATGTGTCTTGGAACCCCTTATCCTATGGTCCTCTTTGGATTCCTTTTGTTTGGGGTTTTGTGTGCTTCCTGGACTTGTAAGTCTATTTCTTTCACCAGGTAAGGGAATTTTTCTGTCATTATTTATTCTAATAGGTTTTCGATATCTTGCTGTCTCTCTTCTTCTGGCACCCCCATAATTCTGATGTTGGTACATTTGAAGTTGTCCCAGAGGCTCCTTACACTATCTTCATATTTTTGGATTTGTTTTTCATTTTGCTTTTCTGATAGGGTGTTTTTTTGCTCCCTCATATTTCAAATTTTTTATTTCATTCTTGGGATTCTCTACACTACTATTGAATTTCTGTATGTTATTCTTTATTTCAGACAGTGTATGTTTAATTTCTGACTGGTCCTTTTTATTTTCTTGGCATTCTTGAAGTTCTCACTAAGTTTCTCAGAGGTTTCTAGAAGATTCTTGAGTAACCTTATAACTGTGGTTTTGAACTCTATATTCAGTAGTTTGCTTTTCTCCATTTCTTTCATTTGTGACATGTTTCTTTGTCTCTGCATTTTGGTTGCTTCCCTGAGTTGCGTGATAGATATCCTATAAGTGTCCCAGTGGCTCAGCCTCCCCAATCACCTGAGGTAGACACTCTTGGTGTACCCCTTTGTGGGCTGTGTGCACGGTCTTATTGTAGTTAAGCCTTGATTGCTGTTGCTACCACTGGGAGAAATCAACGTCCAGGACAATTGGCTGTGAGGATCAGTTGTGTCTATGATGGGAGAAATTCTGTGCTGGAGACACCCTTATGGGGCAGGACTTGCTTCAGTGGGGCCTTGGTGCTCATTGAGTCTGCCTCTTGAGTGTGTCACTTATGGATGTGAGAAGTTGAAATTTGGTATCATCTCACACTGACCATTAGGTACCCTGGCTCCTGGATTTTCAAGGAGGTGCAAGTCAGCCACTGCCTGAGGCCACCCAGCAGGAACTACAGCAAGATCTACAGATTTCTCCTCTTTGTTTGGGGTTTGGAAGTTTTGGAGCTCTCTGACTCTGTTGCAGTTTGCTAGATTAGGCTGCAAAAGGACAAGCCATTCATATGCAAAAGCTGCTGCGCACAGCTTGGGTGAGGTTGTAAATTGGATGGGACAAGGTTTCAGGGAATCACCAGTGTGGAGCAAATAGTGATGTTTGTCAGTCAGCCCTCTCCGTGTCCCTGCATCCTGCACCCCATGCAGTAACAATGATCCTTGCAAGCACCTCTGAGAGAAAGCTGCCCTCGCTTTCCCACCAATGCCAGACAGTCCAGTTTCTCCCCGTAGTAGTCTGGGTCTCCAGAGTCTCACCCAGAACTGGAGTTCAGAGCAGTCAGAAGCTTGACTCTCCCTTCTGATTAAAAAAACAAAACAAAACAGAGAAACGAAGATGGCAGCATAGGTAATCACCTAAACTGCTGCCTCACATAACAATTTCAAAACTACAACTAAAAGACAGAACAAACATCATCCAGAAAGCTGGCTGAGTGAAAATTCTACAACTATAAGAAAAGAGAGGGGCTCACAGAGACTCAGAGAAGCTGCAAAAAAAACTGAGGTATGGAAACATGTGCGTGTAGAGAGCTGGCGGCGGTGTGCCTGGCTGGCTTCCTCTGGTGGGAGGGAGATGGAAACTCCCAACTGCACGGAACTCCTTATCCTATGGCATTGAATCCCAGCTCGGGGCAAGACTCATATTAGGAGAGTCTGGACTGTGAAAAGGGAAGAGTGCATAGAAATTCAGGGGAGTCACAAAAGGGCAGAAGTCTGGGGCATGCAAACCAATGCACGCAGAGAGGACAGACTGCTGATTGTGCTGCTGGATCTCTCTGGTGGGCAGGAGTCAAAGCCTCTCAACTGTGCCACTTCTAACTGCATTGTACCCCAGTTTCGATCGAGACCCTGAGGACCCAGACTCATATGGGTCCCAGAGCACCAGAGAACCGGAAAGGCAGAGGTCTGGAGGCACCTGTGCATGCACACAGAAAGGGTCGCAACGATTACCAATTACTGAGAGACACTTGAGACCCATGGGCCGCATATGGAGGGGTTGACTGGAAGCCAAGGCTGTCTCTGCTCAGCCCTGAGACTCCATTCCACCCAATCTGAACAGAGAGGCTTTTGTAGTTTTGCAAGTCTTGTGTTATAAGGCGAATTCCAGCACAGAAATTCTCCAGGCATAGTAGAAATGCAGAAACAAAGGAACAGACCACAAATAAAAGAAATGGAGGAAAACAAATGACTGGATATAGAGTTCAAAACTACACTTATAAGGTTTTTCAAGGATTTCCTAGAAAAGATGGATAAATTTAGTGAGACCCAAGAGGAGATTAAAAAAAAGACCATCTAGAGATGAAAAAGGACCAATTAGAAATTAAATATACACTGTCTGAAATAAAAAAATATATTATACAGAGACCTAACAGCAGACTAGAGGAAGGCAAGAATCAAGTCAAAAATTTGAAATATAAAGAATCAGAAAACATTCAACTGGAACAGCAAAAAGCAAAAAGAATCCAAAAATGTGAAGGTAGTATAAGAAGCCTCTGGAACAACTTCAGGCATACCAACATCAGAATTGTGGGGGTGCCAGAAGAAGAGAGAGAGCAAGATACTGAAAACCTATTTGAAGAAATGATGACTGAAAACTTCCCACATCTGGTGAAAGAAATAGACTTACAAGTCCAGGAAGCACACAGAACTCCAAATAAAAGGATCCAAAGAGGACCACACCAAGACACATCATAATTAAAATACCAAGAGCAAAAGACAAAGAGAGAATATGAAAAGCAGCAAGAGAAAAACAGGGAGTTGCCTACAAGGGAGCACCCATACGATTGTCAGCTGATTTCTCAACAGAAACTATGCAGGCCAGATGAAGTGGCAAGAAATATTCAATGGGATGAATAGCAAGAACTTACAACCAAGAATACCCAGCAAAGCTATTGTTCAGAATTGAAGGGCAAATAAAGAGCTTCACAGATAAGAAAAAGCTAAAGGAGTTCATCAACACCAAACCAGTATTATAGGAAATGCTGAAAGGTGCTCTTTAGGAAGAGGAAGAAGTAAAAGGTAAAGATAAAAATCATGAACAACAAATACATATCTATCAACAAGTGAATTAAAAATCTGATAACAGAATAAACTGGTGAATATAATAGAATCAGAAAAGGGGTTAGGGAAGTACAGGGAGAGACTGGACAATAATCATACACCTATGGATGAGGACAATGTCGGGGGAGGTAAGGTAGAGGGAGGGGTGGGAGCGGGTGGAGGGGAGCTATGGGGGGAAAAAAGAGAAACAAATATAAAAATCTGAACAATAAAGATTTATTAAATTTAAAAAGAAAAACAGACAAAAAAACAGGGCACCCAGTTGCCAGCCTGTTTTGCGTGCCTCCATATCTCTGCTTTTCCATGCCTCCCAGTCTCAATGCACTTTTCCCTTTCCTTCTAGTTGTAGAACTTCTACTTAGCCAGCTTTCCTGTGGTTCTGGATGATAGCCTTTTTGTCTTTTAGTTGTAGTTTTGGTGTGGGTGTGAGAGGCAGCACGTACAGGTGTATAACTTATGCCGCCATCTTGGTTTTTCCTGCCCAGCTAATTTTTGCCAGAAGTGCAAAAACAATTCAATGAAGCAAAAATAGTTTGTGCAACAAATAGAGCTGCAGCAATTGGATATCCATGGATTAAAAATATGAACCTCAACCTAATCCTCACATTTGACACAAAAATTAATGTGTTTATCATTAACCACTAGAGAAATGCAGGTTAAAACTGCAATGAGATATTACAGCACATCTATTAAAACAGCTAAAAAACTAATAATGACAACAGCAAATGCTGGCGAGGATGTGGAGAGACGGGGTCTCTCAGGCATTGCCAGCGGGATGGAAAAGGGAACAGCCACTCTGGAAAAGATTTTGACAGTTTCTCCATGAACTAAATGCACACTTACCATCCAACAGCCATTGCTCCTCTGGGCACGTGTCCCAGAGAGGTGAAAACTTATGCTCCCATAAACACTTGCACACCACTGTTCAGAGTAGCTCTATTTATAATAGCCCAAACTGGAAAAACAGGTGAGGATTTAAACAAACTGTGGTAAGTTCCTGCCACAGTGTAGGAAGCAACTATTGATACTTGCAACTGCTCAGATGGCTCTCAAAAGCATTCTGCTGAGAAAACCCATCTCAAAGGTGACATACTGCATGGTTCCAATTACTAATATATCACTGTCCTTAAATGACATAATTATAAAGATGGAGAACAATTAGTGGTTGTGAGCGGTTAAAGATGAGATGGAAGGGAGGAGAATTAGAGAACTTTGTGACAATTGAACAGTCTTGTATCTTGATGGACAAGAATACACCCATGATAAAATTGCATACACACACTGAGAGACTGAATAAACTGGTGGCTTTGAGTAAGGTCTATGATTGTACCATGTCAGGTTCCTGTTTTTTTTGTTTAATTTCTTTATTGATTAAGGTATTACATATGTGTCCTTATTCCCCCATTACCCCCACACCCCATTTATGCCCTCACCCCCCTGTTGTCTGTGTCCATTGATTAGGCTTATATGCATGCATACAAGTCCTTTGGTTGATCTCTCCCCCCATACCCCCACCACCTTCTACCTTTCCTGAGGTTTGACGTTCTGATTGATGTTTCTCTGTCTCTGGATCTGTTTTTGTTCATCAGTTTATGTGGTTCATTATATTCCACAAATGAGTGAGATGATATGATATTTATCTTTCTCTGCCTGGCTTATTTCACTTAGCATAATGCTCTCCATTTCCATCCATGTTGTTGCAAATGGTAAGAACTCCTTCTTTTTTACCGCAGTGTAGTATTCCATGACAAGTGTTGGTGAGAATGCAGAGAAAAAGGAACCCTCATGCACTGCTGGTGGGAATGCAGACTGGTACAGTCACTGTGGAGAACAGTATGGAGTTTTCTCAAAAAACTAAAAATTGAACTCCCATTGACCCAGTGATCCCACTTCTAGGAATATATCCCAAGAAACACCAATCAGAAAGGATATATGCAGGTTCCTGGTTTTGATTTGTTATGTAAGAGTAGAGGCCAGTTGCATGGCACTGGCTTCACTCCGGCACCGAACTAGGGCTTCCCTTGGAGAGAGAGGCCCCACTCACCCACTGGCTGGTGGCCTGGGCCTCCCTCTGTGGGGACATCATGGGGTGATGGCCAATGGCTGGGCCCCAAACCAATCGCATCACACCTGCCTTGGCTGGCCTGGCTCCCAGATGGGGTGTCATAGCATTGGTCCTAGATGATCATCTGGATGGTCGTCTGGATTTGCATATTATGCTTTTATTATATGGGATGTGACTGTTGGCAGAAAGAGAATGAAGGGGATCTTTCTGTATTATTTTAAAAATGTCCTGTCAATCTATAAATTTATATATATAAAAGGCTAAGCGACCATCACATCCAAAACAACCAAATGGACGACCAAACAGGCTTTGTGGGGTGACCAGGCCGGCAGGGGGGTTAGTGAGGGGTGACCAAATGACCAAGCAGCAGGCTGCGTAGGGCTACCAGGCCCACGGGGGGGGGGGGCAGTTGCAGGCAATCAGGCTGGAAGAGGTGGGCAGTGAGGGGTGACTGGGAAGGTGGGGAGCACAGTCGGGGGCAACTATGCCAGTAGGGGGTGCTTCAAGGGGCAATAAGGCCAGTGGGGGGGCACTACGGGGCAACCAGTCTGGTGGAGGGGAGCAACTATGCCAGTGGGAGGGGCAGTTGGGGGTGATCAGGCAGGCAGGCAGGTAAGCAGTTAGGAGCCAGTGAGAGGGATTGTGAAAGGGATGTCCCGGATTAGAGAGGGTGCAGGCTGGGCTGAGGGAACCCCCTTGCCCCATGCATGAATTTTGTGCATCGGGCCTCTAGTCTTTTTATAAAAGTCTAGAAAAATCTTCAAGAGATAAGGAAGCAGAGGAAAGTAAACAATGCAGAGCCTTTACCTTCTAAGGGGTCATCTCATTCCACTGTCTTTGTGGCCTGGGACATGGGTATTATCCCATTTTATGGACAAGAGACCAAGGCCCAATGTGGCAGAATTGTGTTTCAAATCAAGTCTCTCTAACCTTAAAGCCTTTAGGAGTAAATGGAATGAATAGTCATGATTTTGCATCGCCTGCCAAAGTTACCATCATTTCAGAAACAAGCTCTTTATTTCAGTCACTGTTATTTGAGTGGTCAATCTCCTGAGATTGTCCTGTTTGATATCATCCATGTGAACTGATCAGCACACTCCTCTGCTCTTACCCTTCTTAAAACACCACTTTTGTTAAGTCCCTCTCCTGAAGGATAAATCCTTCGAGTGGTGCTTAAGTACTTGAGGTCCTGCCCCGTTGCCTCCTTAAGAAGTGTCTGCTGCTCTTCCTACTGATCTTCACATGAACTGTCTCCTCTGACTGAAATGGTTTATGGACCCCACACTGCTTGCCCACAACCTTTAGCCCCCATTTACCTTTCAGTGTTCTCAGCACATCTAGATTCTGTCTGTCTTTACTGACCCAGCTTCACTGTCCACTGATGACCCCAACACACAGGGCTCCTTGTTCTTAACATCCAAGAGCCCAAGACTGTGCCTGCCAGGCACAGAGTAGGCACTAGGCATGGGCTTGTTGAGTAAATGATTGTGAACTTATTACACACTAGAGGCCCGGTGCACAAAATTCGTACACGAGGGTGTGTGTCCCTCAGTCCAGCCTGCACCCTCTCCAATCTGAGACCCCTTGAGTGATGTCTGGCTGCCCGTTTAGGCCCAATCACAGTAGGATTAGGCCTAAATGGGCAGCTGGACATCCTTCTCACAACCCATAACTGCTGACTCCCAACTGCTCACCTACCTGCCTTCCTGATTGCCCCTAACCACTTCTGACTGCCAGCCTGATCATCCTCTAACCACTCCCTTGCCAGCCTGATTGATGTCTAACTGCTCCCCCGCCAGCCTGATTGCCCTTAACTGCCCTCTCCTGCAGGCCTGGTCACCCCTAACTGCTCTCTCCTAAAGGCCTGGTCTCCCCCAGTTGCTCTTCCCTTCAGGCCTGGGTCTCCCCCAACTGCCTTTCCCTGCAGGCCCGGTCTCCCCCAACTTCTCTCCTCTTCCAGTCTGGTCCCCACTAACTGCCCTTCCCTGCAGTCTTGATCGCCCCCAATTGCCCTCCCTTGCAGGCCTGGTCTCTCCCAACTGCCCTTCCCTGCTGGCCATCTTGTGGTGGCCATCTTGTGTCCACAGCAGGGAAGCCATCTTTGACCACATGGGGGCAGTCATCTTGTGTATTGAAGTGATGGTCAATTTGCATATTACTATTACTCTTTTATTAGATAGGATGGCCTTATATAGATGTTAGATGTATATTCCTATGTTAATTTTAGCTCTTGAACCAGATGGCAACTTTTCTTAGCTTACATTGTTTCCTGTTCTCAACAGACCTTAGCCCAGTTTGTTAACTGATTTTAAAACAGCCACTAATAATGAGCTTTTCTCCATACTCTCACCTGCACCCCTGGCCAGCTATTTGGACAATCCTGTCTCAGACATAGTCACTGTTGGGGTTGCTGGGAGCTTGAGGACCTGCTGTCATCAATGTCTTCATCTCTCTCTTTTTTCTTAAATATATTTTATTGATTTTTTACAGAGAGGAAAGAGAGGTATAGAGAGTTAGAAACATCAATGAGAGAGAAACATTGATCAGCTGCCTCCTGCACACTCCCCTTCACTGGGGATGTGCACACAACCAAGGTACATGCCCTTGACTGGAATCAAGCCTAGGACCCTTCAGTCCACAGGCTGATGCTCTATCCACTGAGCCAAATAGGTTAGGGCTCTTCTTCTCTTTTTAATGTTTGATTTTTTATTGATTTTAGACAGAAGGAGAGAGAGAGAGAAAGAGAGAGAGAGAGAGAGAGAGAGAGAGAGAGAGAGAGAAACATTGATGTGAAAGAGAAACATTGGTTGGTTGCTTCCTGTATGTACCCCAGCTGGGGAGCAGACCCACAACTTGTGGTGATGGGTCCATGCTCCAACCAACTGAGCCAAAAGGGCAGGGCTTTCTGCTTCTCTTCTTTTCTTTCTTTCTTTCTTTTTTTTTAATATATTTTATTGATTTTTAACAGAGAGGAAGAGATAGAGAGTTAGAAACATCGATGAGAGAGAGACATTGATCAGCTGCCTCCTGCACATCCCCTACTGGGGATGTGCCCGCAACCAAGTTACATGCCCTTGACCGGAATCGAACCTGGGACCTTTCAGTCTGCAGGCCAACACTCTATCTACTGAGCTAAACCAGTTTCGGCTGCTTCTCTTCTTTTGTGGAGAAGTTTAAGTTGTGAAAAACCCAGAATGTGTGATCTTTTCGCAATAGCCCACCCACCCACCTCTCTCCTCTTGATTAGTCTCTTCAGCAATTATCACCTTCCTTGGGGGGTTGACTTGGCCCACGTCTGGAATGAACTCAGACACTGGCGCTCATAGCTGTGGCCATCCATCTCTCGGGATGAGCCAATTAGGAGGGAGTGACCGAAAGTGTAACTGAAGAAAAATTAGTGGCTGGGGAAAGGGCTGGGCTGTTGCTGTGAGCAGGCCTGACCTCATCGCCTTTCATAGCATCAGTCAGCACTGAGGTTTGAGGAGACGTATCTGTGAAACTCAGATGACTGGAAGGGAGCTTGCGTCAAAGACAGTGAGTAGGAGCAGCCGCTCTCCGGGTGCTTCTCAAAGGATTCGGGGAACCCTCATGAGAGGTGTCATCTTCTCAAGGAGTGCCTTTCACAGGGAAGTGTTGACTGCCCTTCAGCCCTGGTGCCCGAGTCAGACTGGACTCTTACCTCGCTCCACAGAAAAACACGTGGAGTCCATGTGAAAGGCTCTATGGACAGAGTTAGCTGCCTGTCATGCCAAGGCCTCTGGGCCCTCCTGTTCCCTGGTCAGGCAGCAACAGATCCTGGACCACAACTTCAAGAGGAAAGTGGCCTTGTAGAGCGAGGGGGGGAGGTGCAAGGAAGTGGGGGCCGAGCCTCCTTAGATGGGTCAGATCCAGGGTGTCAGAAGGAATAGATGAATTCACTGCAAAGGTGTTGCTGACAGGTACACTTCCCTCCTCTTCACTGCAGTATAGACAATGGGTTCAGCTTTACTCTTGACAACACCCCATTCCTGTACCATATAGCTTGAGCAGAGCAAGCTGGTGAAGTTCTAGGGATTCAGGCCACTGCCCCAATTGTGACAAGAGGAAAATTATGGTATTCCCAAATTTTTCTCTAGGTCAAGGTCGGCAAACTGTACCACTGGGGCTGAATCCAACACACTGTATATTTTTGTATGGCTTCTACATTTATTTTTTCAAGAATTTTTTTTATTGTGTTACATGTATACATATCTCCCCATTGGCCCCCCATCCCAGGCATATCCCAACCTCCCAGTGTCTGTGTTTATTGATTATGCTTATATGCATGCATACAAGTCCTTTGGTTGATCTCTTATCTACCCCACTTCTAATTAAACTTCCTGCTGTAATTTGACAGTCTGTTTGATGCTTTACTGCTTCTGTGTCTATCCTTTTGTTCATCAGTTTACAATGTTCTTTATTATCCACAAATGAGTGAGATCATGTGGTGTTTCTCCTTCATTGACTGGCTTATTTCACTAAGCATAAGGCTCTCCAGTTCCATCCAGGTTGCTGCAAATGGTACGAGTGCCTTCTTTTTAATGGCAGCATAGAATTCCATTGTGTAGATGTACCACAGTTTTCTGATCCATTCATCTGCTGAAGGGCACCTAGGCTGTTTCCAAATTGTAGCTATTGTAAATTGTGCTGCTATAAACATAGGGGTGCATAAATCCTTTCTGATTGGTGTTTGTAATTTCTTAGGATAAATTCCTAAGAGTGGGATTGCTGGGTCAAATGGGAGATCCACTTTTAGTTTTTTGAGAAAACTCCATATTGTTCTCCACAGTGGCTGCACCAGTCTGCATTCCTACCAACAGTGCACAAGAGTTCCTTTTTCTCCACATCCTCGCCAACATTTGTCGTTTGTTGATTTGTTGATGATTGCCATTGTGACAGGTGTGAGATGGTATCGCATTGTCATTTTGATTTGCATTGCTCGGATGATTAGTGACTTTGAACATGTTCTCATGTGTCTCTTGGCCTTCCTTCTGTCGTCTTGAAAAGGTTCTATTTAGGTCCGTTGCCCATTTTTTTATTGGATCATTTATCTTCCTTTTATCAAGTTATATAAGTTGGCTGTAGATGTTGGAGATTAAACCTTTATCAGTGGTATCATTTGCAAATATGTTCTCCCATACAGTGGTCTTTCTTGTTGTTTTGTTAATGGTTTCTTTTGCTGTGCAAAAGCTTTTTATTTTGATGTAGTCCCATTTGTTTATTTTTTCTTTAGCTTCCATTACCCTTGGAGCAGTATCAGTGAAGAAGTTCTTTTGGCATACGTCTGAGATTGTGCTGCCTGTGGATTCCTCTAGTATTTTTATGGTTTCCCTTCTAATGTTTAAGTCCTGTATCCATTTTGAGTTAATTTTTGTATTTGGTGTAAGTTGGTAGTCCAGTTTCATTTTTTTGGCATGTATCTGTCCAATTTTCCCAACACCATTTATTGAAGAGGCTGTCTTGGCTCCATTGTATGCTCATGTCTCCTTTGTCAAATATTAATTGAGCATAGTGGTTTGGGTGGATATCTGGATTCTCTATTCTATTCCATTGGTCTATATGTCTGTTCTTGTGCCAGTACCAGGCTGTTTTGAGAACAGTTGCTTTGTAATATAGCTTGAAATCTGGTATTGAGATCCCACCGACTTTATTCTTCTTTCTCAGAATTTCTGTGGCTATTTGTGGTCTTTTTTTGTTCCAGATGAATCTTTGAAGAATTCTTTCTGGGTCTGTGAAATATGTCGTTGGTATTTTAATGGGTAGTGCATTGAATCTATAGATTGCTTTGGGTAGTATGGACATTTTAATGATGTTGATTCTCCCAATCCATGAGCATGGTATGCTCTTCCATCTGTTTACATCTTCCTCTATCTCTTTTTTCAGTGTCCTGTAGTTTTCTACATATAGGTCTTTTACCTCCTTAGTTAGGTTTATTCCTAGGTATCTTAATTTTTTTTGGCGCAATGGTAAATGGCATTGCTTTTTTAGTCTCTCTGTAATTTCACTATTAGTGTATAGAAATGCCACAGATTCTTTTTATTAATTTTTATTAATTTTTTATACATATCTCCCCATTGCCCCCCTCCCTCCCAGGCATACCCCGACCCCCCAGTGTCTGTGATCATTGGTTATGCTTATATGCATGCATACAAGTCCTTTGATTGATCACTTATCTACCTCACCTAACTTTAATCTTTCTGCTGTAATTTCACAGTCTGTTTGATGCTTTATGATTTTTGTCCTCCTTAGAATTATCAGTCTACTCCCTTTCTGTGCTCCTGATTCTATTATATTCACCAGTTTATTCTGTTGATCAAATTTTTAATTCACTTAATTTTTAGATTCACTTGTTGATAGATATGTATTTGTTGTTCATAATTTTTTATCTTTTACCTTTTTCTTATTCCTCTTCTAAAAGAGTACCTTTCAGCATTTCATATAATACTGGTTTGGAGTTGATGAACTCCTTTAGCTTTTTCTTCTCTGTGAAGCTCTTTATCTGCCCTTCAATTCTGAATGATAGCTTTGCTGGATAGATTATTCTTGGTTGTAGGTTCTTGCTGTTCATCACGTTGAATAATTCTTGCCACCCCCATCTTGCCTGCATCGTTTCTGTTGAGAAATCAGCTGACAGTCATATGGGTGCTCCCTTGTAGGTAATGAACAGTTTTTCTCTTGCTGCTTTTAATATTCTCTCTTTGGCTTTTGCTCTTGGTATTTTAATTACGATGTGTCTTGGTGTGGTCCTCTTTGGATTTCTTTTATATGGGGTTCTGTGTGCTTCCTGGACTTGTAAGTCTATTTCTTTTACCAGATTTGGGAAGTTTTCAGTCATTATTTCTTTAAATAGATTTTCAGTATCTTGCTCTCTCTCTTCTTCTGGCACCCCCACAATTCTGATGTTGGTACGCTTGAAGCTGTCCCAGAGGCTCCTTATATTATCTTCACATTTTTGGATTCTTTTCTCTTCTTGCTTTTCCAGTTGAATGTTTTCTGCTTCTTTATATTTCAAATTTTTGACTTGATTCTTGCCTTTCTCTAGTCTGCTGTTAGGACTCTGTATAATAGTTTTTATTTCAGTCAGTGTATGTTTAATTTCTAGTTGGTCTTTTTTCATCTTTAGTTGGACCTTTTCCATCTCCTCTTGGGTCTCACTAAATTTATCCAACTTTTCTAGCATATTCTTGAAAAACCTTATAAGCGTGGTTTTGAACTCTATATCCAGTCGTTTTTTTCCCTCCATTTCTTTTGTTTGTAATCCCTTCCCTTGTCTCGGCATTTTCACTATGCCGGGGAAACTTCTGTGTTGAATTCAGCTTTATGATACCAGACGTGCAAAGCCGCAGAAGCCTCTGTTGAGCTTGGGAGGGGTGGAGTCTCAGGGCTTAAGGGACCGCCTTGCTTTCCAGTCGGCCGCGCCCTCCACGGCCCCTGAGTCTCCCGTGACTGGGTAATGGCTGGAGCGGTCCTTGTGTGCGCACCCGCAGTGCTTCTAACCACTGCCTTTCCAGCTCCCCTGCGCACCAGGACCACATGAATCTAGGTCTCCAGTGTTTCGTCCGAAACAGGGGTTTAGTGAAGTTAGAAGTGGCACAGTTGGGAGGGTCTGTCTCCCGCCCACTCTCGAAAGCCAGTGGCACAATCAGCAGTCTGTCCTGCGCGCAGTGCTGTGCGCGCCACCAGGCCTTTGATCTTTTGCAACTCCCCTAAATTTCCGTACACTTCTCCCTTTTCACAGTTCAAACTCCCCCCGTATGAGTTTCGGCTGGATCTGGGGTTTAGTGTCGTAGGATAAGGGGTTCAATGCCTTTGAGAGTCTCCGTTTCCCTCCCGCCAGAGAAAGCCAGCCAGGTACTCCGGCACCCACTCTCTCCTCGCGCGCGTCTCTCTACCTCAGCTTTTTGCCGCTCCTCTGGGTTTCCATGAGCCCCTCTCTTTCCCTCTAGTTGTAGAACTTCCACTCAGCCAGCTTTCCTGTGGTTCTGGATGATGTCCGTTCTGTCTTTTAGTTGTAGTTTTGAAATTGTTGTGCGAGGCAGCAGTGTAGATGTTTACCTATGCCGCCATCTTGGATTCCCCCCAGATTTCTTGGCATTAATTTTGTATCCTGCTACATTGCTGAATTCATTTATAAAGTCAATTAGTTTTTGGATGGAGTCCTTCAGGTTTTTTATGTACAGTATCATGTCATCTGCAAATAAGGACAGCTTTACTTCTTCTTTTCCAATTTGGATGCCTTTTATTTCTTCTTCTTGTCTAATTGCAATGGCTAATACTCCAGTACTATGTCGAACAGGAGAGGTGAGAGTGGGCATCCCTGTCTTGTTCCTGTTCTTAGGGAAAATGGTTTTATTTTTGCCCATTGAGTATGATGTTAGCTGTGGGTTTTCATATATGGCTTTTATGATATTGAGGTATGATTCTTCTATTCCCATCTTGCTGAGAGTTTTTATCAAGAAAGGGTGTTGGATTTTGTCAAATGCTTTTTCTGTATCAATTGATATGACTATGTGATTTTTATCTCTCAATTTGTTTATTTGATGTATCACGTTTATTGATTTGTGGATATTGTACCATCCTTGCATTCTTGGGATGAATCCTACTTGGTCATGGTGTATGATCTTTCTGATGTACTGCTGGATCCGATTTGCTAGAATTTATTGAGGATTTTGGCATCTATGTTCATGAGAGATATTGGCCTATAATTCTCTTCCCTTTGTTGTCTTTATCTGGTTTTGGTATTAGGGTGATGCTGGCTTCATAGTAGGTGTTTGGAAGTGTTCCTTCTTCTTGAATATTTTTGAATAGTCTGAGGAGGATAGGTTTTAATTCTTCCTTTGGTAAAACTCTCCTGTGTAGCCATCTGGTCCCGGGCTTTTGTTTGCTGGAAGCTTTTTGATGACTACTTCAATTTCTGATTGAGTTTTGGAAGGTTATATTTTTCTAGGAATATGTCCATTTCTTGCAGGTTGTCCAATTTGTTGGAATAGAGTTGTTCATAGTATTTGTTAACAATCCTTTGTATTTCAGCGGGGTCTGTTGTTATTTCTCCTCTTTCATTTCTGATTTTGTTTATTTGGGTCTTCCCTCTTTGCTTCTTGGTGAGCCTGGATAAAGGTCCATCAATCTTGTTTATCCTTTCAAAGAACCAGCTCTTGGTTTTGTTGATCTTTTGAATTGTTTCTTTGGTCTCCATGTTGTTCTTGCTCTGATCTTTACTATTTTCTTTCTTCTGCTTACACTGGGCTTCTCTTGTTGCTCTCTTTCTAGCTCTTTGAGTTGTAGGGTTAGGAACTTTATTACCATTGTTTCCTGTTTTTTGCAGTAGGCTTGTAGGGCTATGCACTTCCCTCTCAATACTGCTTTCACTGTGTCCTATAAATTTTGTATTTTTGTGTTGTCATTGTCATTTGTTGCCATGATGTTTTTGATTTCTTCTGGCTTCTACATTTTTAAGTGGTTGTAAACAAAAAAACATGAAAAGAAAAGAATACTTCATTGTGCAGGAGGCAACCAATTAAGAGAATCACTGATTGTTTGCCCCCTACACGCCCCACACTGGGGATTGAGTCCACACGTGGGTATATACCCTGACTAAAAATTGAACCAAAACCTCCTGGTTCATAGGTCGACACTCAGCCACTAAGCCACACCAGCTGGGCTACAAATAAAGTTTTATTGGCACACAAATTTGTTTATATATTGCCTAGGGCTGCTTCAGCACAGCTGAGCAGTTGCATGAGACTCTCTGAGCTGCACAGCCAAGATCAACACTGGCTACAAAATTTGTAGTACAAAATGGAAATGTGGGGATTCTTGTTTTAAAGAATTATTAGGAAGTCCACACTGGCAATAGTAGAGCATTAAACTAAGTGTGGTGACCCCTCTAAACTCAGGGTCCTGACTAAAGTACTTAATAGCTGGCTCTTTACAGAAAAATTTGTCCATGTCTATTCTGGAGGTTCAAACACCAACATTAAAACAAAACAAAACAATGATAATTTCCAGCAAAACATTTAGAGAAAGTTGCTAAAGTGTTTCTGGACCAACTTTAAAAATAAATTATTAAATAGTAGGACCCAATAAGGGTTCACTCAATTTAGACGTATTTTCTCTTGATTGAATTGTCTGCTGGGATGAGAGAAGCAAAGGGCAGGGAGGTGGTCACTGTGGGCACCAGTCCTTCCACTCAGCAGCCATCCTGCATTCATGCCAGGCATCAGGGGGAACCTGCACAGTCTCTTCATGCATGGAACCAAAACTTAAAACTGAAAATAGTTTTGAGTCATTTTATTTTTAAGACTAGAAGCCCAGTGCATGAAATTCGTGCACAGGAGAGGTAGGGTCCCCTCAGCCCAGCCTGCACCCTCTCCAATTTGGGACCCCTTGAGGGATGTCTGACTGCTGGTTTAGGCCTGATCCCGAGAATCAGGCCTAAACCAGCAGTCAGACATCCCTCTCACAATCCTGGATCACTGGCTCCTAACCACTCACTTGCCTGCTTCCTGATTGCCCCTAACTGTCCCCTCCCCCTGTCAGTCTGATCACCCCTAACTGCCTCTGCCTAATGGCCTGATCACCCCTCACTGCTCCTCCTGCCAACCTTGTCACTCCTAACTGTCCCCCCTTGACTGCCTGATCACCCCTAACTGCCTCTGCCTGTTGGCCTGATCACTCCCACTTGCCCCCCCCCCCCCCCCGCCTGCCAGCCTGGTTACCCCTAATTGCCTCTGTCTGCTGGCCTGGTCATCCCTAACTGCCCCCCTCACTGGCCTGGTCACCTCTAACTGCTCACCCTGCTGGCCTGGTTTCCCCCAACTGACCCCCCTGCTGGCCTGGTCACCCCACACAGCCTACTGTTCAATAATTTGGTTGCCCCTCACTGTCCCTCCTGCTGGCTTAGTCGCCCCACACAGCCCACTGTTCAGTCATGTGGTTGTCCCTCACTAACCCCCTTGTTGGCCTGGTCACCGCATACAGCCTGTTTAGTCATTCATTTGGTTGTTTTGGTTGCAACAGTTGCTTAGGCTTTTATATATATAGATACCATGATAGCTCATTTGAAAGTTTATTCCATGTGCTTTACAGTTGGGTTCAAAAGTCATTTTTGAAAGTTATTTAAGCTTTTTCTCAAGCCATTCCAGAGGCTGTGCATGAAGTTGAACAATATTAGCCTTTTTGTCAGGTACAGTCATTGAATTTGTTACAAAGGGAGGCAGCAGAGCTGTGGCACCTTTAGGATCTGAGTGAACATTAGCCTGGAAGCTGCAGCACGGTCCTTTGCTATCTCCAGTAGGTGAAAATAGCTTATTAAGTCAGAAGAGATAAGCTTCCTTCAGAGGCCCCACTGGGGTATCCATTTCTAGGTGGAGTAAATAGCATTGATCTTTGCTGTGTCTGAGATCAGATTGATTCTTTTTGAGGTTGAAATGGATGGGGGATGGGATCTGGGTCGTGCTTGTGACATGCCTCTAGTTGTCTAACTCTTGGGTTAACTTCTTTACTGCCTGTGGACAGGGAAGCACCCCAGCTGCGGGGACACTGCCAGGGCTAAGGCAGGGCAGACTGGCTGGAGGGTAGCCCTCGCTGATGTCTAACTTAGCTGGCCCAAGTTGCCCAGCTCCAAGGTACCTTGGTCCATTTGGAGGGTGGCCTGGGCTGGAGACTGGGCTGCCACCAAGTGTCTGTGGGCCCTTGACCACATTGCTTAGATTTCTAGACCTCATTCTGTCTAAAATGAAGAGGCAGGGTTTTGTTTTGTTTTGTTTTAATTCTTTCCAGTTCTAATAATCTACGAATCTATATAGAAAAGTTTCAAACATAAAAATTTGCTCAAAAATAGAACTGGCTGCCTTATAGAGTAAGAAGGGTGTATGCCGAGGGGAAGTCAGGGAGACACACTGCTGTCCCAGGATACCCTCAACAGAAAGCAGACTTTCTTCACTTCTTATGTAAAGTGAATTTCTCAGGAGGTTTCTGCTCTAAATCAAGCAAATTAACAAAAGGTTAATTTGCTCAACTCTCCGGTCTGGAAAACGGAAGATGCACGCAGGTGTAGTTTTAGAGTAGACAGGGGCCTTGCATGGGGGCCCCACCTGAGCAAAGGAGGTGGAAGGCCCAGGAGAGCTGGGGACCGAGGAGGCCAGTGGAGCAGCCAGAAGCCAGTGCACAGGCTGCAGTGCCAGGCCGAGGTGCTCGGGCTATGTCCTCAGTGACTGACTCAGTAGGAACACTTATTAAAGAGTTTCTCTCCTTCCCTTTATCTTGGCAGCTGGGGGGTGGGGGGGAGGGTGTCAAGGATTCTATCTGTTCTCATATAAATAACCTCCTGTTGAGGTGTTCATAGAAATAACTTCCTTCAAATGTCCTTGGCCAAAGGAGCCTTTGGAAGATTCTAGACCAGGGAGTGACAATCACCAAAACAATGCCCAAGGCTGAAAGGACTTGGTATGAGAGTAGCCTTTAAGTTAAAAGGCGATTTTATCGTGGTAAAAATGCACACCGTGACATTTACGATTTTAGCTGTTTGTAAGTGTACAAAATGTCAGCACTGGATGCAGTCAGTGCTGTATAACGCCCAGTCTGGACCAACCAAAACTTGATCCTGCTTTCTGTCTGCATTTGTTAAATTAATTTTTTATTGTGAGAAGATTTACACAGCATAAAAGTTACCATTTCTAAGTGTATGGGTTGGTGGCCTTGGTACATTCACACAGCTGTGCAACGGTCACCAGCATCCATCTCCAGAACTTTTTCATCATCTGAAGCTGAAACTCTGCCTCCTTAAACATCGCTCCCCATTCCCACCTCCAGCTCCTCACCATTCTGCTTTCTGTTTGTATGAGTTTGCCTACTCTCGGCACGTCCTGTAAGAGGAATCAGACAATAGTTGTGTCTGGCTTAATTACTCAGTATAATGTCTTCAGGTTCCCTCCCTGTGGTCACATGGGTCAGACATTCCTTCTTTTTTAAGGCTGAATAATACTCCATCCTACGTACATTTTGTTTTGTCCATTCACCTATCAGTAGGCACAGGCTGCTTCTATGGGCTACTATGAACAATGCTGCCACTGGCATGGGTGCACAAATGTCTCCTTGAGACCCTGCCTTCAGTGCCTTGGGTACATACACAAAAGAGGAACTGCCAGATCATGTGGGAGTTCCATGTATAGTTTTTTGAGGAACCACCATACTATGTAGGGGTAGCCTTTGATAGAGAAGCTGTAGGCAGAGAAGACGGGGAAGATGGGGAAGGAGGAGGGAGGAGTAGGCTGGGAGCAGGCAGGCCTGGGCCCGTGAGGCCAGTGGTGTGATTCCACTCCCGCTCAGAGTCTCCGTTTCCTTCCCGCCCATCTATGGAGAACATTTTTTTTCTTTTTTTAATATATTTTATTGATTTTTTACAGAGAAGAAGGGAGAGGGATAGTCAGAAACATCGTTGAGAGAGAGACATCAGCCGCCTCCTGCACACCCCACTCTGGGGATGTACCCACAACCAAGACACAGGCCCTTGACCGGAATCGAACCTGGGGCCCTTCAGTCCGCAGGCCAACACTCCATCCACCGAGCCAAACCGGCTCCTGCTATGGAGAACATTTTATTGGACACCTAGAATGCACCAGCCAATCTTCTAAGCACAGGGATACACTGACGATAAAACAGATGTGGACCATGTCCTCATTCAATATCTGTATAAAACATGGACAGTGCTCCCCAGTATCATATGTAAAGGGCTAGCTCAGTGACTGACTCAGTAGGAACACTTATTAAAGAGTTTCTCTCCTTCCCTTTACCTTGGCAGCTGGGCGGGGGGGGGGGGGGGAGGGGGGAGGTGTCAAGGATTCTATCTGTTCTCATATAAATAACCTCCTGTTGAGGTATTCATAGAAATCACTTCCTTCAAATTCTCATTTTTAAAACTCAAAGAGGACCACTGTGAAAAATAGCTACAAATCCAGGGCTGCTTTGTGCAAACTGGGTGCCATCAGTGAGGAAAGAGCTGCCCAGCTGGTGGGAAGTGGGAGGTGGGAGGGGGGACCTGGGACCTGGAACCTTGGACCTGGGTTTTCCCTGGGAGCCAAAGCTACCCACAGTCAGCAGTGACTGATGCAAACCTGGAGACCAACACAGGTCAGCAAACTTCAAAAGGCATCCCAAGGAAGGCTGGTGAGGGACACGGAACATAAATCAAGTTGTTTGGGTCAGGACACTTCCCTGCCCACCTGGCTCAGGGATTGCTCTCTCCCCACCCTGCTGGGACAGGCCTGACTCCCAGTGGCTCTGGTGGCCCAAGCACAGCAGCTTCTGTAGCCAGTGGGGTCAGGGCCCCTGGGAGTCCTCATCTGGTTGCCACATTTGGAAAAGAGAAGAAAACATTTCTTTTTGCCGTGGGATCTTTTTAAACAGAGGGAGAAAAGGGGAGGAAAGAAATAAGGCCTGCTGCTGGGAAAGGCTTGCCAGGTGTGGGCTGGAGGAGCTGTTCCCCGGGCCGGTGGGAGCAGGCCCAGGCGTCCTTTAGTCCTGGGGCATTTCCCTGCTGTCTGGGCGAGGGGAGCAGTCACTGCAGCCTGTGAGTCGCCCCTGGGCCCTCGTTGCTCCGTGAGGTCATGGCACACGGCCCCTCTTTCTTAGGAGGGAGAAGAAGTGTCAGGAAGAAGTCGTCACATTGAATAGAAGCCCTGATTTGCAGACACATATCTTATCAAGAATATTTAATCGCTATTTACGGACACTCCTTCAAACACCTATTCCAAGGGGATTAGATGAAGTCCCACCAGACCCACTATAGTGTCTCAGAGCTTTGAGGGTCTCAGTGATTCTGGGCAAAGGTCCTCCTACTCCGAGCAAATGCTCTGCGGATCAGTAGGATTCTGTAGCCAGTCCCATGTTATGCTGATGGTCTGTGACCCCTTATAATAAGACAGGAAAGATCAGTGGGTCTCCCGAAGCTGTTCAGTCTAACTAGCCAGAAAGTCCCGTGCCCACTAATTGAGGCTCCCTTCCCACTCCTGGCACCAGCATTGTCTTTAGCTCCTCAGCGGCTCCCTAAGGTCTGAGAGTCCAAGGGGCCAGTTGAGGGATGGAGAGCTATGTCAGGGGAGAAATGGAATTGCTTCTGCCCCAGGTGCTGCAGGGCCCTGCAGAGATGGCTCCTGCCCTTGGCAAGCTTGTGCAGAGAGGGGAAACAAGGCACGTGCAAGTCCAGTGACAAAAATCACAAGAGACCTTAGTGGTGCAGAAATGTCCTTAGGAGCAGAAACAGATCCAGGACAGGAGCTGGGTTCCGAGTGTGCTAAGCGCCTGAGCTTGCAGGGCGCAGGGAGGATGGTGTGGAGCTGAGTGTGGAGATGAGAGTGGTCCCCTCTGCACCAAGAAAGCTCTCCGGGTTGGTCCCCTGCCCTCTGACCCTGCCTGAATGGCATTGCTCAACACGGATTCAGGACTTTGCTCCAATGCCTCATCTGGATTTATAAGTCCTTGCAAGCAGGAATCTTACTCATATTTCTGTGTCTTGTGAGACGCTGAGTGAGTGCCTGCCCCCAGGAAAGAAGCAACTAGTGTTTGGAGGTGAGGTCGCCCTCAGATTGGATGGCAAGGAGCCCAGCAGGTGAGTGATTGGCGCTTCCCTCTCTGTCCCTCACATCTTACTCAGCGGGTGATTCTGGTCAGTTTGGGAACTTGCCAGAGGAGACGCTGTCCTACCTTGCCAGGCATAAACAAGGTCTGTTTGTTAAGAAAATAGTATGAGGAGCCAAAACCGGTTTGGCTCAGTGGATGGAGCATCAGCCTGTGAACTGAAAGGTCCCAGGTTCGATTCCGGTCAAGGGCACGTACCTTGGTTTCAGGCACATCCCCAGTGTGCAGGAGGCAGCTGATCCATGTTTCTCTCTCATTGATATTTCTAGCTCTCTATCCCTCTCCCTTCTTCTCTGTAAAAAATCAATAAAATATATTTAAAAAAAAAAGAAAGAAAAGAAAATAGTATGAGGAAAGGTAGGAAAAAGAATCAGTAGTTTAAAGGCCTTACCTGGGCTCCTGCTCCATCCTGCTGGGCCCCCGTGGGGGCTGAGTCAGGCTCAGCCTCCCCAGCATTGTCTTCCACCACTTGATTCCTTCTGGATTAGCTCAGTGGAGCTGTATCCCAAAGACTGTCCAAGTTGGCAAGAGTTGCACACCGGCCTGTTTGGCTTTTAATAAAGTTTATGATTTAAATCTTGGGCTCTTAACACCTTCTTTGCAAGCCTCAGAGGGAAACAAAAATGTTGAACTTGTTTACTCATTTCCTTCATAACATGGAGACCCCTCACACTTGGCCAAAACCTCCCTATATGTGTGTGTGTATGTGTGTACTGGTATTAACACACACACACACACACACACACACACACACACACACACACACACGAGAAAACACTGGCTGCATTTCAGTCCCTGGCAAGTTCCCAAAACATTAAATGAGCCCTTTTGCATAAAGACTTTCCTCTGAGGAACAAATACCTGCATTAGATTCTGAGTTGTCACTCCCTCCCCAGGGGAGGAAGGAGCCTTATCAGAATTCTTGAGAGCCCCCGAAGGAAATAGAAGTCAGGACCCTGCAGGACCGAGCAGAGTTTGCAGAGGTGGGTAGGGTGCGGGGTGGATGCGGGGGTGGGGGTGGGGAGGGGGAGCGTTGAGCAGGTCCTGGTAGACCCTCACACAGCCTGAGGCTCCCGGGTCAAACTCTAGCTGCTGACTCCCGGTTGTTTGCACAGGAGAGGCCGCTGGAGGGACGCTGCTGTCTGGTGCTCTGGCCAGGAAACAAGGAGTTTGGAGCAGGCTGGCTGCGCCCTGTCCTGCCCACAGGGGAAGATGTCCGTGCTAACATTTCAGGGACTGACACGGGTCAGTATCATGGGCTAACGCGGGGCCAGCTGTGGAAAAGCGTTTCCTGGAATACGAAGCTCGAGGGAAGCCAGCCAAAACCAGCGAGAGCCACTTGGTGAGCCGCACCCTGGGCTGAGTGTGCGCCACTGCGGAGTAACAGACACGCTCCCTGCGGGACGAGAAGAGCAGGCCAGGGTTTAGGTGCGAGGAAACAGAGGTGTCGGCTGAAGGGGACACCTCAGGCGCCTTTGCAAGCGTTAGTCCCCGCAGGAGGCTTGGAGGCAATGGAGGCGGCTGTTTGTAGCTGCGCCTGCGCTCCAGGGTGACCTTGTGGGGGAACCATTCTCGCTGGGCTCCAGGCTCCCTGGGCCTGCTCCGCCGCAGTGGCCCACAGGCAGGGCAGACACAGCTGGCACTCGGGAGCCCATCCCTGCAGGAGGGCAAGCGCCCAGCTGATGCGGCAGGCACATTGGCACCTGGGTCTTTTCCTCCTAAAGCAGAAGCATTATGGCTTTTGGCATCTAACTCGCCTGGGGGAACGGGCTGTAGCCCAGGCCAGGGGCTGGGCCCCCCAAGGCAGTCCCTGCGCCCTCTGCCGGCGCTCCCTGCACGGGGGAGGGCCTGAGGGAGCCCAGAAAAGGGCTGAAAGAAGAGGTCGTAGACCCCCCCCCCCCAGGAGACTTACATTCCAGGCCTCAATGTCCCCTCTACAGGCGATTCTAACATTTAGGGAGGACGCCGGGCAGAGGGGATAGCCCTTGAGAGGCTCTGGTCAAAGTGTGATGCAGGTCTGTAAGGAGAAGGTCCCATTTTCAAGGCTTTAGGCACCACAGTATGCGGATTCCCTCACGGGCCAGGACAATCCCAGCCCACACATGGTGGGTGCTGCCCAGCAAGAGCTGCCCTACACACACGGGCCGAATGGGACTGACAGCTTAGGGTGCCGCTGTAGCTGTCATGGGACTGACACTTCTCCTGCACTATGGTGGTTGCCTTCCCGAAACATCTGTGAAGTTCCAAATATTGTTCCTATTTTAAAATGAGAAAACTGAAGGTCAAAGAAGTCAAGTGAATTCTTGAAGGTTGCACAGCTCATAAGCACCCAAACCTGGATGAGAACCCATTACCGGCCCACCTGCCTTCGGGTTCAAGGCCAAGGTTCCTGCAGGCCAAGCCTTACTTTGCCCTAAAATTGAGAAACTTTTTCTGCACATTCATCAGGATGAGCATCCTGCTCCTCAACCCCCTAGCGGCCCTGCAGAAGCTATCTCTGGGTGAGGAGTGCGGGAGCTGGAGACCAGCACCCTAAGACAGGTACCCTAAGACAGGCACCCTGAGACAGGCACCCTGAGGCTGCACAGCCCCTTGAGAGCGCGTGTCCTGCGGGCAGCTAACAACCAGGGATGTCCAGTGATGAGCCCAGTTGATGAGAAAGGTTGACTGGCTTATTGAGTTTTCTTCTCCTCTTAAGAGTCACATGACTCCTAAAAGCTACAGAGTCATCCTGATATCAATTCTTCAATGTAGGAAAAGTGGAGGCAAACCTCCAGTCCCCCATTCACCCTGGAGCCTGCCCTGTGTTTGCAAGGTGCTGCCTCATCCCCTCTGTCCCCCCAGTGCCGTCCTGCAGCTGTGGGAGGGTGGTGGTGTGCCATCACACAGAAGTTCTCGATGCCGGGTATGTTCTCAGCACAGACACTCAGTGGTGTCCAGGGACACCAACCCATTAACACATGCGCAGAAGTCTAAGTTCAGATTGCAGACAGATGCCCTCCAAAGCCTCATTTCCGACACCCTTAAGAACAAAATCACACACACACACACACACACAAAATTCCAGTTCAAGATGAACCAAATAGGAATAACCAGAGGCCAGAGACAGTTTCTTGGCATGGAAACTCTGCAGACATCTGATGGATGTCTTTCCTCACATGCCCAGTTCTCCCTCTTAAGTGGAACAGGGCTCAGTTCTTCACTCTCACAAGCAAGGCTGAGGGGCTGCGGATGGGTGGGCAGAGTGCTAATCCAGGAAGGGGAGGGTGAACGTCAGTGCTCTGTCTGGAGCAGCTGGAAGGAAGACAGAGGGCTGGGTTTGCAGGAGGACCAGCAAGAGGAGGCGAATGTCCCAGTCGCCCTGTGAACGATGGCTCACAGAAGGGTAATAACTTCTTTCCCAGACAAGATGTCAAAGAAGCGGCCTCAGTGGATGGGGAAGACTGACATGGAATTACCAAGTTGACAGGCCTCTGTCCTTTCCTATAAGGGCGGGAAGAAGGTGAGAACATTCTTAGCACCTCATCGTCTGATTCTCGGGGAATAAATGGTGCCCAGAGCTTAATAGAGCACGAACTCCTGGTGTGACTCTCATCCATCCTGCTTAACACGCCAGGCCCAGGATTCCCCTTTCCTTTGAAACCCCCAACCACCACCTGGCCTTGGTGCCTCAAACTGTCCAAGGCAGCAGTCTCCCATGTCCCAGACCACAATCTGCTGCTTCCTACTCAGCTGTGAGCCTCTAATGGTGCTGCAAGCTAGTGGAAGAAACTGGAGAGAAAGGAGTGGAGACAGACCCGCTGGATTTGAAGCCCAGGTCCCTCACTTCCTGGCTGTGTAACCTTGGGCAGCTTCCTGTGGCTGCTCCAGGTCAAGGCCTTTCCTTCGCCATCTCTGACAGCTCTCATGGTCAGCAAGGCTGGAAACTCCCAGAGTTGACATGCCTGGTGCTGCTTTGAATAGTCTTGTGGTTAGGTCACTGGCAGTGCTCTCCTAAGCTACCATCCTGTCCAGGGCATTACAGAGCCCTCACAATATGGGCCTTCCAACCTCCTTTGAAGTTACATTGTGGCCCCCATGACATCTCTGTGCTCCTAAGCCAAGCAGTATTTGACTCATTGACGCTGGACTGCTTGCTACCCCCAACACTCCACATCCTTTTCTATCTCCCTGTCTATACGCAGCCTCTCTTTTCTGCCCCCTCATCTTTGAACTCCTTTGTTGGCAAAATTCAATTCATCTTTCAAGGTCAAACTTGAAGATCTATGACAAGCAATGCCTAGTCTTCTGTGCTCCATCCCACACTGGGCTGCGAGCTCTTGAGACGTGGCCACCATGGTGTGTTGAAGAGCACAAGCTCTGGAGACAGAGTGGGGCTTAAATTCTAGCCCTGCTACCTCCTGGCTAGCTGTGTGGCCTTGGGAAAGGTGTTCAGTCACACTGCCTCATCCCTGAGATGGGGATAATAGTACTTACCTCCCTGATTGCCACGGAGGTGAGATAAAATATGTGAAGTGTTGAGAACGGAACCTCGCACATGCTGTTATCTATGTGCCTGGTCCCCAGGGGCACGAATACTGGACTGAGGGCCATGGGGCAGTTTGCGAATGTGGATTACTTGGATCCAGGGTGGGGGTGGGGGAAGGTCCATCTGTGGTCACTGAGTAAGTACAATGGAAGGATGTGAATATATAACTTAGGAAAATTGCAAACGTACACAGAAATAGAGAATCTATGTATATATAAAAAGCTAATATGCTAAGTGTCTGACCAGCCGACTGGTCATGGTGATGCACACTGACTACCAGGGGCCAGACTCTCAACTCAGGAGCTGACGAGCTGCAGTGACTTGGCAGCCAGTTCTCAGGTGATGCACCCGGAAACCAGAGAGGAGGGAGCCTGATTTCTCGCAGGGCTGCACGATTCCACCTTTGGCCGTGGGTTATGTTGTTGCTGGGGCACTGTCGGCCCGACTCTGGATTACTGCACACTTGCATTTGCGTTTCACACCCTGTACCACAGCAACTTTGCAGAGTGCCCTCTTGCACTCCCGGACCCCTCGGGGGATATCGGACTGCTGGTTTTGGGCCGCCCCCTCTCCTCTAATACCCGCCCCCCCCCTCCACACACACACACAAGCCAGGCCAAGGGACCCTGCTAAGTCTGCAGAAGTTCTTCGTGGAGCTGCCCCAGGTGCAGCTGGCCTGGGAGGGACTGCAGGAAACTGGGTCCAGGGCATGTCCGGCCAGTCTCGCCCAGTCCCGCCCCGCCAGCCACCTTCTAATTAATCTCCCTTCAATGTGCCGCATCCATGCCTGGGTCTCTAGTAGCACAATGAACCCATGTAGCCACTGACTAGCATCAGCCATTGTGGATGCATGGCCCATTTTTTTCCTGTCCTCTCTCCTTGGCCCCTCCTCAGTGCACATACTGGGTAATTTTAAAGCACGTTGCAGACACGAAGAAAGCAATTTTATGCTTTACACTCTTAAAAGAACTTACAAAAAGAAAGACATAACTGTTTGTTATCCTCATCTTGGCTGTGACCTTGATGAAAACAGCATCTTCTTACAGAGGGACAGGTTAGAGGCTGAGAGGTCTAGGGCTTCTGGGTGTGAGGCCACGGCTCTTCCTGGGACATCTGGGAAAGCCTGTGGGGCTCAAGCCACTTCCTCGGGAACGCTCACCACCCCAGGGTCTAACTAGTTCTTAATCAACTTGGAGCAAGCTTGAGATATCACATCCCCGAAATCAAATAATATCAGTCTTTTTCCAGTTCAGAGGAAAAAAAGTTAATGAATGGAATTCTCAATGGCAAGTTCTCCTCTCATATTTCCTTAAACCGCAGTCTCTCTGCATCCATTTTTTGAAACCCAGCACGGGTAGACCACAGACAGTGTAAACAAACAGTGGAAAAGATGAATGGAAAACCCTAGAAAGAGCTGACCAGGGTAATCTGACAACTTTCTGGGGACATGCCTGCATGTGGTGATTTTGTACCATGCAGAGTAACACGTTCTGCTGGGAAAGGTCCCAGAGACCTGCCTCCTGCAGAGTGGAGCAGCCCCAAGCTTCTGGTCCTGTGAATAGAATGGCGAGGCCCAAGACAAATAGCAAGGTTGGACATTCTTGAAGCGCAGGTTCTCATGGCTCCATCACTGATGGTATCTTCGCTTCGGCTGACTGGCAGCGCACACATCCCAGATTTTAAAACGTCAGAACACACCGAATTCTGAAGAAAACCCTGTCAGGCTGGACCCTCTTCACTGTCTGCCATGTAATCAGGAGCTGCTATACTGGCCCTCAGCAGTGGGTCTACTCTATACTCTGGAATAGTTAGATCAGAAATGGGGAACCTGGCTCAGGGCCTAAGGTGTAAGGAATGAATAGGGAGGCGGAAAAGGCAATTAAGGGGGAACCAATTGAGTGTAAGTGGGAACCTACAGGAGGCTCGCTCTTCTCTCTCTCTCTGAGACCACCCAGCCAGGCCTGTCAGGGCAGAGCATGCTGCCAACTCCTTGGCTCCCCCTTTAGGGATGGGCACGCTGGTTCTCACCTATCACCAGAGCTGATCCCTTGGGGACTTCTGGCCTTCCCCTGCTTTTCTCCCATCTGATGCCCCAGCTCACCTGAAGTATAAGACTAAATGAGACTCAAAGAAAGACACAGCACATAATTTTTAAATAATTTTATAAGTTCCCAATGGATTTAGTTTGTGAATATAAAAGAAAAAAAACCCAAGTGTTTATAATAATTATCAAGGCAAAGTTAACTGTAAGACAATTTCTCTGTAGTGTCATTATCCTGTCAGTAATGCGACTGGCTACCACACACACACACACACACACACACACACACACACATGCACACACATGCACACTTGAAGGCAGCAGGTGCATTTGCATCATAGACACCACCATTGCGGCTGCTACTGTCACCAAAAGGAACTCAAGCTACAAGGAAACAGTGCCCAATCTCCCTCCCCTCCAGCTCCTCACTAAAGTGCAGCACTTCTCTTCTGGAGCAGAGGGGTGCATGTTCCAGGGAGACCCCAGTCCCCATCCTGGACACCCTGCTGTGTGGGCAGGTTCGGGGCTGTTCCTGGGTAGCCATCAGTCCAGAGGGGTGGTGTGCTGTCCTCAGGTGGGCTGGCTGCCTGAGAGGGTGATGCAATACTGGTGTGGTGTGAAAAGGGCTGGGCTCAGAGTTCTTGCTCTGGCCCAGGGCTGGATCCCCTGGCTTCAGGAGGGTTCACTTCCCTTCCTGACAATGGCATCTCAGAGGGGGCAGAGGGAGGGCCACAGAGGCAGCCTGGGCCCAGGAGATCTGGGACTAAACATCTTAAAGGGAAAGAATGTAGGACTGAAGCCATAAGGAACTGAGATCTGAGTATAACGCATTCACCCACTGCAGTTCTCTGGGCTGGCCAGTGCTTGGCCCATATTGGATGGTCACTGGATAATATAGCACCAAGTGGGCAGCAGAGAGTTCTGTGGCCTGTACAGGGCTGCTGCCAGGTGTGGGGCTTCATAGTCAAGCCCAGGTTGCCACATGGTATTAGGCACACTGAGCTGGGACCAACAGAGAGTGGCTATGGGGTCACAAACTACCCAGAGGTCCTGAGGATGTATAGGAAAGCACTGGCACGCCTGGAACTCTGAGGCCCAGATTCCCATTTCTTTCCCTCAGCAGCTGTCTTTTAGCCACGCAGTCACTTGCCTGGAGCGTGGTCCTGGAACTTCCCAAGCGGCCAGCCCAGCTGCCACCTAAGCCAGCTTAGGAGGAAGGGCAGAGTTTGGCTGCCCCATAGCTTGAATTCCTTTTACATGATATTGATTTGCATTTTTAAAAACACAGCTCTTTAATTTTTAGTTCTACAGCTACTTTTTAATATCTTAATAATCTCAACAATGGACACAATGTAACTGCCCAAATTCTCTGAACCACACAGACAATATTGACAAGCAGAGAAACAAAAGAGATGAGCTGGGACAAAAACCTGCTCCCTACAAAATCAGACCTAAAACCACCTCTCCTCCGAGAGTCAGAGGAGAAATACCTACATTAGGGTCACAGTACTCACTACACACATTGGGGGGAAATCAGGAGACACTTGGTTACAGTTTTGACACTAAAAAGTCTGGAAACAGTTTCTGCTTAAAAAGAGTAAAGACAGCCATTTTGTTCAGAAGGATTTCCTTGTATGTTTTTTTTTTTGTTTGTTTGTTTTTTGTTTTTTTGCCCAAGTATTCCCTTAGTTCACATGGAGGAAACTCCAGATTCCTTTAAAACATTTCTTTAAATGGTTGAAATGACTCCTGAGAGCCCAGGGACTGGCAGTGACAGGTGGATGTGTGGCCTTGCAGGCACTGCAGAGGGCAGCGTGCGGCCTGCACCTATCCCTTCTCATCTCCTTCCCATAGTTCTGAACGTTCACAGGGGGGGAGATGAGGTTGAGGAGGCAGACATGAGAGTTACTGATATTGCTGATACAGGGCCCATGGAAACTTAACAGGTGTCACGTAAGGGTCACATTCTATGTGGTGACATATTCCTCCATTTGCTCTTTCCTCAAAGACCCTGAGGGTTGTCAGCGGGCCTCAATGCGGTCAAACAGAAGGGCAGGAGGGCTCTGAGAGCAGCAGGACTCTCTAGCAGCAAATCCAAATGCCACTCCTGACTATCAGCAAGGGAGGGTTGGCTTAGCAGTTGACTAAAACTCTGTGCTGACTTCTTCCTTTTCTCTCTGAGGAGTGGGTGAGCCAGTGAGCTCCTCATGAAAACCAAACAGACTTTTACTGACAAAAGTGCCACTAGTGACACTGAAAATAGTCTTGGGTCCAGTATGCCTTACTAGTATTTTTAAAGCCCAAGTGTAAGAAAGAGAGAAAGGAACTTAGATCTTCTTTAGATTGTAACGTACAAGGTCAAAAGTTAGAATTGAGATGGATTTCAGGATTCCCATGCATATTTTTTAATATGTTAAAGCCCACTTAAAGTCCTTTCTATTTCAAATAGTATCCAAAGTCCTTGTAAAATCTCAATTCAATACTTTATCAAGGACTCAATGAGTACCTGGGATAGAGGTATATGACTTTTCATAAAGATGAAGTCACATTTTCTTTCTTTAGTCATGTGCTTCAGGGTGGATTCTACCCACTCTTGTTCTTGTCCCCTTTAATGATGATCTTCATTTGGGGTACAAATATTTAGGTGTCAAGGGGCAACTAGGCTTGCCAATGGGATGGATGAGTTTGGTGAACATTATAGGCACCCTTCAGTGAGTTTTCAAGGCTACACACAGATATTTGGTAGTAGCTGAGGGACCTTGTGAAATCTTGGCATATCATGAAAAGTTCACAAAATGACAGTCCTTGTGTGATGGGTACTCTGCATTTAGTAAATGCTGGCTCAATAAGATACTCTAAACACTAGATAGAAACTGTATAGACTTTGCACCTATAATGTAAATGCAGGTCATGTTCACCATTGAACTTTAGCCAGAGCCTAATTCATCTAGGACCAAAAAGTCCCCAGAACCATTTGAGATACAAGGAAAAATGAACGAGACTCCCTGCTTTGGCTCATAGAGACCAGACAGATGCTGTTTGCCCCATAAATGTCTCTTCTCAGAAGCACTTGTCCAGAGGAGTCCAATAAAGTTTTAGAGGGAGAGCAACAGGAAGGGTTGAAATGAAGAGGGGAAGGAAGAAGGTGCATTGAGAGTCATGCAACACATGGGCAAGAGGGGCAGGTATTGTATTTGTTGGTAAAGGCCAAACTAGTGGGACCCAGAGAGACCTGATTGATGCCTTCCATGGCCAGATCAGCTAGACCACAACCAGGAGTGCCAGACCAGGCCACTTCTCTGGGCATGGCTTCTTCTACTTTCTGTTCTGCTGTAGTACTGTGAAGGCTGTTCTTTGTCTTATGACATTTAAAGTGAGATTCTAATATTCCACCCTAAAATACTAGGGGCTAGCTACATGATTTATGGGCAGTGCAATAAATAAATGAAATTGAGGTAATTGACCACAAATGACCACCACTTAATGTCTAACCCCTGTGCCCCCACTCCAGCCAGCCTGGCTATCAGGAAGCATCTCAGTAAGAACTTTATGAGCAGAGTCCATTTAAACCTTTGATAAGGAACACTCTACAGCTTCTCACAGAGGGGACTGTTTTACAGCAGGAGTCAGGGCAGCTAGAGATTCGACCATATAAGTTAATGAGACAGTCAAGGCTTGCTGGTGGGGAAGATACTGCACTGATGGCCATGATGACTTTACAGGCAGCATCAGGTTCTTTGGGTGAATAACTGGGAAAGGGCAGGGGAGAAAATGTAAGACACTTATCAGAAGATGTGAGTGTCTGGTGGGTGTCTGGTTACAGAGGTGGTCAAAGGCCTGGGTTTGGTTAAGTGGTCTATTTCTTGGTGCCTGATTTTGTTTATGACTGTCATTGTCTATGCATGGGGAAAATGCTCTTCAAAATGCCAACATCTTCACATGGATTTGCACCTTCGGGGTCAATTTTCTGGTTTGTGACATGGAGCTGGCCAAGTTTCATGAAGTGCACAGAGATGTACTGAGAAAACACCACCTCCTCCCACAGGCCCCTAGACAGCATGCTCTTTCAAGGCAATAAGCAAACATCCCAAATCACCAAATGGCAAGTAAGTGACTCAGCCCCAGCCCCCAAATCCATCAATTCTATTTTAGTGAGAAATGAGACATGCTGAGTTAGGAAAGATTTTCTGAAAAATATACCTCCTTTTAAGATGGGGGAGAGGGCCCAAACTGGTTTGGCTCAGTGGATAGAACGTTGGCCTGCGGACTGAAAGGTCCCAGGTTCGATTCTGGTCAAAGGCATGTACATTGGTTGCGGGCACATCCCCAGTAGGGGGCGTGTAGGAGGTGGCTGATCGATGTCTCTCTCTCGATGTTTCTAACTTTCTATCCCTTTCCCTTTCTCTCTGTGGAAAACCAATAAAATACATAAAAAAAAAAAAAAGATGGGCGAGAGGAAGAAGAGCATGCCTCTTGCTGCTTTGACTCAAGCTGCTTTGACTCAAGCAGGTCTGTCCCATAGAATCCCTTAAACTTCTCCTCCATTTCCCCACCAAGGAAGACTGCCTAACAGTAGGCATTTCACAAATATTCTTTGAATGAAAGAATGAAGGAAGGAATGTGTGAGGGACGAGAACATTCATTTGTGTCAGAGGAGGTTCCAAGCAATGCATGAAGCTAAAGTCTTAGGAGTGCAAATCAAGAGTTGAGCTACAAGGGTGGAAGGTGGGTCAGAGAGTTGAGCATGGTGGGGAAGGCAGAGCATTCTTCTGGGGCTATGGGCCTGATGAGGGAGATGTTCAGGAGAAACAGCCTTACCCTGGCAATGACCATCTCCAGAAGCAGAGCTGGTGATGACAGTGCCTCACGTCAAACCCCTCTTCTCTTTCCATTAGAGATACATGATCGAAGTAAAAGGCCAAAGGTCTTACACAGATGACTAGGGGGAGAACTGTTTGCCCCACCCTGTCGTTAACTGGTCGAGGACAAGAGCACAGACAGGCTGAGGTGTCAGTGTACCCTGAGCCACCAGGAGCCTGCTTGTGGCTTCCCCGCATAAAACACTGCAGATGGAAGTAAACAAAAGAGACAGTGTAAGAAGAGTCAGTTTTCTGTTTGTCCCTGTTTTCTCTTTAACCCTCTCTCTTTTTCTACTAATATCTTTTTGAGGTTTTAAAAAAATCCTTTTAGGAGAAAGCACCTGTTGTGATTTTAGGACACTCAGCTCTCTTGTCCATGGGGAAGCATTCTCTCAGTACGCTGAACTCCAAGTAGGTTCCAGGTTTAGTTCCCACGTCAAGGGCAGAAGTAAGAGGCTCCCTACTCCATGACCCTTTGTGAGGGCAGAGCCACCAGCTTCCAGAGTTCTCCATTGTTGATGACCAGATGGCGGTTCTTCATGGAGCTTTGGCCACTTACCCACCTTGGACATAAAAAAATAAGCGTAGAGACAACATCCAAAGGAGAACAGCAGAGTAAGATGACAGATGTAGAAGCGGAGCTGGAATCACACTTGAAGAATTAACCACGGTAGGATAGAGTTCGTAGTGTTTGCAGGGTGCCAAGAAGTATATGGGTGCCTGTCCTCATAGTTCGCTTTTCTTGGCTTCTGGGTGCACTGCACTGGGCTGCTGGCTGGCCACTCTCCGTGAAGCAGGGTCAGGATGATTCTTCCAATGCGTTGACTACTTGCTCCAGGATGTCGGGGCAGTGGTCTGCAATCTGCTGGAGAATGGCGTTGGCAAACTCCTGCAGCTCTGCGTTGTCCCGCTCACCTTTTTCTAATTCACTCTGAAGCTGAAAGGGAAAGAAAAGGTGGATTTCAGATAAAAAGAAAATCCTATTTACACTAAGAATTATTGTTTATCAATAAAGAAATATTTGCAACAACATGGATGAACCTGGAAGGCATTATGCTAAGTGAAATAAATTAGACTGAGAAAAACAAAGACTGCATGGTATCACTTATATGTGAAATCTTGAAAAAAAAGTTGAACCCATAAAATCAGAGAATAAAATGGTAGTTGCCAGGAGGCTGGGGAATGGGGGCAAGGAGGTCGTTGAAAGGGTACAGACTTTCAGATATAAGATGAATACGGCCTGAGGATCTAAGGTTAAACATGTTGACAATAGTTGATTACACTGTACTAAATAATTGAAATTTGCTGAGAGAGTATAACCTAAGTATTCTTATAAAGACAAAAAGTAACTATGTGAGATAATGAATGTGTTAACTCGATTGTGAGAATCCTTTCATGATATATAGGTATATAAAATCATCACACTTTAAACACATCGCAGTTTTGTCAATTATACCTCAATAAAGCTAAAAAAGAAAAAGAAATGACAAAAGAGATATTTTCTATGCAAAATCTTCCCACATCTAAATTAACAACTAGGAAAATATAATATCTTTTCATGAAAATAAGATCTAAGGAAATTAATGACTAATCGAAGTTCCAAGGATTGTAATTTGCAGAGCTGGGACTCCAATCCCAGTCCTCTGGTTCCAGATGGAATGCTCTCTCCACTGTGCCCTAGTATCACACATCTGCTTAGGTACAGAGATGCTCACAGACATGATTATAATCTTGCATAATGGTCCCTGACTTAAGAGAAAGTTAGAATATAAAAGACTTCCTCCGTTCTATGTACCACTTGTATTCAGTGCATTAGACAGTCCTACCTTAGGCCTGTTAATTTGGACATGAGATAGTCTTCTGTCTGTTTAGGAGTAAGTATATTTCTAACTTCTTATTTTTTCAAACACTCTCTTTGATATTCCTTCAAGCATCAAACCAACATTTATTAAGGACCTGGACTTAGTTCTTGATCTGAAGATCCATTTGGGTTAATAAAAGAGACAAATACGTAAACAGATCATTACAACCCTGCACAACCGAAGTGTGAACACATGCTACACGAGAAGACGGAAAAATGGCTATTTTATCCTGGAGGCGTCTGAGAAGATGTTAGTTACTAAAGGCAACATGTGATTTGGATCTTGACAGCCAAATAGGAGTTTGTCTGGGAGATCAAAGACAGAAGAGGCTTTCAAACAGATGAAACAAGTGCAGATGCATAGAGCTATGACAGCGCTTGGCACGGATCTAGGGAAGAGTGAGATGCTGGAGCACAAGGCGATGGGGTTGGGTGGAGAACCACGGAAAACTGAAGAGATGGACTGGGGCCAGATTGTGTATGTAAAGCTAAGGAGTTTAAACAATCTCGTCAAAACAACAACAATAACAAAAGGAAGTCCAAGAGTTTTTAAACAGTACAAAGACATATCAGATTCATTTTCTTAGAGAATAGCTATAAAGATAAAAACATTAGACTGAGTGGAAAAAAAAATATGTGAAGGGAGGTAACTGTACAAGTCCAGGTAAGTCAAGGAGGGTACAACGAAGGTGGAGTGGTCTAGGCACATGAAGAGGAACAGACACATGTAAGACTTTGCCAAGGTAGTACTGATAGGAGGTGGAGTTAAGTGACAGAGAAGGGAGAATAATGACAGTTATAGCTGTGGATTAGACAAATAAGCCTGAAAATACAGGAAGCAGAGTTGATATTAGGCAAAGAGAGAAATTAAAAACTGAGTTTAAAGTGTAATTAAGAATAGGCTTCAGAAAGTTAGGCTGCCTGAATTTCAATGTCTGCTCTGCCAATTATAGTTTGTATGGCCTGGACATCTTTGAGCCTCGGTTTACTCATGTAAAATGGGGCAATACATTTATAGATGGTTTTAAAGATTTAATGAGGTATTCCTATAAAGTATAGCATAATGCCTGACACATAGAAAATCCTTGATAAATGTTACATGTTGTTATAATTATTGTTAGTTACTGTTGTTTTTATGAAATTGGTAAGATTATCCAAAAAGAGCATGTCGATTAAAAAGCAAAGAGAATTAAGTTCTAACTACAGTGTTGATAG
Source organism: Lasiurus cinereus (assembly GCA_011751065.1). Lineage (NCBI taxonomy): Eukaryota > Metazoa > Chordata > Mammalia > Chiroptera > Vespertilionidae > Lasiurus > Lasiurus cinereus. Next base: position 2,341,025 of record JAAGEH010000011.1, on the reverse strand, counting down.
AATCTAGATGTTCTGAGCCAAGAATTAACATGCTGCTGCTTCAAATATATCAATGAGCTGCGAACAGATTCAGCAATCTTCTTTCTGCTAAATGTTGACTAAAAGATCAAGACATGCAAGGGCTAGATTTAGACCACACTAAGTCTTGGTGCATATCAAGGCCTGGTTGTGTCACATAAATATAAATCTCTGAAATGGGAAAATCGAAGAGGCCAGGTGCCTTGGAAATACAGCTGCCCAGAATATAACCCAGAAATACTGCTATGTGTAAAGGCTATAACTCTCCTCACTTATTTTGAAGTCAGTAATTCAAAATCAGTGAGGAGAATGTCAGGTTGCATTGCTTCAGATTATTTTTTGGGAACATTTGAACAACTCTGGTTTATGTTCTGAGCCAGGTTATTGTACTTGACTCTACAAGTCACATATTTAACTCCCATGAAATATTTTGTATTCTACTTGGCTTTTGCTATGTTAAGTAAACACAAAGTTACTAATGGATACATTTTAATTTAATAACGTTTTTCAGGATTGTAATACTTGGATTTATTAGTAACAAGTATTACACATGCATTGTAAAAAGTTTGGAAAAGAAAAGCACCAAGAAAAAGAAACACCTATAATATCAACATCAGGAGATAACCACTGCTATATATTTTGTTATATATTCTTGGAGACTTGTATTATATACTAGAGGCCCGGAGCATAAAATTCATGCAAAGGGAGGGCCTTCAGCCTGGCCTGTACTCTCTCTAATCTGGGATCCCTCAAGGGATGTCTGACTGCCTCTCACAATCTGAGACTGCTGGCTTTTAACTGCTTACCTACCTGCCTGCCTGATTGCCCCAACACTTCTGCATGCCTGCCTAATAGCCCCTAACTGCTCCCCTACTGGCCTGATCACTCCTAACTGTCTCTGCCTCTGCCCGCACCCAGGACTCAGGATTCCCTCCTCCAGCAGGTTGCAAGCACCTAGGACCTGGGCTCCCCTCCCTCTGGCCGGCCACAGGCACCCAGGACCTGATTGAAGCTGGCAGGGGACTATGGGTGAGCAGCTTCTCTGTGGCTGCAGCTGCTGGCACCCAGGACCACAAGGTGGCGGCTTGTCCCTTTCCCGGGCGACAGGTGCAGGCACAGCTGCTGGCACCTGGGACTGTGGGGCAGGCAAGCTTGTCCCTCTTCCAGGCTACAGCCTGGCTGGTCCCCATTCCTCTCTCCCCAGTTTTGAGTTTCTGAGCTGTTATGGCATGATGGCGTGATTACCATTTGCATATTAGCTCTTTATTATATAGGATATGTGTGTGTGTGTGTGTGTATATATATATATATATATATATATAATTTTAGAAACAAAATGGCAATGATATATGGATTATTTATAAACTATAAATAATCTATATAATATATAATGATATATTTTTACCTAAAAGTATACTATAAATATATTTCTTTTCCTCTTTAAAAAAATATATTTTGTCAGAGTAGATCATTAAGAGTCTGGATAGTATTTTTTAGAGTATTAGAAGAACCTTCCATTGAAAAGGACTCTAAAAGCAAAGCCCTATTTTGGAGAGAAAACATCAAGTTGTGGATTAGAATGATAAATAAAAATCTGAGGGATACCAAGAGACTGCTCCTCTAATTAAAACAGTTGATTGTTATTACAAAAACAAAATAGAGGAGACAGAAGATGGTTGCCAATGGAAGGCAGACTGCAAGATAGTATGTGAGTGAGAAAACAAAGGGAGAGTGTGTGGTTGCATGGGGAGTGTTTGTTGGTGAGTTGAGGGATAGCTATACTCCAGGAGATTGTGGGGGACTGTCAGATGGGGCTCCCCTGACCGGGAAGCCCCCACTGTTGCTGGGTTCCCTCCTGGAGTGACTGGCTCGGATGCGGAGACCACGCCATCTTGAAGGGTAAAGTGGATGTTATCAGGAACCTGAAAAGCCTCCGGAATCTACAACTATGGCACCCACCGAACAGCTGTGAACCCGAGAACACTGATTCCCAAGTGGCAAGCACGTGGATTCAGAGGAGCTCTACATGCCACCACGGAAAGGTCAGATTTTGCCTGGGATAAGGTGAAGTCTGTGGTCCTGGCAGGAGAGAGAAACATGCACATGGGAACTGGAGACCTGGGGAAGTCTGTGCCTAGAAAAATCCGTGACTGTTGGGGCTGGCGTGATCCGTGAATGTGGAAGGATGTCTGAAGAGCTGCTAACAGAAGGGAACTCTAAAAAGCAACCCATTTTGATCTGGGCGCAAAAGGACAGCCTAAAAATTTAAAAATGTGCTGGCTGTTTAGACTCAAGGGGAAAAAAGACTGCGCAGAATTGCACGCAGCCCCGGAGTTTGCACACTTAACTCTGGCTCTTTATATTTTTTCCTCTTTAGATCCTTGCTTCTGATTACTAAGCCCAATACAAAGGATCACCCAATTGGGGACACTCTAAGAGACTGCAAGGGAAAGTTGTTTTTCTGGAATCTGGGGATCAGAGCAGGGAATAACTATCAGAGAACCAGCTCTGGGGCAACCCACTCTCCCAAACCGGTATTAAGTGCCAAAGGGAAAACAAAATCTAAACACTAGCTAGAGAGGACCTATAGACCTGGAGGTCAATCCAGAAATACTGCCACCCAGGGGTTAAATCACAAATTGACTCTTTAAAAACACAAATAAAGTTGTATAAGAATCAAAGAAATACTGCTGGCTTGAAATTCAAGACTGTGGCCTACAACACTGAGGAGCAGTGGAAAGCAGGAAACTTCAATACTGTTCTAACTAGGAAACAGGCATGCCAAACAGAACAGTAGAGGAAGTGAATGATCTTCATTACTGCACATTTTTATTTTTTTCATTTTTTACTTAAGAAACTAATTTTTTTCTTTGTTCCTCACTTTATTTTACATTTTTAATTATTACATTTTTGTTTTCAATCAGTATTATATTACTACTATTATTTTACCTCTTTTTTTTTTAAAGTGCCATTTTATTTTCTCTTTATTTTGCTTTGGGATTAGTGATCTACAATTTATTTCTCTTCCTTTAGCATCATTTTACTCTATCTCAACTTTACCTATACACCATCACTTTCTTCCTCACTTTTCCCCTTTTGTTGTCCTGTTTCTCTTACCCTATTCCTGCTTTAGATTTTCTTTATTCCTTCTATTTTAGCCCCTGTTAAAATTTCACCCTACTTATATATCTAATTTCCAATCCCCTGTTCCAAGTCCATACATACCTCTCTATTCCTTTTCTTCACTATCCAAAATATTTTCTCTGTTCTTTTGTTGTTGTTTGCTTGTTTATTATATCAACTTTTTAATGCTTGTTTGTGAGATTGTTTCACTTTTCCTTTTTGTTTTTTGCTTCTGTTTTCCCTCACCTCACTTGATATTATTAGTTGTCTGTAGTGTGCATTCAACTCCAACTACCTGTTGTTGGCATGTGTTGGAATTAGTGGCTGTTCTATTGGAGTTTTCTTCCCATATATATAGTTTTTTCTCCTCTTCTTTCTTATTTTCTCTCTTGTTTTTTTCCTTTTCTCAATTTCATTTTTTTACTCCTTTTTTCTCTCCCTTCTTTCTTTCTTATCCTCTAATTTCCCCTAAGAACAGGAACAAGACAGGGATGCCCACTCTCAACACTCCTATTCGACATATTACTGGAAGTATTAGCCATTGCAATTAGACAACAAGAAGAAATAAGCCCTAACCAGTTTGGCTCAGTCAATAGAGCATCAGCCTGTGGACTCAAGGGTTCCAGGTTCAGTTCTAGGCAAGAGCATGTACCTTGGTTGTGGGCACGTTCCTGTTGGGGAATATGCAGGAGCAGCTGATCAATGTTTCTCTCTCATTGATGTTTCTAACTCTCTATCCTTCTCAATTCCTCTCTGTAAAAAATTAATAAATTAAAATAAAAAAAGAAGAAATGAAACTAGATCACCAACTTACACCATACACAAAAATAAACTCAAAATGGATAAAGAACTTAAACATAAGAGAGGAAACCACAAATATATGGGCTATAAATATATTTTTAAATCAAATTCCAAAGACTTCTTTTGGAATTTAGTAATGAATTCTAAAATGTATCCTAAAGTGTAAATATATAAGAAGAACTGAGAAAATATATAAATATTTTTAATCTTCACCTGAGGATTAATTTTTTTTTTTTTAAGAAAAGAAAGAGGAAGGAGGAGCGGGAGAGGAAGAGAGAGAAACATCAATTGGTTGCCTTCCATATGCACCCTGACCAGGTATTGAACCTGCTACCTATGTATGTGCCCAGACCAGAATCGAACCTGCAACCTTTTGGTGTAGGGGATGATGCTCCAACCAACTAAGCCACTGGGCCAGAGCCCAAGAAAACATCTTAAAAAAAGAAAGGTTATGTAAGACTTGCTCTACCAGATTATAAAACATACTACAAAAATATACTAGTTAAAAGTATTGTATTGATAAACCTTGATTAGTGAGATTAGGATCTAAAAACGTTAGAAATCAATGACTATTTTAGGTTGACTGGGCCTAGTTGTATTTAGATTCATGCTCATTCCATACATAAACTTCAACCTGACTTAAGGCCTAAATTTAAAAATTACACTGTGAATACGCATTCTTTACAAGTGCACATGGAACATTCTTCGGGATTACATAATATGTTAGGCCACAAAACAAGTCAATGAATTTAAGGAGACTAAATCTCATCAAGCACTTATTCTGACCACAATGGCATGAAACTAGAAATCAATTACAAGAAGTAAACTCACAAATATGTGGAGATTAAACAACATGCAAATGAAAAACCAAATGGTCAAAGAAGAAACAAAAAAAGAAATAAAATACCCTGAGACAAATGAAAATTGTAATATAATATAGCAAAACCAGTTTTAAGAAGATATGTCATAGAGATAAATGCCTACATCAAGAAAAAAGAAAGATTTCAAATACACAACCTAATTCATATCTCAAAAAGTTAGAAAATGAAGAAAAAACAAAGCCCATAGTTAGTAGAAGGAAGAAAATAACAAAAATCGGAGAAACAAATAGAAATGTACAAAATATTCCCTCAAAAGTATTGATTGCTTTGTCAATGAAAAAAATGAAGTTTTGATATCTGCTATAATATGAATAATAAAAACATTAGGTAAAAGAAACCAGTTCGGGAGAATCCAAGATGGTGGCATAGGTAAACACCTACACTGCTGCCTCGCACAACAATTTCAAAACTACAACTAAAAGACAGAACGGACATCATCCAGAACCACAGGAAAGCTGGCGGAGTGGAAATTCTACAACTAGAGGGAAAGAGAGGGGCTCACGGAGACCCAGAGGAGCTGCAAAAAGCTGAGGTATGGAGACCCGCGCGTGGAGAGAGCAGGTGAGGGCGAACCTGGCTGGCTTTCTCTAGCAGGAAGGAGACAGAGACTCTCAAAGGCATTGAACTCCTTATCCTACGACACTAAACCCTTGATCCAGCCGAAACTCATTCGGGGGGTGGGAGAGTGTTTGGACTGTGAAGGGGGAGAAGTGCATGGAAATTTAGGAGAGTTGCAAAAGAGCAGAAGTCTGGTGGCACACACGGCACTGCGCTCAGAGGACAGACTGCTGATTGTGCTGCTGGCTTTCACGAGTGAGCGGGAGACAGACCCTCCCAACTGTGCCACTTCTAACTTCACTAAACCCCAGTTTCGGGTGAAACCCTGGGGACCCAGACTTGTGTGGTCCCATAGCACAGGGGAGCCAGAAAGGCAGCAGTCTAGAGACACTGCGAGAGAGCGCACGCAGGCGCACAGGGACCACTCCAGCGACTACCCAGTCACGTGAGACTCAGGGGCCATGGAGGGTGGGCCCGACTGGAAGGCAAGGAGTCCCTTAAGCCCTGAGATTCCACCCTTCCCAAGCTCAAGAGAGGCTTTTGTGGTTTTTCAAGTCTGGTATCATAAGGATGAATCCAACACAGAAGTTCTCCCGGCATAGTGAAAATGCCGAGACAAGGAAAGGGATCACAAACAAAAGAAATGGAGGGAAAAAAACGACTGGATATAGAATTCAAAACCACGCTTATAAGATTTTTCAAGAATATGCTAGAAAAGTTGGATAGAGTTAGCGAGAGCCAAGAGGAGATGAAAAAGGACCAACTAGAGATGCAAAAGATCCAACTAGAGATGATAAAAGACCAAATAGAAATTAAACATACACTGACTGAAATAAAAAATGTTATACAGAGACCTAACAGCAGACTAGTGGAAGGCAAGAATCAAGTAAAAAAATTTGAAATATAAAGAATCAGAAAACACTCAACTGGAAAAGCAAGAAGAGAAAAGAATCCAAAAATGTGAAGATAATGTAAGGAGCCTCTGGGACAGCTTCAAGCGTACCAACATCAGAATTGTGAGGGTGCCAGAAGAAGAGAGAGAGCAAGATACTGAAAACCTATTTAAAGAAATAATGACTAAAAACTTCCCACATCTGGTAAAAGAAATAGACTTATAAGTCCAGGAAGCACACAGAACCCCATATAAAAGGAATCCAAAGAGGACTACACCGAGACACATCATCATTAAAATACCAAGAGCAAAAGACAAAGGAGAATATTAAAAGCAGCAAGAGAAAAACAATTAATTACCTACAAGGGAGCACCCATATGACTGTCAGCTGATTTCTCAACAGAAATGATGCAGGCCAGACGGGAGTGGCAAAAAATATTCAATGTGATGAATAGCAAGAATCTATAACCAAGAATACTCTATCCAGCAAAGCTAACATTCAGAATTGAAGGGCAGATAAAGAGCTTCACAGATAAGAAAAAGCTAAAGGAGTTCAACTCCAAACCAGTATCATATGAAATGCTGAAAGGTACTCTTTTAGAAGAGGAAGAAGAAAAAGGTAAAAGATAAAAAATTATGAACAACAAATACATATCTATCAACAAGTGAATCTAAAAATTAAGTGAATTAAAAATTTGATCAACAGAATAAACTGGTGAATATACTAGAATCAGGAGCACAGAAAGGGAGTGAACTGATAATTCTCAGGGGAAAAGGGGGAAGAGGGGTAGAGGGAGTGACTGGACAAAATCATACACCTATGGACTCATCAATTGGGAAAGGTAAGGATAGAGGGAGGGGTGGGAGCGGGGTGGAGGGGAGATACGGAGGGGAAAAAAAAGAGTGACAAATGTAATAATCTGAATAATAAAGATTTAATTTAAAAAATTGAAAAAAAAGAAATAAGTTTCAAAAGACCACAAATTATATGATTTCATTTTTATAAAATGTCCAGAAATATAAGTGGTCACCTAGGGCTGAGGTGAGATGGGGGTCCTTGGGAGTGACTGCTAAGAAGTATGACTTCCTTTTTGAAATGATAAAAATGCTTGAAAATTGACTGTGGCCATGGTTGCACAATTTGGAAAACATATCAAACCTATTGAATTGTACACTTTAAATGGGTGTATTGTATGGAGAGTGAACACTGCCCAGTAAATGCCTAGAGAGGTATAAAGTGCTACTGCCTTCAGTTTGGGCAAAAGGAGGAGGAGCAGGGGAAAGTACCTTGAAGAAAGAAGGTGGCAGCTGATATTAGAGGGCAGGAGAGCACTGGTACTTCCCGAACATTGAGAACACAGGGATGGTCGGTCTTGGCAGAGTAATACCAGCTCATTGAGAGAGACCAAGGCCCCTGGGCTTGGCACTGCCCTTCAAGGACCCTCCACTCCAGTCCATGACATGGACGCAGTAAAGCCACACCTAGGGAACTGTGTTCCATTTCAGGCACCTCATTACCAGAAAAATGGAGACAAACTGGAATAAGTTCAAAGAAAAGTGGCAGCATGACTAAGAAGCTGAAAGACCCTTTTATGAGGCAGGATTAGAAGAACTAAACAGACCTGACTACTGCACATGAAGGGGAGGGAATGTGATTATTACCTACCAATGTCAGAAGGGTGTAAACAAGAAGTGGCAGTGATTAGAATTGGAAGAGAAAGTATAATGAAAGGTGCATGAAAAGGATTTGGGGGATGAAAAAACCCAGAGGTAGACTATAAGGCTATGCCTTTTCCATGATCTAACGAATGGTTTGCTTAGGAAAAAGTGTTTTTAAAAAATAAAGAATCAAAATGTTTAGAGCAGGAAGTATTCCTTCATTACTGTAGTTGCTTTATATCTGGTAGGCCTTTCTCATTTCCCTGGGAGTGTGCATGGTTTGCACTGTATCTGAAAGCAGGATTAAATGTGGGCATGGCTAAGCAAGGAGAGAGTTCATTGGCACTTGATTCATTATATGTTAAAATTTCCTATCTTGAAAAAAATCTCAAAGGTCAACCTTTCTAATAAAATTGGAATTACTTTTAAAATGAGGGCTTTTATTCTGACTTTGAAATGCAAAGCTGCAGTCACTCTGCAGTCATAGGAATACAGGAATGCCATGTTAAAGCATTTGGACCATTTAGGAAAGAAAGGCAGTGTGAAGTAACCAAACTAAAACTTAGATGTGTTACATAGCACAGGTGTGAAAACAAATCTTGAAATGCATTAGTACCTTGTTATTTTAAAGTATTTCGTTAGCATGTGCATCGCAGGTAAAAATGGAAGTTTTTGCATGGTTTCTATATGCAGCAGGTCTCAAGGATAAACTGGGAAGGGTGTGTTCCAGCTTCTGAAACATAATCTACCAGATCTCACTCAAGATATTATTGTTCTCTCTCCCCCTTCTCCCTTCCCACTGCCCAAACCCACTCCCCTCCATGCTTGCCTATCCATTTCTCACCTTCTCCCTAAAGAAACACCCCTTTATACTTAACATCAGAAAAAACTTTCCCCAAAGTACAAACATGTAATGTTTGGGATTTATTATATTCTAGCTGCAGTGAATTAAATTCTTCTCCCTCCTGCTTTCCCTTCCTTGTTAGAGCTACAAATCCAAACTTTGTACATGTAAGACTGAGCAATCCAACGAGATCTTCTATTTCCTACCCTTGGCTCTCTAATATTGGTATGCCAATTCCATCCCTGCAAGTGCTACAGTGAATACTACTGCCCTGTGTACTTTTTTTTAAAAAAGCACCATAATTACATGTAGCACATAAATTTACATGATCTCTTCTCTGGATATGACAAATTTTCTGTGTATGTATTGAAATCTTTGCATCTAAAGACAAACAACAAACTTAAAAATATTTCCCAAGTAAAATACTTTCCATTGAACCACCAAACAAATTTGTTCCCTTGAATCCTATAGGCTCCTATAATTTGTGCATTAAATATCATATCTCAGCACTTTAGTTTTCCTCCATATACAAAATATCAACTATAAAATCTTCCCCAAGCCTCTTGGGCACCTCAAGATTTAGCAGAAAAGTGCCTTTCTACTAAACCTTAACTAAGATACTGTTAGAATAATAAATGTACAGGTATCTATATATATAAAAGTCTAAGCGACTGTTGACTGTTCAACTGCCTGACTGTTCGACCGCCTGACAAGTAGCTATGATGTGCACAGACCACCAGGGGGCAGACTCTCAATGAAGGAGCTGCAAAGCTGCCGTGACTTGGCAGCTGTCGTTCTAGGGAGGAAAGAGCCCGATTCCGGAGTGCGTGAAGACTACTGCCCTGTGTACAAGAATTGGGGGGATGTTGGAGAGCTGGTTTTGGGCCGATCCCCACAGGCCAGGCCGAGGGACCCCACCCACTGGTGCACAAATTCATGCACCAGGCCTCTAGTGAACTTATAAAATAATATATTCTACTAAAATAAATAGAAATCAGAAAATATGGATTAGAATGAGCAGGAGGGCACCAAATCTACCTGCTGCAAATTGGTGGCAAAGGACACACTAGTAGCGCTCAGTGCCATTCACTGTAAAAGCAACCAGTTATTCTGAGGAAACTGTTAAAGGTATTGCAAGCCATGCAACATCCTACCTCAAAATGACCCCATGACATCCTTGTTCCTCCTCTTCCAGGCTAACCTGAGTCACCCTTCCATGGCCCTGCCCCTTCAATTAATTATGTGTTTCCAATCTTCCCTGGTCCTTTACCAGAGCTTCCAAGAGCACTGTCATCCTGGAAAGACCTTTTAATCTGTATTTCTCACAAGCTAGTACCAATTTTTCTTTCTTTTGTCATCAAGCATCTCAAGAGAATAGTACCCATGTGCTACCTGTTTCTCATTTCCCTCAACATTTTTTATTTCTTGCCATTTCACCGAAATTGCTCTCTCAAAGGGTTACTAAACTAAAACTGCTACACTGAAAACTATAAAATGTTATTTAGAGAAATAAAAAATATCTTAGATTCCACATATAAGTGAAACTATGCAGTATTTGTCTTTCTCTGACTTATTTCACTTAGCATAATACCCTTTAGATCCACCCATGATTTTGCAAATGACAAGGCTTCATTCTTTTGTATTGTTGCATAATAGTCCACAAACAACAACAAAAAATGGGCGTGCAGGAAAGAGACCAAAAGGATGGGTACCATTATCAGAAGGGAAGGGTGGAGGGGACTGGTAAAAGGGAAAGAGGAATATAGTCAATTATACTGTGATATAGTTACAGTACGGTGATAGATGACTGCTAGAATTAGTGAGGATTAACCACATTGAAAGGTATAAAAATGTCAAATCATTGTATTGTACACCTGAGACTAATATAACTAATTTAAGATTGCATAACTATACTTAACTGCAATGAAACAAAAAGAATCCAGAAAACTAGATCAAACACGGGAATAACCCACATGTCCATCAACAACTAAATGGTAAATTGTGTTATATTTAAACTAGAGGCCTGATGCACAACATTTGTACAAGGGGCTCAGCCCTCACAGCCCTGCCTCGGCTGTGACAGTCGTTTTGCTGTTAGGTCTAATTAGCATATTAGCTCTTTGTTATATAGGATGATGAAATACCATACAGTAATGAGAATGAATGAACCATATCTACATGTAACCTAATAGATGAATTTCATAAACATGATGTGGATGAAAGAAGCTAGACACAAGAGAGTTCACTCTGATTCCAGGTATATGAAGTTTAACAGGCAAAACTGATCAATTTACCCTTGTAGGGTGGAGTAGTGACTGGCAAGAGGCTGCTGAGGTGCTGGTAAGGTTCTGCTTCCTGTTCCAAGTGTTCATTATGAGTGTGCAAAAATTCAATGAGGTGCATTCACATGATTTGTGTACTTTCTTATTTACATGCATATGTCAAAACTTAAGATACCCCCCAAAAACACAAACCTCCAGGATTACCTATGGTCTTTATTCAGTCTTTATCCTACCTGAACCTCTTCTGTGATATCTGCCCCAAATAACACCTCCTTCTAAAATCTTCCCTCCTCTTGCCTTTCTGGTTCTCCTCTACCTGCCCTGGTCCTCTTCTTTCTTCTTCCTCCCACACATATAGAGTTCCCAAGGTCTAAGAGATCTGTTCTTCCTCTTGCACCCTCTGCACCCTGTCTATCTTCAGCTTTATAAAGAGGTAATAATAATAGTGGCCAACTTATTGGTCATTTATTATGGGCAGGTTTTGTTCCAAGTGCTTCAGTACATTAACACATTTAATCCACTTTCTTTGCCAATTTAATTTTTTCTATTGAATCGTGCTTCTCTGCATTTAAAACATGTTTTGTTTATCACACATATACAAAAGAAAAGAGAATAGTATAATAACCCTTATATGACCTAAATTTAACCATTATCAAGGTGTATAATAACCCTAGTTCCCTTTTCTCTGAGTTTCAGACTACATTTTTCATGTCTGAGAAACATTTATTTGGGAATGTTGTACTTAAATAGCAAATAATGCTGTTCATGCTATTTAATACAAACTGTTCTTTTTACTTAATAACTGCCTCACGTAGTTTTTCATGTGGTTATGTACTCATCTAACACACGACTCTTCTGAAAGATTCCTGTTATTGCCCTTCCCGGGCTCAGTTTCTTTTGGTGTAGGTTCTTCACTGATGATCATCTTCTGTCATAACCCTAAACACAAGCTCCCATACCCTAATAGCTTTTGCTGATTGCATATAGCTTCACAGCCTCTCCAGCTCTGGTTTGTAACAGCAATCTTTCTAAACTAGGCTGGATTAGATTCTCTCTTCTTCCAATATCTTAAATGAGTTCCTATCTATACAATGTCCAAATTTCATTGGCATGGCAGTCACAATCTGGCAGCCCTATCCTCCTTTTCAATTTCATTTGGTATAGCTTTTGCTTTTACTTTGATGCAGTTCTCTCACCATGGAATGTGAACAGTCTTACCTCCGAAACCTCTCTCTTCCTTGCCTTATTCATCCTTCATGGTTGAGCTCAATTAACCTTTTTCTCTGTGAAGTCTTCTCTATTCAATGGTGAATACTACTAAAGTATTAATTTTGTATTTCAAGAGCTGGCTATATGTTAATTCCTCAACACTTTCGCAAACTTCTTGGTAAATTCTTTTTGACATACTAATGCTGCCTAGCAAAATACCCGACAAATATCAAACAATAAAAAACCAACTATTGTGTAAACTGAAGGAACAGATGCTAATCCTGGTGGAAAACATTGATGCCTTTCCAAAAAGTCTTTGAGGACAAAAATGGAAGCATCTCCAAATCAAGACTTCCTGATGGTGCAGACCTTATAGTAGGGCACATAAACTATGCCCTGTGGTACCCAGTTCTTTCAGAGTGGTTGAATGAGGGGGTAGGGGCAAGTATAGGGGTACCAAGGTGGCCTCTGGTAAGAAATTTCTGGCTGTCTGCTGAATGTTATTATACTGTATTCTGTTCTTATAGCTATCCCCGCCCTCCATGAACTCAGAGTAGTAATATGATTTCTAGAGGCCTTGAGCCAAGAATCACAAATGCAACAGCAACTCAATTTGAATTGAGTTGCTCAAAGCAACACACATTGAAGTGTGTGCAACAGAAGGAAGAAGGGAAAGTGTCAGCTTCCATAAAAGTTCAGGGGAAAATGGATGGAGGGAGCTCAGAAGGAAAGGGAGGCATTTCAAAGATGATGTTATGCAACCTCACACCCAACAAAACATTGTGATGAAAGGCTGGTGTAAAGAAACCCACTTGCACTTTCCTCCTGCTTTCAGTGTTAGGATAACTGTCGGGGAACAGAGCTGATGGTGTGAAGAATGACAAGGAGAACATAGCTGGGGTGCATGGAGGAATGGGAGTACACAGAGGTGTGGACTGACAATCAGGGGCACTGCCCCAGCACAGATCTAACTTTATAATATAGGTACTACCATCTCTTCATAGTGAATCAAGACATCAGGGAGAACTAATAGAAATCCACGAAATAAGAAAAGTCATAGAGAATATAGCCTTACTTCAAGGTAAAAAACTCACTATTACAGTCATAAAAGATGAGGTGTATAAATGGTTATAAAGAAGGGATGGCTATGAGAGGCTACCGAATGAATTCAATTGTAGTTGGCAGTGACTCAGATTCATTCCTTTCTGTAGAAGGTCTGGTGGTCAGCAGGAAATTACAGAGATGATTGGTTTGGTTTAAGTAGACGAGAACCTGAACTTGAGGTTAACAGCTAGGTCCCAAGGTGCACAGGCCACCAGGTCTGAGCTGTAAAGTGGCAGGATGACTGGAGTCTTTAGAGGTGATGGATCAAGCTGAGATGGTCCCTCTCTCCTGTCCAGATCTGGGCTATAGCCCCCAGCCCAAATCAGCAGGCTATTTATATCTGCTTAGGAGGTACGAAGACATAAAATGACTTCTAAGGTTAGGTGTTTGAATAACTAGAATTAGCAGAAATGTATTTTGCCAAAATACCTGTTGACTAAAATACCAAATATAAACCTTATGTGGTCCGAGGGATCTGAGAGCATTGTGGATAGTTCTCATCTAGTCATTTACTTTTCTATAGGTATTCTGGTCACTTTTTACCTTTTAGAATCCCTCTAACATTTTGTAGCAGGGAAAACTAAAGTTGCTCTTGAAAAATTTGTCCTACGATTATTTCCCACAAATTAAGAATAATATTTCAAGTCTGAGCTTGAAGCTTGAACCTCCCAGCTTTCTAAGTCTCCACCCACCCTAGTTGCTGGTTGTGTAGAGCCTGAAGCAGCTGCAGCCAGGCGGCTCCAAGCAGAGCAGCAGGAAGTGGTAATGATCCTGAGGCTGAAAGGGAGCCTTCCCCCTCCCCGACCTGTTAATGAACTCCTTTGCCAGGCAATATCTGAATTTGTTTTTATAAGAAGGAAAGGCTATTGTTGCTTAGGCCAAAAGTAAATAAGATGTTACTGCTCTTCCATGACCAATATTGAACAAAATGTCATAATAAAAATAAAAGTTTAGCTCCATTCTACCAAGGGGGCCTGTAAATACATGATCCACAATCTGACATTCCACAGTAAGCTCCTCAAACTCCCAGTGATACAAAGGAACTTCCTCCTTCCCTTCCTTCATGACAGGAACATCAAGGTAGGAGGGAGCCACAAGGACTCAGCCTCTCAAAGATGAAAATCTTCCAGTTACTTTCTAGTGCTATCAAGAGCACTTTATGACGGGCACACAGTATATTTCGTTCCCCAAATACTTACTAAACGAATGCTTGCCACACACTTGAGGGCAGCTCGATTTTTTTAACATTATAGCATCATGTATTTTTACCTTTAGTTTTCAAAGGCTAAAAACAAAAAAAAATCAAGAGCTTCTCTGCTGGCACTGGAATTTCTACACTGTGATACTGGCAACTCCCTAGTCCCAAAGGAAATGAAGCAGCCAAGATTTTTAGAGAATCTGTATTAATACAAAACACAGTTTAATTTTTTTAAAATATATTTTATTGAATTTTTAAAGAGAGGAAGGTAGAGGAATAGAGAGTTAGAAACATTGATGAGAGAGAAACATCAATCAGCCGCCTCCTGCATGCCAGTATACATGCCCTTGACCGGAATCGAGCCTGGGATCTTTCAGTCCGCAGGCCGATGCTCTATCCACTGAGCCAAACCGGTTTCGGCCACAGTTTAATTTTTATACTCACTGCTCCTCCACAAAGTATCAGGTGGTGGGACTACTAACCCTAAAAGCAGGGCCACTTCTGAATTTGGATTCCTGGACCTGGAAGGAATCTAACAGAACTGCCAGACAATTCTCTGACCAGACAAGCAAGACAACCAAGGCCTGAGGAGATAAAGTGGCTAGCAGAGTTCAGCCTGACTGAAGGATATGCCTCAGGATAACAACTCTCTTTAAGCCCACCAGTGAGTGGTTAGGGGATCAAACTCTACTGTCTCCAGATGCACAAGTTCTCCATGAAGAAAAAGAGCAAGTCTCCCCCACCTCAGAGGGAAGTTTTACAAAAATTTGGTCTTGCTAGCTAACAGACCTCTTGGAGTTGTTATAGCACTCACTTTTAATCATCATCCTTTTGAAGGTAATAGTCAGTCATGATTTTGTGAAAGTCAACTGAGAGGTTAGATAGCACAGGTAAAAGTAGACAAGTGACCTGTGGTCAGTGGAATCTATAGGGCTGAAACACATGCTGCTAACACCTGCCACTCCAAATTAATCTCCTTACACATAGCAGGAGCTGGAACCAGGCATGTAGAAGGGGTGTAACAATCCAGTTTCAGACAGTTATCTGTACACAAACCAACAGAAATGTTTGCTTTCTAATGATTCTATTATGTATTTACAGATGTCACTAACATACCGATGTCTTGATTTCTAACGTACTATGTCTAGACACTTCAGAAATGCTGGCTGCGTTCCTGCTTAAAGCACTCTTCCCTTGCTGAGGTAATTTGAGTTTTTCTCTGTGATATCCTGTGCCTATAAGAACCTCCCATGATATAGGTGTTAGATTTTCTCTGAACAAGTGAGGGAAGAGAGTGAACAGTGAAGGAATATGGCAGGAGAGCAGAGGACAGGGCTACGTAAGATAAAAGTGGGAACAGAGATTTACCTCCCAAACCCAATGGACCTCCACTGGTCTGATTGGCCCCCATACATTAAATTTCAAGAGCCAAGAGTCACCTCCCCTATAAAAATGTTTCTGAAACACCAATGGAATGGTGATGTAGCACCCCACTCAAAGAACAAGCCAACAGAGACTACAGTGATACCACTGTGTTATGTAATTAAAATTTGCTAAGAGTTATGTTAGGTGAGGAATTTTTCACAATATATACATACATACTAGAGGCCCAGTGAACGAATTTGTGCATGTGTGGGGTTCCTTGGCCTGGCCAGCGATCAGGGTCTTCTTGCTCAGTCCCTATCAAAAGTTATTGGGGCTGGCCAGCTGGTAGGGGGTTAGGGTCCACAGGAGGTTAGCTGGCCATGGGAGGTTGGCTGTGGGAGCGCACTGAGCATCAGAGGCCAGCTCCTGCATTGAGCATCTGCCCCCTGGTGGTCAGTGCATATCATAGCGACTGGTTGAGCAGTCATTTGGTTGTAACAGTTAGACTTTTACATATATAGATTGCAAATCATCACATTGTATACTTTAAACATCTTAATTTTTAAAAAAATATATATTTTATTGACTTTTTACAGAGAGGAAGGGAGAAAGAGAATTAGAAACATCAATGAGAGAGAAGCATTGATCAGCTGCCTCCCACACAACCCCCACTGGGGATGTGCCCACAACCAAGGTTTGTGACCCTGACCGGAATCGAACCCAGGACCCCTCAGTCCACAGGCCAACGTTCTATCCACTGAGCCAAACCGGTTTCGGCATAAACATCTTAAATTTTATTTGTTAATTATACCTCAACAGAGCTGAAAAAAACACAGAACAAAAAACAAAAAAAAAAACAAGGTTTAGCCATCTGGGTGATGTACTTAAACGAAGAACAGTCCTGAGGTAAGGGGATTGCTTTTCCAGTCCAAAGATATGTTGAGGTAGGACAAGGACTGAGAAAGTATCGAGTGTTAAAAACAAAGAACCAGATTTCCCAGTGAGGCAGAATCTTAATATGATTGTCTAAGTTGATTTGGTAATATCTCTTACAAAGCTATTAACTGATGTGAATAAAGACATTCAAATTAAGGGCCTGTCATTACCAGAATGGAGAAAAACTTTCCCTCTTGGCCAAAGGGATCCATCAGAACAGTCGCAGGGCTCTGGGAATCGCAGACACAGCCACGCCAGACCAGTGTATTTGGTTTGGCTCTCAGAAATAAAAAGTGTCAAAAGAGAGAGGATGAAAAAAAAACAACAATCCCAAACTAAAAGGAAACCTAATGCTGAAATTGTCAGAGTGGTAAGAAGAAGACTCTGTTACAGCTGAAATTTAATTCTAAACCAGCACAAAGTCTAATCCATGTCTAGCTAATCTCTCTGGCCAAGTAGGAAGAGAGAAGGAAGTTTCTTCTACCACAGTGGTCCGTACTCAATGCACTCTATGTCCAGACATAGCACACAGTGTCTGATTCTAGGTCCAGTGTGATGGGAGACTGAAAAGGCTTCCACAGGTAACTATGGATCTTGCTTGATTTTTCCTTCTTTTAGTGGCGACCTGGGTGATGTCTCCTGGCTCCCTGATGAGATGATGAAATGACCTGTTAGTGTGGTCAAGCTCCTGACCCAGTAATTCAGAAAGACCATGGAAGGGGTGCCATTACTGACCAAGGCTCTGGGGTCATATGGGCTATTCTGAGTGGTGCCCTGGGTACAAATGACTGCCTCATGGAGAACCACGTGATTCTGGGCAAGCACAATACAATGATGTGGCAAGTTGTGTCTGATATGTCTAAAACAGAGGAGGTTGGGGGTGGGCTGGGGGGCTGGAGTTACATGTTACTAATTTTGGATTGCTAAAAGGAAAAAAGTATGTGATATGATTTGAAAACTCTTGGGGAAGATTAGGGCTGAAAGAAAAATACTCCTACAGCCCTATGAGCTCAGAGAGCTTTATAGTTAGGTGAAGAAGGGTAAGAATGTTACTCCAGGGACATTTCCAGACCAGTTTGGTTCAATGAATGCTTAAGTCTCATCACACTTGCTAGCACAGTTCCCCCAGAAACTGTGGCAAATGTGTGGGCAAAGCCTTGGCATTCCAGGACTCAAATGGTTCATACAACTTTGTTTCCACATGGAAGGAACAGCCACATATGAGAAGGAAAAGCCACACCAAAGCAAATACTGCTGGGAAGTTTCACCAAGCTCATTGAAGAGGAGGAAGATCACCAGATCTTTTCTATTTTTCTTTCCAAGGAAGCAGCTGCAAAGAGAGTGGACTCAACCCTCAGAATCAGCCAATTGAGAAAACTAGCTCTACAGGGGCAAGAAAAGATAGAGAAGTCTGGGGTTACCTCTGGAGACAGATCCAAATAAACAGCCCTAGCAACTCCTGCAGGTGGCTTTGTCCAATGGTCCCATGTCCATAGGACTACTGCCTGTGGGCTGCAATACACTAGATAGGGCTTAAGAGGTTCAATTGACAGGGCAGGGAGCAAGAGAGATGCTGCAGCCCTGAAGGAGGTAAGGAACTTCTTAACACATTTTCAGGTACCTACTCTTCACTTTTCCCACAAAGAAAGTCACAGTGATTGGTCAGCACACAAAGCCTGGAACAAACAAGCATCTTGTATGCCAGTATCTATCACTAAAACACACTTTGCTTGAGCCAGAAGGCAGTGCTCTTGTAGCATCCTGCGATGGTTTAACACTTCTGTAGGAGAGCACTTATTACTGAAGCTTCCTCTGCCAGGCTATTAGGGCTTTCTTCCGAGGCATCTATAAGGTGAAGTAGTAGGACAAGGTTGGAAATGGAAAGATCTGTCCAGTCTCAATTCTGCAACTTGGCTTTGTCATTTTGGACAGGTCATTTCAGCGCTCTGGCCTCAGCTTAGACTAGATGATCTCTAAATTCTTTTCAGGTTTAATAATCTTTGAATAAATAGAGCGCATTCCTGTTTAAATAACATTTGAGCAGTGACTGCCAGCTGAGCACCAGCGGACTATTTCTAGATGGAGCTTTCAGCTCTCCAGGCTTCTCAATGCCCCTTTTCTGGGTAATGTCTTACCTCAGGATGCCAGAGAAAACTCAGCACTATACCTCTTCCATGATGCCCTACCCTCCTGCTGATTGCATCCTGACACTACCTGTGGTAAAGTTACTTTTAGGAATACATATTTATTGACTCAGGTTTAGGTTTAAAAGCCTTACAAAGTTGATGTGATTTCCCATAGGTTTTAAAGGTGTCAAACTGAGAGTCAGAGAACTGAGGGCACTGATGCCTCTGCAGGCCCAGGACACTGAGGAGCAGATTAAGCTGGGTTTTAATGTGGCAGTTTTGTCCCTTTTTGCATTCTTCTTCACCCCCTCCCCTGTAACCCCCAAACCACCCACATCCCACACTCCCCAATTAGTCACTGATCTTATTCTAGTGTTCAGGTTCCCTAGGCATACTAAGGTGACAGTGACAATGTGTTGTACTCACCCTGCAAAGGGCAAGTGCCTTAAAGAAATGCTTGATTCAAAGGAATAAAGTGAACCAGTGAAATTCAGGCATTTAGGCAGGAGCTTTATCAAATATCTCATACTCCTTTTACACCACTACCACATCATGCTGTTCGTTAAGCTGGCAATAAAATATTAGTGCCTGAAGTTTGGCTTAGGGTTTATATTAGAAAAGGGTAATTTATTTTTTTTTAGTCTGATAACATTAAAACCATTATTTATCTTTCATAAGAACCCCATGAAAAATGCCATCAATCAAATCTGATCTTCAGGGCTACTAAGCATCACTGCAATTTACAGCAAGACCTGCCTCTTATCTGCAGTGTCAAAATGAAAGGCTTCCTTCACCAGGACAGCATATGTTGGGTAGGGCATTTTCTTTGTGCTTAGGTGGTCTTTTGTATAAAGAGGTAAACAAAGCGGCAAGATAGCATTTATATGGTGTAGAAGAACACCACAATCTTATTTCCAGGAAATCCCTGATTTCATTCATTCCCTACCCACTTTTAAGAAAGATCTAGTTACTAAGCTCTTTTCATATAGTATTTGGGACTGAAGTCACCAGCAGGTCCCACGTCTCCCCTAGGGAGTAAGCTGTAATTAATGGGTGTGAGTATCAGATTTTGCAGTTGTTCCTCATTCCCCACCTTTTAATCTGTGGGGCTCAGGATATAATTGAAATGCCATTTCCAGAGTTTGATTGGAAATCAGTTGTTTGAAACCTTGAAACAATCACCTAAGTAGTAATTAGGTTCCCAAGTAGGCCTCATGAGACTATTCATCTATAATATTAGTTATGGGTTGAATTGTGCCCCTTCCCCAACTCATACATTGACACGCTAACCCTCATAACTTTGGAATGTGACTGTTTGGAGAGGTGATTTAAAGAGATGATTAAGTTAAGATGAGGCTATTGAGTGGGTTCTATTCCGATCTAACTGATGTCCTTGTATAGAAGAGGAAATGTGGACACAACAGAGACCCAGGGATGCATGTGCAAGGAGGAAAGTCCACGTGAGGACATGGTCAGAAGATAGCCAAGGAGAAGAGACCTCAGGGAAAACCTTGATCTTGGACTCCTGGCTTTCAGAACTGTAAGAAAATAAAGTTCTGTTGTTAAGCCAGCCAGCCTATAGTACTTTGTTATGGCAGCTCTGAAAATGAATATAATATTGTCATAGAACCTATCACCATTCATAACATGTTATCTACTAGAAGATGCTTCTGAGTTCTAACATCAGAAATACTAGTACATCTTCACTTCTCCAGTGTGTCCTGGTTCCATCTTTCCTACAGAGCCCTGGCAGGGATTCAGGAGAAGCCTCATTTCTATGGCAGAGACCCCACAGCAGGATGTTTCTATAATAGGTGTGCAGGAGGACCTCTTAGAGTCTCTGGATAATTAATAGCAAGAATAGTTAGAATAGCAGCCAGGGGCAGCTGTGGAGGTCTGGGTCAAGTAGCAGGGACCCTTTGGACTAGTGAACAATTCAGGAAGGGAAGTGGTGGCAGTATTTCCCCTCACTCTTGGGGCAAGCAGGGCTTTAAGTTATGAGGCACAGAGGAGAGTGGGAAGAGTGGTATTCTCTTTGTGCATGTAAACTGAAGGCTGCTTATATTTTAGGGTACCCTTTTGATTCACACCTGGGAAGTCATGTCGCACGGGGAGAGGGGTGTGTGGTCCCATACCTTTTGCTTTTTTAAGTTTACATAGGTTTCCCTCGAGAATTACTATAGGCACTATTAGAACAGGAGATTGGTGTTCTTCAGGGGTGCTAATCAGAAACATGCTTGCGAGCCCCCAGCATGCACCATAGTAGATCCTGACTATAAAAACTTGTTACTTTTATTTCTAGACTGTCTCACCAAATCTTTGTAAAGAATTAAATAGTTAAGGATAATTTATTTCAAATGCTCTGACTGTCAGTCCAAAGTTTATGAGCTCTAATGGTTTTAAGTTTGCAGTTCCTACTCTGGTCATGTTTTGGCATTCATAAGAATTAATTTTCTTCTTTGCTTAGTTGGGGATTATCTCTGGAAGTTGACACTGGAGAGGACAGACCCATATTTAATGTACTGAACTGCAGTAATTGTCAAGATTCATTAAAATTAAGATGGCAACTAACTGCTCCTACAGGAGCTCTAGGGTATCAGGAGTGCCAACCATCTTTTCCCATGGGAGTACTTCAAACACAAAGGAAACACGCAAAGGGCAGCAAAAATAAATAAATAAATAAATAAATAAATAAATAAATAAATAAATAAAATAAAAATTGAGATCTACAAAGCTTTGTAATTAAAAAATATTTCAGCCCTGGCTGGTTTGGCTCAGTGGATAGAGCATTAGCCTGTGGACCCAAGGGTCCCAGGTTTGATTTTGGTCAAGGGTATGTGCCTTGGTTGCGGGCACATCCCCATTGGGGGGTGTGCAGGAGGCAGCTGATTGATGTTTCTCTCTCATCAATGTAAAATCAATGAAATATATTTAAAAAAAATTTCATATTCATATTTTAGGACTCTAAAGAGTTCAGTGCAAGGTTAACCTAATAAAAACTAGACTAAAAATCAGTTCTTGCAATCATTCCTGCAAAGTCAAGGACACATGAGACCTGAATTCAGAGTACGTGTTTTATGCTCAACTTTATTTAGTCTCAGCAAGTGAAGGGTAGATACCAGTAAGTAATGAAGACCAACGGCTGCGCTGGTCAAGAAGTGAAGGGAAAGACCTGAAGACAAAACAGAAACAGAAGAATGCTCCTTCTCTGAGACAAGTTAAGGAGGGAAATGGTGGGAGGACCTTTCATATCAAAGAAGATTTGGTCTAGCTAAATCTCCTAATTCCCTCTCTCTCTCCACAAACAAGAGTATTCTATATGTAGCACAGAGCATGTAGTTTTGCCCCTATTTAAGTGTATCCTTTCATGTGTACACCACAGGCTGTTCTCTCATTGGGAGTTAATCGCAATTAATGCTGAATATTGTGTAATTTCAACTATGTGAAAGCGTTCCGTATCTTCTCCATTTTCAACATCCTTATTTCCTCTTCCTTTATCCAATTTAGCTTTAGGGCATTTTATTAAGAGTAAGGTAGAGCTTTGTGTCCTAGGCCCAACTGAGTACTCTGTCAGCCCTGTTCTTTCTGTGGTGTATGCCCAGCTCCTCTGTATCTTCTTACTTCTTCTTTTTTTTTTTTTTGAACAAGCTTTTCTCTGCCAGATTTTCATTATGCAACTGGCAAGATATTCTGCTCTTTGCATAAAAGGTTAATGGCAGCTTTCAGAGGAAAGAGAAAGTGCCAGACTGTATGAGAGTACAGAGGAGAGAGAAAAAAAATGCAGTTACTCCACAGGGTTTTTCTTATAAATTTGTTAAAACACACTCTCTCTCTTTCAAGCCCAGGCCAGATACAGACACATTTATCTCCATGGCTCTGCAGTTTTTTTTCCACTGGATTGATGGTCTTGCCTCTCTCAGCATCTCACATTCTGCTGCTCTTAGTTTTTTTGACAAGAGTTCAACATCGGAGCTGAGGAAACAAGTTCAAACATTACAGAAAGAAGAAAACCAGATCAGAAATATTCAGGCTGGGAACCAGAACAAAGTTTGTTGCTCTACAAAGAACCATTCTTCTTTTTTCTTTATTTCTTATTTTCTCTCCCTGTTCCCTTATCCCTTGCCCCCCAACAGCTCATAAGTCCACTTGGCTCACTTGTGTGGTACAACAATCTGTACAAATACATTCAAGAGAGAAGAATGGAATGTCATGTTGTGACTCATGATTGATGCATTCCCTGAGTGAGGGAGATGACTTTCAGGTTCTGTGCCCAGTACTTCCCCAGCATTCACACCCTCCAGTTCACCACCTTGAAAAGAGAGGGGTACAAGCCAAAGAGTGATTGATCAAAATTGAGAAAACAAATGGAAGGAATCCAAGGAGAGCACAAAGTCTGGGCCAAGTTTTGGAACAATACTTCCCTGAAAATTAAAAATGGGACTGAGTGCTGGGAAAGGGAGCTGGAATCCAAAGCTGCATGACCCACAGAGCAGGCTGGCTGATACAAGTTCATTCCAGTTTGTGGGCCCTAATGGGAGGCTGGCATTCATGGTGGAAAAAAAGAATTTGTATTCTCAGGAGAAAGTCCATTTTTAGCAGAATCTGCCCATCAGTCGAATTGCTTCAGAAAGTTTAAAAGGAGACTGGTAGTGGGGTATAAGTTTTTCTGTTTTAAATTATCACTGACATACAGCAAAATGCACAAATCTTTAAATGTACAACTTGATGAATTTTGATAAGTATTCTCTTAATATTCTTAAGCATCTCTTTTTCAGAAAAGGATGAGAATCTGAACTTCAAATTTACTGATATAATTTTTAAAAACTTTTAAACTTACTTTCAAAGTTCAAACATATAGAAAAGTTGCAAGAATAATATAAAAAAATTTCATACCCTTCACTCAAATTGCTAACATTTTACTGACTTTGCCTTAATATTTATTTCTTGATACACAGATATAGGTGTCTGTATGTATGCATATCTATCTATCTATCTATCTACCTACCTACCTACCTACCTACTTACCTAATCTGGATCTATATCTATATAATTCTCTCTATATATGCTTCCTAATTATTAAATTCAGGTTACATATTGTTTGGCAGGAATACACACCTGTATTCTTAGTACATATTATGAGGAAGCACACAATGTTGATTTGTCCTATTAAATTAGTCACTTGATTTAGATCAGTGGTTCCCAACCTTTTCTTGGCCATGCCCCACCTAAGCATCTCTAAAATCCTGATGCCTCCCCTGTGACATATAATTCTTATTATTCAAAAAGTGAACTCCTATTGATGTGGAGGAAGCCTAAAAGGCCATTAACTTGGTCTAAACAAGCTTCCAAAGAACATGGCATCCATAAAAGAGAAAAATAAAAGAATGAAAGGATAGCTGAAGTACTGAGGAAGAAATCACTAAGAAATTGCTAAAAAAAATAATACGAAGTAATATAAAAAAATAACAAAGTTTTAAAAGATACAACAGAGAACTGAAACGCATAAATATGTCACTATATATTTATACACTATATATGAGGCCCCTAGAACCATAAGAAATGCAAAACATTCACTGTTAATAACTCATTCTCAAATTGCTCCCATTAAAAATCAAATTGCCACCCTCCCCCCCCCCCCCCCCCCGGGTAGGGCATGTGCCCTATGTTGGGAACCACTGGTTTAGATAGTGTATCCCAGGTTTTGTTAACATTAGTCACTTGGTCTAGATGGTGTCTCCAGGTTTTTCCAATGTAAATTAACTAAAATAATTTTGTTCTAAATAATTTTTTTTGTGAAGAGACTTTCAGACTGTTCCTCAAAATCTTTTACCCACTGGTTTTCATACTCATTGATGATTCATTTTTAAAAAAATATATTTTATTGAATTTTTACAGAGAGGAAAGGAGAGGGATAGAAAGTCAGAAACATTGATGAGAGAGAGACATCGATCAGTCGCCTCCTGCACGCCCCACACTGGGGATGTGCCTGCAAGCAAGGTATATGCCCCCGACCAGAATCGAACCTGGGACCTTTCAGTCCGCAGGCCAATGCTCTATCTACTGAGCCAAACCGGTCTCCGCCTCATTGATGATTCTTGCCCAAATTGGTAATTACTATGATGGATGTAAAATAATGATTCTCTAATTCCATAGTCGTCCTCCATTTACTGGCTGGCATTCTACTATTTTCTTTCCTCCCATTCACTTATTAATTCACTTCTTTATACCAGTATAGATTCACATATTTCTATTTTATTTCTATTCTATTTCAATGAGTTATAATCTGTTACTATCATTATGTATTTTGCTGCTCAAATCTTCAAGATTTTGTCATTAAGAACCCCTGTGTCCTTTGGACATATCCTCAACATTCTTGGAACACTTTACTTTCTGGTATAATAAAATGTTCTGGATTTATGTTGAACTTTGCCACACAGCCTGGATTTAGCCATGTCTCCTGGAGCCCCAATTCTTTTTTGTGGAAAAAGGCATCTAGAAATTAAAATTTGGGTGCTTAAGTGAGCTCCTTGTTACTGGTGTATATTATTGCTTCTAGGTTCTCTCAGCAGACAAGGCTAGGAAATATACAGAGATAAATCTAAATAAGTAAATTGACCACTCAATCAATAATCAATATATCAATCTATTAACAAACCATGAACCCATATCAATACTTCCAATAACAATCCAACATTACAGGGCTTGCCTTTACTTATTTTTCTTTTACCTTGCTATATTACTCCCTTCCCCTATAGTGACAAATCTGGCCCCCATTATTCTCAATATATTTACTCATTTGCTCAACCTCTTTATATGTAACCACTCTCCCAACCATGTGTGCTGCCATCTTGGTCCTGGCCTACTAATTCCACCACACCAACTGAATCCTCAGCCTTTGCCATGCCCAAATGTTAGTGATGTGGGTTGAATCCTTGGGCCCTGCCCACTAAACATATCAGTTGTGCTAGCAGAATCCTTGGTCCCACTAAATATATAGGCTCCAATCCTTAGATTCAGCTATAGGCGAAATAGTCAAGCTTTGCTGACCAAATCTTTAGCCTTTGTTCTGCTGGTCATTTTGGTTATATCAGCTGAACCCTTGGTCCTAGCCCCACTGACCATGACAGCTGATTCTTCAGCCATGATAACAGGGGAAGAGGTAGATTGGTTGACTGTATTTAAGAGGAACAAATACCTACATTCTAATATTTGTTAGAAACTAAATCCTTAAGCCTACTTAACATATACAACTTTTGGATAAGATTATTAATATTTAAAGTATATTGCCTAAATACTTTCCAAAGAGTTGAAATTTATTACTTATATGAAATAACAAATTAGATATCTGAGTACTTGGACAGCAATATTTAGCGTCTCCTATAAAATAGTTTTTATTTTTTTAAATTAAATCTTTATTGTTCAGATTATTATATTTGTTTCTCTTTTTTTCTCCTCCATAGCTCCCCTCCACCTGGCTCCCACCCCTCCCTCTACCCTTACCTCCACCAGCATTGACCTCATCCATAGGTATATGATTTTTGTCCAGTCTCTCCCTGCACCCCCCTCACCCCTTTCCCTCTGAGAATTATCAGTCCACTCCCTTTCTGTGCTCCTGATTCTTTTATATTCACCAGTTTATTCTATTCATCAAATTTTTAATTCACTTAATTTTTAGATTCACTTGTTGATAGATATGTATTTTTTGTTCATAACTTTTTTATCTTTTACCTTTTTCTTCTTCCTCCTCTTAAAGAGTACCTTTCAGCATTTCATATAATACAGGTTTGGTGTTGATGAACTCCTTTAGCTTTTTCTTATCTGGAAACTCTTTATCTGCCCTTCAATTCTGAATGATAGCTTTGCTGGGTAGAGTATTCTTGGTTGTAGGTTCTTGCTATTCATCATGTTGAATATTTCTTGCCACTCCTGTCTGGCCTGCATAATTTCTTGAGAAATCAGCTGACAATCGTATGGGTGCTCCCTTGTAGGTAATTAATTATTTTTCTCTTGCTGCTTTCAATATTCTCCTTTGTCTTTTGTTCTTGGTATTTTAATTATGATGTGTCTTGCTGTGGTCCTCTTTGGATTCCTTTTATTTGGGGTTCTGTGTGCTTCCTGGACTTGTAAGTCTATTTCTTTCACCAGGTGGGGGAAGTTTTCAGTCATTATTTTTTCAAATAGGTTTTTAGTATCTTGCTCTCTCTCTTCTTCTGGCACCCCCATAATTCTGATGTTGGTATGCTTGAAGTTGTCCCAGAGGCTCCTTACATTATCTTCACATTTTTGGATTCTTGCTTTTCCAGTTGAGTGTTTTCTGATTCTTTATATTTCAAATTTTTGACTTGATTCTTGCCTTCCTCTAGTCTGCTGTTAGGTGTCTGTATAATATTTTTTATTTCAGTGAGTGTATGTTTAGTTTCTAGTTGGTCTCTTGGGTCTCGCTACATTTATCTATCTTTTCTAGGAAATTCTTGAAAAACATTATAACTGTGGTTTTGAACTCTATATCCAGTTGTTTGTTTTCCTCCATTTCTTTTGTTTGTGATCTCTTCCTTTGTCTCCGCATTTTCACTATGCCAGGAGAACTTCTGTGTTATCAGCCTTATGATACAACACTTGCAAAACTGCAAAAGCCTCTCTGTTGAGCTTGGGAGGGGTGGAGTCTCAGGGCTTAAAGACCACCTTGCCTTTCAGTCATCCCCGCCCTACCCAGCCCCTGGGTCTCATGTGTCTCTGGGTAATAGCTGGAGTGGTCCCTGTGCACAAGCACAGTGCCTCTAGACCGCTGCCTTTTCAGGTCACCTGAGCTCTGAGACCATATGAGTCTGGATCCCCAGGGTCTCGCCCAAAACTGAGGTTTAGTGGAGTTAGAAGTGGTGCAGTCCATAGACTCTGTCTCCCGTCCACAAGCCAGCAGCACAATCAGCAGTCCGTCTTCTGCGCACAGCGGTGTGTGCGCCTGGAGACTTCTGCCCTTTTGCGGCTCCCCTAAATTTCCGTGCACTTTTTCCTTTTCACAGTCCAAACTACCCCCAATGAGTTTCAGCCAGACCTGGGGTTCAGTGCCATAGGATAAGGGGTTCAGTGCAGTTGGAAGTCTCTCATCTCCCTCCTGCCAGAGGAAGCCAGCCAGGCAATCCAGCACCTGCTCTCTCCACGCGCATCTCCATACCTAAGCTTTTTGCAGCTCCTCTGGGTCTCCGTGAGCCTCTCTCTTTCCTTCTAGTTGTAGAATTTCCACTCAGCCAGCCTTCCTGTGGTTCTGGATGATGTCCGTTCTGTCTTTTAGTTGTAGTTTTGAAATTGTTGTGCAAGGCAGCAGTTTAGGTGCTCACCTATGCCGCCATCTTGAATTTTCTCCTTAAAATGGTTTTTATTGAAATAAACTTTGGTATTATGAAGTTATTGAGATGTTAAAGAAAAAAAATAGGCTTATGGGAGTTACTGTTGTTTATAATGGAAGGATGTTGAAGATGTTGCTTATGATTTGATTCTTGATAAGGACCCATGGGGAAGAAATTTCATGATCATTTTGATATACACAGAAAAAGCACTTGACTATATACAATGTCCTTTCATGATAAAAGCACTTAATAAATCAATACAGAGGACCTTATTGCAACACACTAAAGGCCATCTAAGACACACCCACAGCCAACACTCAGTAATACAAGATTGAAAGCTTTTCCTCTAAGAGCAGGAATAAGACAAGGGTATCCTCCCTTACCACTCCTATCAACAGAGCCAAATATCAACAGTATCTTGTCTGATTGCTCTGGATGTCCTAGCCAAATAGAAAAAGTATAATTGTCTTTGTAGATTATATGGTCTTATATATATAGAAAATCCTGAAGACTCCACCCAAAACTGCTAGAAATAATCAATGAATTCAACAAAATTGTGGGATACAAAATCAACATACAGAAAACAATTGTGTCTCTATATTCTATACCAAAACATCTGAAAAATATATAAATAAAACAATCCCATTCACAACAGCGTAAGAAACAAAGTACTTACAAATAAATTTAACCAAGAAGGTAAAAGATATGTACACTGAAAAAATTTTGGTGAAAGAAACTGAAGAAGATACAAACATATGGAAAGATATCCCATGTTCATGAATTGGAAGAATAATATTAAAATGTCCCTATTACCCCAAATCATTTATAGATTCAATGCAATTCCTATCAAAATTCCAATGGTATTTTTTATAGAAATAAAAAGAAATCCTAAAATTTGCATGGAGCTACAAAAGACCCCAAATAGCCAAAGCAATAGTTAGAAAAAAGAACAAAGGTTAAGATATCATATTACTGATTTTAAACTATACCACAAAGCTACAGTAATCAAAACACAATGATACTGACATAAAAATAGGTCCAAAGACCAATGGAACAGAATTGAGAGGTCAGAAATAAACCCCTACATATATGATCAACTAATATTTGAAAAAGGAGCCAAGAATACTCAATGGGGAAAGGATAGTCTGTTTAATAAATGATATTGGGATAATTGGAAAAAAATGCAGAAGTGAAATTGACCTCAATCTTGCACCAAACACAAAAATGAACTTAAGATGGATTAAAGTCTTAGACATAAAACCCAAACTGTAAAACTCCTAGGGGAAACATAAGGAAAAGCTCCTTGACATAAGTCTTGGTGATGATTTCTGGATATGACACCAAAACAAAAATAAACAAACAGGACCACATGAAACTAAAAAGGGAGAAAAACAATCCAATTAAAAATGGGCAGAGGGTTTGAATAGACACTTTTCCAAAGAGGACATATAGATGGCCAAGAGACATATGAAAAAATGCTCAAAGTCACTAATCATCAGAGAGATGCAAATTAAAACCACAATGAGGTATCACCACCTCACACCTGCCAGAATAGCTACTATCAACACATCAACAAATGACAAGAGCTGGTGAGGATGTGGAGAAAAGAGAATCCTAGTACAGTGGTTGGCTCGCGAGCCACATGTGGTTCTTTCGCCCCTTGAGTGTGGCTCTTCCACAAAATATCAGAGCCTGGGTGAGTCTATTTTGAAGAAGTGGCATTAGAAGAAGTTTTAGTTTAAAAAATTTGGCTCTCAAAAGAAATTTCATTTGTTGTACTGTTGATATTTGGCTCTGTTGACTAATGAGTGTGCTGACCACTGCCTTAGTACACTGCTGGTGGGAATGCATACTGGTGCACTCTCTGTGGAAAACAGTGTGGAGCCTCCTCCTTTAAAAACTAAAAATATAACTGCTATTTGACCCAGATATCCCACTTCTAGGAATATATCCTAAGTATCTAGAAACACCAATCAGAAATAATATATGCACCCCTATGTTCATAGCAGCACTATTTACAATAGCTAAAATCTGGAAACAGCCCAAGTGCCCATTAGCAGATGACTGGATAAATGAGCTGCATTATTCCATTTATACAATGAAATACTATGCAGCTATAAAAAAGGAAGGATCTCTTATCCTTTAAGACAGCATGGAGGGACCTGGAGATTATTATGCTAATCAAAATAAGCCAGTCAGAGATAGACAATTATCACATGATCTCACTTATATGTGGAATCTAATAAACAAATTGATGAATAAAATAGATCCAGAAACATGTCTGACATGTCTCAGAGGGAAGGCGGGTGGGAAGAGATTCATCAAAGAACTTATATGCATACCAAATCCCCAGTGTACGAAATTTGTGCATGGGAGGTGGGGGTGGTCCCTCGGCCTGGCCTGTACCCTCTCCAATATGAGACCCCTTGGACATCCCTCTCACAATCCATGACCACTGGCTCCTAACCACTCACCTGCCTGGCTGCCTAATGGCTCTAACTTCCCTCCCCTGCTGCCTTGTCTCATCCCCAACTGCCCTCCCCTACAGGCCTGATTACCCTAACCCCCTGCCAGCCTGATCTCACCCCTAACAGCTCTCCCCTGCTGGCTTGATCACTCCTAACTGCTCTGCCTTAGACCCCACCACCATGGGTTTGTCTGGAAGGAAGTCAGACAAACACATATGTATATCTGTTTTCCTAAAAGGACCAATGTGTTTTCCAGATGGCTGATCAAGCTGGTCTAATTAGCATATTACCCTTTTATTAATATAGATAGATTATATAGGATAGGATTGCTTAAATGGGGGGGGGCTTTTTCAGCAAGAGGAGATGCTTTTTTAAAATTTCTTTATTAAGATATTACATATGTGTCCTCATCCCTCCATTAATCCCCCAAACCCCCTCACTTATGCCCTCACCCCCCTGGTGTTCATGTCC
Source organism: Lasiurus cinereus (assembly GCA_011751065.1). Lineage (NCBI taxonomy): Eukaryota > Metazoa > Chordata > Mammalia > Chiroptera > Vespertilionidae > Lasiurus > Lasiurus cinereus. The sequence continues at coordinate 2,309,746 of JAAGEH010000011.1, read as the reverse complement.
ATTGGTTAGGCTTATATGCATGCATACAAGTCCTTTGGTTGATCTCCCCTCCCCTACCTTCCCTTTGAGGTTTGACAGTCTGATTGATGCTTCTCTGTCTCTGGATGTATAGGAGGAGATGCTCTTGGCAGACAAAAATACATAACCTCTATATTTAGATTGATAGCCAGCCATATGCACTATACTGCCAAACCAGTTATTAAGAAATTGAACCATCCTCTTATACCTTACACCAAACAGTTGTTGCCCTTAAAACCCCTCCTCAGCCCTCACCTTATGCTGGAGGTAAATTCCAGCAGGTCATAATTATGTAAGAAGTTCATCAGAAGGCTGATGGACATTTTCAGCAGGGCTGAAAATCTGCATTTTTTAAAAATTAAATCTTTATTATTCAGATTATTACATTTGTTTCTCTTTTTTTCCCCTCCATAGCACCCCTTCACCCAGCTCCCACCCCTCCCTCTGCCCTTAGATCTCTCCCATTGATCTCATCCATAGGTGTATGATTTTTGTCCAGTCTCTCCCTGTACACCCCTCACCCCTTTCCCCCTGAGAATTATCAGTCCATTCCCTTTCTGTGCTCCTGATTCTATTCTATTCACCAGTTTATTCTGTTCATCAAATTTTTAATTCACTTAATTTTTAGATTCACTTGTTGATAGATATGTATTTGTTGTTCATAATTTTTTGTCTTTTACCTTTTTCTTATTCCTCTTCTAAAAGAGTACCTTTCAGCATTTCATATAATACTGGTTTGGAGTTGATGAACTCCTTTAACTTTTTCTTATCTGTGAAGCTCTTTATCTGCCCTTCAATTCTGAAGGTTAGCTTTGCTGGATAGATTATTCTTGGTTGTAGGTTCTTGCTATTCATCATGTTGAATATTTCTTGCCACTCCTGTCTGGCCTGCATCGTTCCTGTTGAGAAATCAGCTGACAGTTGTATGGGTGCTCCCTTGTAGGTAATAAACTGTTTTTCTCTTGCTGCTTTTAATATTCTCTTTGTCTTTTGCTCTTGGTATTTTCATTATGATGTGTCTCGGTGTGGTCCTTTTTGGATTCCTTTTATTTGGGGTTCTGTGTGCTTCCTGCACTTGTAAGTCTATTTCTTTTACCAGATGTGGGAAGTTTTCAGTCATTATTTCTTTAAATAGGTTTTCAGTATCTTGCTCTCTCTCTTCTGGCACCCCCACAATTCTGATGTTGGTACGCTTGAAGCTGTCCCAGAGGCTCCTTACATTATGTTCACATTTTTGGATTCTTTTCTCTTCTTGCTTTTCCAGTTGAATGTTTCCTGCTTCTTTATATTTCAAATTTTTGACTTGATTCTTGCCTTTCTATAGTCTGCTGTTAGGACTCTGTATAATAGTTTTTATTTCAGTCAGTGTGTGTTTAATTTCTATTTGGTCTTTTATCATCTTTAGTTGGACCTTTTCCATCTCTAGTTGGTCCTTTTTCATCTCCTCTTGGCTCTCGCTAAATTTATCCATCTTTTCTAGCATATTCTTGAAAAACCTTATAAGCGTGGTTTTGAACTCTATATCCAGTCGTTTTTTTCCCTCCATTTCTTTTGTTTGTGATCCCTTCCCTTGTCTCGGCATTTTCACTATGTCGGGGAAACTTCTGTGTTGAATTCAGCCTTGTGAAACCAGACTTGCAAAGCCACAGAAGCCTCTGTTGAGCTTGGGAGGGGTGGAGTCTCAGGGCTTAAGGGACCGCCTTGCCTTCCAGTCGGCTCCGCCCTCCACGGCCCCTGAGTGTCACGTGACTGGGTTATGGCTGGAACGGTCCTTGTGCGCGCGCGCCGCAGTGCTTCTAGACCGCTGCCTTTCCAGCTCCCCTGCGCTCCAGGACCACACGAGTCTAGGTCTCCAGGGTTTCGCCCAAAACAGGGGCTTAGTGGAGTCAGAAGTGGCACAGTTGGGAGGGTCTGTCTCCCGCCCACTCATGAAAGCCAGCAGCACAATCAGCAATCTGTCCTTCACGCAGTGCCATGCGCGATCAGACCTCCGATCTTTTGCGACTCCCCTAAATTTCTGTGCACCTCTCCCTTTTCACAGTCCAAACTCACCCCGTATGAGTTTCGGCTGGATCTGGGGTTTAGTGTCGTAGATTAGGGGTTCAATGCCATTGGGAGTCTCTGTTTCCCTCCTGCCAGAGAAAGCCAACCAGGTACTCAGGCACCCGCTCTCTCAGCGCGCGCGTCTCCGTACCTCAGCTTTTTGCAGCTCCTCTGGGTTTCTGTGAGCCCCTCTCTTTCCTTCTAGCTGTAGAACTTACACTCGGCCAGCTTTCCTGTGGTTCTGGATGATGTCTGTTCTGTCTTTTAGTTGTAGTTTTGAAATTGTTGTGCGAGGCAGCAGTGTAGGTGTTTACCTATGCCGCCATCTTTTATTCTCAAAATCTGCATATTACTACCTGCTGCTGAACAACTGTAGGCATTTCCCCAAACCTGATAATCTTTTCCTGTTTATAAAACCTTACCTTTGATATGTATATCTGTTTTTCTAAAGGACCAATGTGTTTTCCAGTAAATAAAAAGTCATGGATCTGGAGATTTGGGGAGCTTAGTCACTAGAGCTAAGTTTCTGTCTGGATCTGCCCTAATGCCTTCCAAATTTATATTTTGTGTCTAGTTATTCATTTATGCACAGTCCTTCTCCAGATTCCTGAACCCTTGCAGCAAAAAGACTGCAGCACTTTAGGTTCTACCCTCACAGTTCACCTAGATTATGGCATTTTCTATGCTGGTCAGCATCAAGAGCTCCACCTCCTAGGCAGCCATTGGCTCCTCTGAATTCACCCAGATTTAGTTCTGATGGTTTCTATGCCAGTCAGCACCAAAAGCTCCGCCTCCTAGGCAGCCATTGGCTCCTCTGAGTTCACTTAGATTTAGCCATTGGCTCCTCTGAGTTCACCTAGATTTAGTTCTGATTGGTTGGTTTCTATGCCAGTCAGAATCAAAGCTCTGCCTCTTAAGCAGCCATTGGCTCCTTACAGTTCATCCAGATTTGGTTCTGATTGGTCGGTTTCTATGCCAGTCAGCGTCAAAAGCTCCTCCTCCTAAGCAGCCATTGGCTCCTCTGAGAAATCCAGAACAGCCCCGCATTCATGTTGGCACTAGCCCTCTAGTCACACCCCCTGTCCGTTACTGGGTGTATATCTGGCCACTCTGAGAAGCGGCACCTCAGGTCTGTGCTGGTGGCAATTTTGAATTTGCATCCCTGACCTAACCTTCTTAGATTGTGAGCTCCATGAAGGCAAGCATTTATCTTGTTCACTCATAGACTTTACCTGTGTCTATGCATCTATGCTAGCAATGCATGGTGACCGGTCGAACAGTCATTTCAGTTGTCACAGTCAACTATTGCCTTTTATATATATTGATATGCATTACCCGTGACACAGGTAATAGGGTGGTGAAGTCCTGGGGTGGAGCAAGAACCAGGTGGAGGGGATGAAGCGGGAACCAGGTGTAGGGTGGCAATAGTGGAAAAACAGGGGGACTTCTGTAATACTCTCAACAACAAAGATAAAAAAAAAACACAATTAAAATGAAAAGGCAACCTATGGAATAGAAGAAAATATTTCAAATTATATATCTAGTAAGTGGTTAATATCTAAAATATACAAAAAAACTCATCTAAACTCAATACTGAAAAACAATCTGATTGGAGTATGTGCAGAGGAACTGAATAGACAGTTTTCCAAAGAAGACATACTGGTGGCAAACAGGTACATGAAAAGGTGGTTGACATCATTAATCATCAGGGAAATACAAATCAAAATCACAATGAGATACTAGTTTATACCTTTCATACCTGTTAGAATGGCTATTACCAAAAAGACAAGAAAATAACAAGTGTTGAGGAAGAGAAAAGGAAACCTTTGCTTGTACATTATTGGTGAGGATGTAAATGATACAGCCAGTATAGAGGTTTTTCAAAAAGTTAAAAAAAGAACTACCATATGATCCAGCAATCCCACTTCTGGGTATTTATCCAAAGAAACTGAAATCAGGATGTGGTAAAGATCCCTGCACTCCCAAGTACACTGCAGCATTATTCACAATAACTAAGATGTGGAAACAACCTAAGTGTCTGTCAATGATGAACAGATAAAGAAGATGTGGTATAGATATACATAGTACAACATTATTCAGTCATGAGAAAGAATAAAATCCTGTTCTTTGTGACAACTTGATGAACACTGAGGGCATTATACTAAGTGCAATAAGTAAGACTGATAATGTATTAGATTGACTTATGTGAAATAAAAAAAAAAGCATAACTCAGAAAAACAGAGTGTACTCTACACTGTGGTTACCAGGAGCTGGGATGTTGGAGACATATAGAGATACCAGTGACCTGGTGCAGGAAAATCATCCACATTAAAAAGGAATTAATTAAAGGAAAGATTAATATTTTAATATTGCTTTTTGTCCTTTCTCTATAATAGAAGTGTCAGGGATGAAAGAAAATTAGTAAAATGTATATGACAATCTCTCTCCTGTCAGAGTCTGGGGCGTGCCAGTGCCACAGGACCCAGAGTCAAGTCCCCACCCACCAACATGCGCCTCAAAATTGCACAAGACCCAGACCAGGCTGGTCCCACCCCTGTCAAGCCCTGCAGGGTGGGAAGATGCAGCCTCAGGTCTCCTGCCCAGTGCTCGGTGTGGGGCACAGCCTCATGTTTCCCGGCCCAACCTCAGGTTCCCAAGCCCTGGCATGAGGAAGCGAGGGCATGATGACCATTTGCATATTAGCTTTTTATTATATAGGATTGTTCAAAGGGTATAAACTTCTAGTTATAAGATTAACAAGTTCTGGAGAAACCAAGATGGTGACATAGATAAATACCTAAACTGCTCCCTCGCACAACAATTTCAAAACTACAACTAAAAGACAAAATGGACATCATCAGAACCACAGGAAGGCTGGCTGAGTGGAAATTCTACAACTAGAAGGAAAGAGAAAAGCACACTGAGACTCAGAGGAGTTGCAGAACCAATAGCTGCAGAGGTACGTGTGCTAGGTATCCTATAGGGCTGTGGCTCAGCCTTCCCAACTACCTGAGGTGGACACTCTTGGTGCACCCCTTTGTGGGCTTTGTGCACAGTCTTGTTGTAGTTAAGCCTTTATTGTTGTTGGTATCACTGGGAGGAATTGACCTCCAGGCCAATTGGCTGTGAGGATCAGCTATGTCTATGCTGGGAAAACTGTGCTGGAGACACCTTATGAGACAAGACTTGCAAATGCTTCTATGCTCAGCTTGGATGGGGTGGAGTCTCAGGGTGGAGCAGACAGCAATGGTTTCCCATTAGCCTTACCTTAATAGGCCCCTGGGTCTCAGTGTCCCACAGTAATGGCTATATGAACCTCTGAGAGAAAGCCACCTTTGAGTTCTGCCTGCTGCCAGATAATCCAGTTTCTCCCCAAATGAGTCTGGGTCCCCAGAATCTCCCCTGGAACTGGAGTACAGAGCCACAGGGAGCCTTTGTCTCCCTCCTGATTGAGAAAGCCAGCCACGTACTCAGTTGCCAGCCCTCACGGTATCTCTGCCTTCTGCAGCTCCTCTGAATCTCAGTGTGCTTTTCTCTTTCTTGACAGTCTAGTTTCACCCCGTATGAGTCTGGGTCCCCAAAGTCTCACTCAGAACTGGAGTTCAGAGCCATTGGGAGCTTTTCCCTCCCTCCCAATTGAGAAAACCAGCCACGTACTCAGTTGCCAGCCCAGCCTGTACCCTCTCCAATCTGGGACCCCTCAAGAGATGTCCAATTGCCCAGTGAGACTGGGCCTAAATGGGCAGTTGGACATCCCTCTCACAACCCACGACTGCTTGCCTGCCTGCCTGCCTGACTGCCCCTAACCGCTTCTGCCTGCCAGCCTGATAACCCCCTAACCACTCCCCTGCAAGCCTGATTGATGCCTAACTGCTCCCTGCCAGCCTGATTGCCATAACTACCTTCCCCTACCAGCCTGGTCACCCTTTAACTGCCCTCCCTGAAGGCCTGGTCACCCCTAACTACCCTCCCCTGCCAGAATGATCATCTCTAACTGCCCTCCCCTGCAGGCTTGGTTGCCCCTAACTGACCTTCCCTGCCAGCCTGGGTCCCCCACAACTGCCCTCCCCTGCTGGCTGATTACCCACAACTGCTGTCCCTTGCTGGCCATCTTGTGTGTTGGAGTGACAATCAATTTGCATATTACCTCTTTATTATACAGCATACTTTATAAAGTGTTCCTTGAAATTTCTAGTACATACCTGGCACTATACATAGTTATTGTAATGTTATTGACTATATTCCTCTTTTAAGAAGAAATTAAGATTTCTACAGCAACATGCTAAATTTGAGAGGTAGGGCTAATCTTTTCACATCAAATAAATAAGGTGGATAACTGACTGGGCTGTTAAATATGTCTGTTATTAGGCAATATCACACTGTGGGAAAGTAAGCACAGCTCTCAGATTCCAGTTTGCATTTCTCAACCTGTGAATTGTCACTGGTACCTTTAACATCACACCATGGGGGATTTTAGTTTAACACAGTTTTCCTTCATGTATTATGAGTAACAAATAATGTTTAACAAATAGGAAGTATTTGGCTGAAAAACAGTATACAGCTTCAAAATTCTGATGAGTTTTAGTAAATTACAACACAGTTTAGAAACAAAAGGAACTTAGAATTAATGTTTTAAAAACTGTTTTAATTCCTTTTCTATTTCTAAGTTTTCAGCTTTTCTTTCTTTCACTTTCCATGTTTGCTCTCTATCTCTATCCTCATCCTATTTTCTCTTTGTTTCTTTTATTCATTGTTTTTATCTCCTGACTAATCTTCTCATTTATTTATTGAACTAAAAAAAAATCATAACATGACAAAAGAGAATTAGTGGAATTTTACAGGCAACAGTAAACAGAAAATGTATCAGAGAGGGAGTAACTAACTCATTAATCTAATGGTTCTTTTCCTTCAAATAGTAATTCCTAATATCTGTTGAAGAATTTACTGCTAAGTATCTTAAATATGAACACCAACTTCCCTAAGGTAACTCCTAATGCATCAACCTAAGTAGCAGCTGAATTTTAATAAGATCTTATCAAAGTTCAAGTGACTGACCTGTTCCTGGGTCATCTTCTGCAACTCATTCTCCCAAGTTGCCTGGTCATCATCCAAGTTATAGGAAGCTGGTGGAATGAGCCCACGAAGGATCAGGGGGTCTCGGTCATGGCAGAGGGCTGTCAGGTGTCCAATATACAATTTTAATTTGCTTCTATTTTGGTCAAGTTCTAAGAGAGGTTGGATGATCTAAGGTGAAAAAAAAAATGAGGAAAGTCAAGATCAGTCTGAAACGAGCTTAAATATCTTTAGGCCTCCCAAGTGAAAGAAAACTGACTAAATCATTATTGAAATCTTCAGAATCATAAAAAGAAACATTTCACATGCCTGCACATTTACAATATCACACTCAACCACCATTCTGGGAGATGGGTAGGGGATGCTGGCTTAGTGCATCAATACAAGACTAAGAGTTCCATACTTTGGCAGGGGAGTAAGCACAGGACTGACTTGTTTTTACAGAGATGACATTGCTGATAAGTACTCTAGTTACCTCACAATTTCTCTTCCACTTATGAGGAGGTTACAAAAAGCTGCTAGTAAAATCTGCTCATCTGAAAGTCTGGGCAGCATACACTTTGTGTTTCTTCTACCTCCTAGAATGGACGAAAAATGCAGTCTCTGGAGAAGTGCATGTTTTCGTTGGCCAAGAGATGTGATGAGTGAATTCATTACCAACCTGCCTCATCCTGACTTAAGCTCCCCTCATTCTTTTACAGAGGCTATCTGATATTCTTTTAAAACAATGATTGATATATCTTTCTATAACACCAAATTCCTAACTCGTAGCCAAAGACTGAAATTCTCTGAGTTGTAACATTGGTTCTCTGTTTTTCTTGAACAGCAGTCCTCTCTGTAACGGAGCAAGTCCCCACAAGACAGACCACAAAGACCAACCGAATTCAAACAGGCTTAAATTTATTACAGATTCGAATCTGGGCTCAAACCTTAGCTGACGCAGCAGCCTTGCTCCTTTTCCCCATCGGACAGAGTCTAGGGTGACTACGGCAGCTCCGGCATATTGGGTGCCCTTTTCTACAAAACTGCTTCCATCAGTAAAAAGGGTACAAGCACTGTGGGTGCAGGTGGGGAGCATCATCACTGCACCCTCCAAGCAAGAGAGGTCCTTGAGTAGCTGGCTTCCCTGGCCCACAGCTGGGATGGCTCTGCCTGTCATAGGAAGACAGCGCTGCATAGAGATGCTTGGTGATGAAGCGTAAGCAATACACCGGATTGCTCAGGGGTGTCGACGTCAGCGGGAAGGCGTGTAGGCAGGCCCTTTGGCACCGGTCCCACAGTCGTACAACCCCGTAGTAGGAGGAACCTATGGCCAGCAAGTGGTTCCCATCTGTCTGCAAGCAGTACAGGGTGCTATCGTGGGGCTCCTCCCACTCCATGACACACTTCCTGACGCTGGCTCGGAGGTCCCAGTATCGAACATAGGTGTCATAGCCATAGGACAGGAGCGTGAAAGGGGACTCATACATGAGGTCCAGCACCCCAGCCCCTGGGGGAAAGTCACTGCCCAGGTGCGTCATCAGCTGCCCACTGTTGAGGTCCCAGATTCTCAGGGGTGAGAAGTGCCCACAACAAGCTGTCCCAGTCACAAAAGAGCTGAGTAATGGGCTGATAGCAATGGACCAGACTCGGTCTTCAGTCTGGATGGTGTGTTAGCACTGGCCAAGCCGGCCTGAGGCCAAAGACCATACCTTGGTCGTTCTGTCCCTGGAGCCGCTCACGATGATGCCCCCTTTGCAATCCACACAGTTCACCAGCTGTTGGCAATCGTCCCAGGTGGGTTGATGGGTACTTCCGGCACAGCAAACCCAGCTTACCAGAATTAGCCAACATCACTCACTCACTGGCCCGGCCCCAGGCAACCTCTCCTGGGCCCACAGAGCAGAGAACCAGCATCAGCTGGTGTTTTTCAAACCAACTGAAAACCCTTACCCTCAGAGTGACAATTTAATAGAAGCGATGACTTCATGTTCCAAAGTTCGCACATACAGTATCACATGTTGGCTCCTCTGGTAGAACTTACTTCTCTGGAAGAAGCGAGCGAGAAAGGAGGGTTCTGGTTCTTCCAGTTGTATAAATTGGAGGTCATGTCAGGCAGGGCCTGGCCGCCAGGCTGCCCGGGGCTCGCCTGATAAGAGCACCGACAAAGGGGCAGTCCCTCTTTTTATACCCATTCTGCCTTCCCCTATTGGCTCATAGATGCTGACTCGGCAATCTCTAATTGGTTCTCAGGCAGCAAGGGACCAGCTAACCCAGGAGGTTCCTAGTAAGGCTGCTTGAACTAGTTAGCCTAACAAACTCAGGAAGTTGTGGTTCAGGTGTTGTGGTCTGGCCGAAGATAAGAGGCTCAAGATTGCAGTTAATCAGAGGCAGATTCACACTTTTAACCCTGATTCTGAACCTTCCCCTCCTGATTCTTTAATAGTTTGCAGGCCTGGCTTTAGGGGAGGAAGTGTTGCAAGCCAAGTCGTAAGGGGATTCCTCAGTAGTTCCCAATTTAACCGCTACACTCTCTTTCTCTTTTACATTTCCTTTGCCCTGGATGAGTAAGTATCCCTTTGACTCCCTTTGGAAGGCATTAAATGACAGATGGCTTCTGCCCCAGAATTTAATTTAACAGCTTTCATGACAATACTCTGGTCAGGTACTTAGTAGTTGGTCAAAACCTGAGGAGTTTAGGAACAGTTGGGCCAGATCTCACATCTCAGAGCACTGAAATATTTAAGCAGCATCTGCTTGATGCACAGCAGCTGTGAAGGTTGCAAAATGCAGCCAAAACGCTGGCAATTCTCAAAATGTTCCCAGGACTTAAAAGGCAGAGTTATGCACCTGCTGCATGTCACTGGGCTGGCATTCTTCAAGAAAGGACACCTCTGACCCACCTAATGAATAAGGATCACAGAAATCTTCAAGTCAATAGAAGCAAGACCTGGTATTACTTTCAACAGTGACACTAATTTCCTCTGGCCTCCTCAGAGGAGTGCTGCTGCTGCTTTCCTTTCTAACAGTTTGTAAACAACGTTATATATTTTTTATTATGAAATCAATACACATTTTACTGGGAGAAACTGTAAATATTGGGAGAAACTGTAAAAGAAATAATAAAAGAGCCTTTAGGTATTCCATCAAGAATACAAACTGAATGACTTCTGGTCAAGATGGCAGTGTAGGTAAACATGGTACTCACATTCTCCCACAACCACATCAAAATTGCAATTAAACTACAGAACAACCATCATTCAGAATTACCTGAAATCTGTCTGAATGAAAGTCCTACAACTAGGGAATAAAGAAGAGGCCACATGGAGACTGGTAGGAGTCATGGAGATGTGGAAAGTGCTGGTTTCACACCCATGTATGCTGGATAAAAACCAGGAAGGATATCTCAGTTGCAGAGGTCCCTGGAAGAGTGGACCACACCAGGCCACCCAGCCCAGGGTTACAGTGCCAGGAAGAAACGTCTCCATAGCTTCTGGTTTTGAAAGCCAGTGGGAATTGAGGCTGAGGAAAACAGAGGGCTGTTCTTAAAGGGACCATATATGGACTTACTTGGACTCTCTCCTTCTGAGCTCCAGCATTGGAGCAACATCTTGAAAGGTACTAGAGACATACAAGGAGGACCTAATGTGTCTGGTATCAAGGCAGGAGCTGGGGGTACAGCTTTTTCCCAGAGAGAAGTGCTGGCAGAGGCCACTATTCCTTTGATGAGACCTCCCCTCATAGAGCCAGCAAACAGGCACCATATCTGAGACTCCATCAACCTGGCCTATACTGTTTTCCCTGCCCTAGTGATTCCTTGAGGTCCTGCCCCACCAGCTTTTTGGGCTCAACCAAGTTATTTCCAATGGCTTTTGCATATGAATAACCTATCTTGGCTTATCCTTCAGATTTTCCTGAAATCTCTCTCAAACAAACAGCATCTGGCCTCAGTGTGTCCTGTAAGTCTCACTAGTGGCCTGAGGCCTGGCACTAGCAGTATCCTTTGGTTTACAGCTTGGCCTTGCCTGGGCACCTCCAAACCAAGCATAAGCATCATCCATCTGTAGGTCACTTTGTAGCTCATGTCCGGTGGCCCTGGGCAGAACTCAGGTGGCGGCTGACCTTGGCCTGCACTTCCAGGAAGGCCCCGGAGCCAGCACACCCAGTGGACATCTTTAGACCATGTTGAAGCACCACCCAACCACCTCCACAAGCAACACACTCAAAGGGTGGACTCAGCAGGCACCAGAGCCCTGCCGAAGTAAGTTCTGTTCTATGGGGTGGACCCATGAACAGCTGATCCTCTACCGTGGTCAGAAGTTGGTGGTTGGAGCCAGTCTTTGCAGCTGATTGGCCTGGGGGTAAATCCCTCCCACTGACATGTCAATAGCAATCATGGCTCAACTACAAGAAGAGAGTGCACATAGCCCACACAGGGATGCACCTCGAAGGCCCTGCTTGCGTGATCATGAAGGCTGTGCCAGTAGACCCTACAGAACATCTATTACATGAGGCTACTCTAACAAGCCCTAGAGACAGAGCAGCTCCACCAAATACATAAAAACAAACACAGGGAGGCTGGCAAATGAGGAAGCAAAGAATCATTTCCCAAATGAAAACACAGAACATTGTTCAAAACACTGGTTATAAGGATGCTGAAGAAACTTAGAGAGAATTTCAACAGTATAAAGAAGAGACATGGAAACCATAAAAATGAAGCAGTCAGAAATGAAGAATACACTAACTGAAATGAAGAATCATTTACAGGGAATCAACAGTAGAATAGATGAAGCTGAGAGTCAAATTAGCAATTTGGAATGTTAGGAAGCAAGAAAAACACCCTATCAGAACAGCAAAAAGACGAAAGAATAAAAAAAATGAGAATAGTGTAAGGAGCCTCTGGGTCAACTTCAAGTACACCAACATTTGCAACACAGGGATGCCAGAAGAAGAGAGAGAGCAAGAAATTGAAAGCCTGTTTGAAAAATAGTAACAGAAAATTTCCCTAACTTGGTGAAGGAAAGACAAATAAATCAAGGAAGCCCAGAGAGTCCCAAACAAAATAGACCCAAAGAGCCCACACCAAGATGCATCATAATTAAAATGCCAAAAGGTTAAAAACAAAGAGAGAATTTTCAAGTAGCAAAATAAAGGCAGCTAGTTTCCTAAAAGGAAACTCCCATAAGACTATGAAATGATTTCTTAACAGAAACTTTGCTGGCCAGAAGGAATTGGCAAGAAATATTCAAAGTGATGAAAGGAAAGGACCTATACCCAAGATTACTCTACCCAGCAAAGCGCAAAGCTATCCTTTACAATAGAACAGTGGCTGGCAAACTGTGGGTTCTGAGCCACAAGCAGCTCTTTGGCCTTTTGAGTGTGGCTCTTCCACAAAATACCACAGCCTGGGTGAGTCTATTTTGAAGAAGTGGCGTTAGAAGTCTAAGTTTAAAAAATTTGGCTCTCAAAAGAAATTTCAATCATTGTACTGTTGATATTTGGCTCTGTTGACTAATGAATTTGCCGACCACTGCAATATAAGGGCAGATAAAGAGCTCCCCAGACAAGAAAAAGCAAAAGGAGTTTATCACCACCAAACCAGTATAACATGAAATGTTAACGTATCTTCTTTAAGGAGAAAAAAATAATCAAAATATGAACAATAAAATCATAATAAATACATACCTATCAACAAGTAAATCTAAAAAAAATAAATGAATAAGCAGAACAACAAAAGAAATACTACCTGAAACATTTTAGTAATTTTCTTCCAAGTTTTAAAATAAATTATATTAATCAATTTTTAATAGTATCAATATACTGTTTACTTATTTACTGTTATATTGTGAGTACTATCACAATGTTGCATTGTTACTGGAAATCATAATTATTAATGGTTGCTTTATAAATATACCACATTTCATTTGTTTCTAATACTATTTCCATGAAAAAAGAGAGACCAAGTAGGGTTTGGTGGCTAAAACAATCTTTAGCTTACTAAAGAGATAAGAATCCAGAATTTAGGCCTATAGAATGTAATACAATATAGAAGTTAACGTTTGGCTAGACAAACCTGAGAAAGTGAATTAATTTAGCATTGTTTTAATTTTAATTTTCTTGGTTAATCTTCACCAAAGGACATTTTTTTCCATCAATTTTTAGAGAGAGTAGAAGGAAGGTGAGAGACAGAGAGAAACATCAATGTGTGTAAGAGAGAGACATCCATTGGCTGCTTCCTGCACGTAACCTGACTGGGGCCAGGGATTGAGCCTGCAACCAAAGTATATGCCCTTGACTGGAAACAAACCCTTGACCCTTCAGTCCATAAGTTGATGTTCTAATCACTGAGCCAAACCAGCTAGGGCAGCATTATTTTTATTTTTATTTTTTAATATTTATTTATTTTATTTTTAAATATACTTTTATTGATTTTAGAGAGGGAGAGTGAGAAGTATATTGATCAGCTGATCTCTGCATGCCCCCTATTGGGGATCGAGCCCACAACCCAGGTATGTGCCATCGACTAGAATCAAACCCTGAATGCTTCAGTCTGCACGTGGATGCTCTATCTACTAAGCCAAACAAGCTAGGACTTGACTTTTATTTCTTAATCTCTCTCACATACACACAATTCTGTACGAATAAAGATTAAACACTTAGGTGCTGGTATGAAAGGCTCTTGAGCTCTATAAGAGATTCCCAATGGGCAGGATCATAGCACCAGTTCTGTATTGGCATTTTCTACCTATGCTATGATAGGCTTATCAACACTGCCAATCACCAAAGGAAGAGATTGGTTCAATAGAGCCAAGGATTTAGAGCAGTGGTTCTCAACCTTCCTAAGGCCGCGACCCTTGCATACAGTTCCTCATGTGGTGGTGACCCCCAACCATGAAATTTTGCTACTGTTATGCATCATGATGTAAATATCTGCATTTTCCAATGGTCATAGGCAATCCCTGTGAAAGGGTCGTTCGACCCCCAGAGGGGTCGCGACCCACAGGTTGAGAACCGCTGATTTAGAGCGTGGGAAATTTTGCAAACATCAATCTCTCAAAAACTGTATTTTGTTTTTGACAACAAATACATATACTGTAGAAAATTCAGAAAGAATTCTAAAGTTAATCTTTAAAAGCAATATTCTTTTAAATGCATGTACACTTTGCACTTAAATAACAAAACTGTTTGGTCGTGGTTCAACTACCACATCTCTCATGCCTCCAAGAAATGCAGTCCTATTTTAATTTCATTTGTGTTTTTTTTTTTAAGCTTGGACTTCTCTATCTTCTTTCATAAAAATGAAATGATAAAAACAACAATAAAACAAACAAACAGACAAACTTTTGGGATTTTCACTGGGTTTGTGCAACTTATTCCCATTCTTTCTTTTTTATTCTCTCCCGCCCTCTCCTGTGTGTGTGTGTGTGTGTGTGTGTGTGTACACGCGCTCGCGTGCGCGCGCGCGTAGTTGCCATCACATCTGTGATGCAAGGCTGAAATGGCTAGTCAGCTTAGGTAATTACTGTTTGGACTGGAAAGCTGGCATAAAAAGGTATGCCTGTTGAGGGAAGGGGACAATGTGATAAATGATAATAATCAAAAGGTCAAATTTGCCGAAACCAGCTTGGCTTAGTGGATAGGGCATCGGCCTGCAAACTGAAGGGTCCCAGGTTCGATTCATGTCAAGGGCATGTACCTTGGTTGTGGGCACATCCTCAGTGGGGGGTGTGCAGGTGATGGCTGATCAATGTCTCTCTCTCATCGATGTTTCTAACTCTCTATCCCTCTCCCTTCTTCTCTGTAAAAAATCAATAAAATATATTAAAAAAAAAAGGTCAAATTTCTCACAGTAAAATACAAAGACACAAACTTACTCCATGACTAGTGATAGAAAAATTGACATTTTAGGTACTTGTTTTTTATTTTTATTTTTAATTTCATATACTTATTGTCTAAAGTTTTACAAATGTCTCCTTTTTCCCGATTGACCCCTTCTATGTCCTCCCTCCCCCCTCCCTCAGCCATTCCTACCCCAGGCAAGCTTCCACGCCCATGTCAGTGTCCTTTGGTAATACTAATATGCATGCTCTATAATCCCCTCCCATCCCCAGCCCTTTGTCTCTGGATCTATTCTTGTTCACCAAATTATGCTAATCATTATACCCCACATATAAGTGAGATCATGTGATATTTATCCTTCTGTGACAGGCTTCTTTCGCTTAGCATAATGCTCTCTAGTAACATCCATACTATTAAAAGTGGTAAAAGTTCCTTCTTTTATAGTAGAGTGGCGTAGTATTCCATTGTGTAAATGTACCACAGTTTTTTAATCCACTCATCTGTTGATGGGCACTTTGGTTGTTTCCAAATCTTAGCTATTGTAAATTGTACTGCTATGAACTTAGGGGTGCATATATTCTTTGATTCGTATTTCTTGGGCTATATCCTAGAAGTGGCATTACTGGGTCAAATGGGGGTTTCATTTTTTAACTTTTTGAGGAAACTCCATACTGTCTTCTACAGTGGCTGCACCAGTCTGCATTCCCACCAGCAATGCACAAGGATTTCTTTTTCTCTACATCCTCACCAGCACCTGTCATTTGTTGATGATAGCCATTCTGACAGGCGTGATATGGTATCTCATTGTTGTTTTTTTTTTAAATATATTTTATTGATTTTTCACAGAGAGGGAGGGAGAGGGATAGAAAGTCAGAAACATCGATGAGAGAGAGACATCGATCAGCCGCCTCCTGCACACCCCACATTGGAGATGTGCCCGAAAGCAAGGTACATGCCCCCGACTGGAATCGAACCTGGGACCTTCCAGTCCGCAGGCCGACACTCTATCCACTGAGCCAAACCGGTCTCGGCTCATTGTCGTTTTGATTTGCATCTCTCAGGTGATTAGTGACTTGGATTGAGCATGTTTTCATGTCTTTTGACCTTCTGAATGTCCTATTTTGAAAAGTGTCTATAGAGGTCCTTTGCCCATTTTTGATTGGATCATTTATGTTCCTTTTGTTAAATTGTATGAGTTCTCTATAAATTTTGGAAATTAAACCCTTATCTGAAATACCATTGGCAAATATGTTCTCCCATGCAGTGGGATTTCTTGTTTTCTTGATAGTTTCTTTTGCTGTGCAGAAGCCTTTTATTTTGATGTACTCCTATTTGTTTATTTTCTCCTAAGTCTCCATTGCCTTAGGAGCTGTGTTTATAAAATATTGCCACGACATATGTCTGCTATTTTGCTGCCTATGGAGTCTTGTAGGATTTTTGTGGTTTTCCATCTTATATTTAAGTCTTTTAGCCATTTGGAGTTTGTTTCTATGTATGGTGTAAGTTGGTGGTCTAGTTCCTTTTTTTTTTTTTTTTGCATGTATCTGTCCAATTTTCCCAGCACCATTTATTAGAGACTCTCTTGCCTCCTTTGTCAAATATTAATTGAACATAATGGCTTGGGTCAATTTCTGGGTTCTCTCTTCTGTTCCATTGGTCTATATGCCTGTTCTTGTGCCAGTACCAGGAAGTTTTGAGAACTGTGGCTTGGTAATATAGCTTGATATCTGGTATTGTGAACTCTCCAACTTTGTTTCTCTTTCTCAGGATTGCTGTGGCTATTCGGGGTCTTTTTTTATTCCAGATGTATTTCTGGAGAGTTTGTTTTAGATCTTTAAAATATGCCATTGGTAGTTTAATGGGGAGTGCATTGAATCTATAGATTGCTTTGGTTAGTATGGACATTTTAATGATGTTGATTCTACCAATCCATAAATATGGTATGTTCTTCCATTAGTCTGTCTTCCTCTATCTCTTTCTTCAGTGTCCTGTAGTTTTCTGAGTACAGGTCTTTTACCTACTTAGTTAAGTTTATTCCTGCTAGTAGATATCTTAATTTTTTTTTGATGTAATGGTAAATGGGATTTTTTTTTCGTTTCTTTCTGTGAGTTAATTATTGGTGTATAAAAACTCCATAGATTTCAGGGTGTTAATTTTGTGTCCTGCTACATTGCCAAATTCATATATTAGGTCTAGTAGTTTTTTTATGGAGTCTTTGGGGTTTTCTGTGTATAGTATCATGTCACCTGTGAATAAGGACAGTTTTATTTCTTCTTTTCCAATTTGGATGCCTTTTATTTTTTCTTGTCTGACTGATATGACTAGTATTTCCAGTACTATATATAACAGGAATGGTGATAGTGGGCATCCCTGTTTGTTCCTGGTCTTAGGGGAAATGAGTATAGTTTTCGCCCATTGAGTATGATGTTAGCTGTAGGTTTGTCATATAAGACTTTTATTATGTTGAGGTATGATCCCTCTATTCCCACTTTGCTGAGAGTTTTTATCAAAAATGAGTGTTGAATTTTCTCAAATGCTTTTTCTGCTCTGATTAACATGATTAGGTGATTTTTGTCTCTCAATTTGTTTATGTAATGTAGCACATTTATTGATTTGTGGATATTGTACCATCCTTGCATCCCTAGAGTTGTTCATGGTATATATATATTTAAATAATCCTTTGTATTTATATGGGATCAATTGTTACTTCACCTCTTTCATTTCTGATTTTGTTTGTTTGGGTTCTCTCTCTTTGCTTCTTGGTGAGGCTGGTCAGAGGTTCATCAATCTTGTTTACCCTTTCAAAGAACTAATTCTTGGTTTTGTTGATATTTTCTATTGTTTTTTGGATCTCTATGTCATTTATCTCTGCTCTGGCCTTTATTATTTCCTTCCTTCGGCTTAACCTGGGCTTTTCTTGTTTTCTCTTCCTAACTCTTTGAGTTATGGGGTTAGGTAATATTACCATTTTATTTATTTATTTATTTATTTATTTATTTATTTATTTATTTATTTATTTATTTGAGATAGGCTTGTAGAGGTATGAATTTCCCTCTTAAGACTGCTTCACTGTGCCCCATAGATTGTGGATTGTTGTGCTTTCATTGTCATTTGTTGCCATGATGCTTTTTATTTCTTCTCTGATCTCTTTAGTAACCCAATCATTATTTAATAGCATGCTATTTAACCTCCAGGTGTTTGATTTTTCTTCTTCATTGTTTTTATTGTAGTCGATTTCCAGTTTTATGCCATTGTGATCTGAGAAGATGCTTGATATGATGTCTATCTTCTTGAATTTGAAGACAGACATCATATCTGGGTCCCAACATATGGTCTATCTTTGAAATTGAACCATGTGCACTTGAGAAGAATGTGGATTTGGGGTGAAATGCTCTGAATATGTCAATTCCATTTGATCTAGTGTGTCATTTAGGATTTATGTTTCTTTGCTGATTTTTTGTTTAGAAGATTTATCCAGTGGTGTTAGTGGGGTTTTAAAGTCCTCTAATATGATTGTATTGGTGTCATTCTCTCTCTTGATATCCTCCAAGAGTTTTTCTTATATATTTGGGTGCTCCTGTATTGGGTGCATATGTTTACCAGAGTTACATCTTCTTGTTGAATTGCTCCTTTTAGTATTATGAAAGGGCCTTCCTTATCTCTTGTTATGGCCTTTACTTTGAAGTCTAATTTGTCAGATACAAGTATTGCTACCCTACTTTTTTAAAAATTTCCATTTGCCTGAAAAACCTTTTTCTATCCCATCATCATCAATTTGTGTGAGTTCTTTGTTCTGAGGTGGATCTCCTATAGACAGCAGATATATGGGTTGTGTTTTCTTATCTACTCAGCTATCCTATTTCTTTTGATTGGAGCATTTAATCCATTTACATTTAAAGTTATTATTTATAAATACTTGTTTATCACCATTTTTATACTTTATGCCTGTGTTCTTCTCTTCCTATTTCTTCTTTTTATAACAGACCCTTTATCACTTCTTGCATTGCTGGTTTGGTGGCAATAAACTCCCTTAGTCCTTTTTTGTCTGTAAATTTCCTGATTTCACCCTCAATTTTGATAGACTTCCTGGGTACAGTATTCTTGAGTTCAAACTCTTGCTTTGCATGATTTTGTATATTTCATTCCATTCCCTTCTGGTCTGATGTGTTTCTGTTGAGAAATCAGTTGATAATCTGATGGGAGATCCATTATAAGTAACTTCTTGTCTCTCTCTGGTAGTCTTTAAGATTCTTACTTTGTCACTGGTGTTTGCCAACCTATATATATATAAAAGGTTAATATGCAAAGTGTCCCTTTGGGAGTTCGACCAGGAGACCACAAGTTTCATTGCTTGCTATGATGTGTGCTGACCACTAGGGAGCAGCGTGGAACTAAGAAAGGCCCTATCTGGCAGTCAGAAGGCCCCAATTGGCCCTGATCACTGGCCAGGACTAGGGATCCTATCCATGCACAAATTTTATGCACCAGGCTCTAGTTTAATTATAATGTGTCTTGATGTTAGTCTTTTTGGGTTCATCTTTTTTGGGACTCTGAGCTTCTTGGACTTGTGTGAGTTTTTTCTTCTTCCAAATATCAGGGAAGTTTTCTGTCATGATTTCTTCAAACAGGTTTTCTATTCCTTGATCAGTTTCCTCACCTTCTGGAGATGCTGTTTCGTTTTGTGTTCTCACAAAGTTTCTTTAGGCTCTCCTCCTGTATTTTTTCCCCAGTAGCTGCGCTGCTTGCATATTTTTTCCTACCTTGTCTTCTAGCTCACTGATGCGGTCCTCCGCTTTTTTGAGTCTACTGTTGATGCTTTCTATTGTGTTCTTTGTTGCAGCCATGTCATTTTTTCATTTCTTCTTCATTTCCTCTTAGTTCTCACCAATTAAATTTGTTTTCCATCCTTTGCAGCAACCCTACGACCATTGCTCTGAAGTATTTCTCTGACATATTGCTTGCTTCCATTTCATTTACTTCCTTTTCTGGTGATTCCTTTTCTTTCTTATGGGGGCTGTTTCGTTGTCTCTCCATGTTCACTACTCTCAGGGTGTCTCGTTATGTAGCTCTCTCTCTCCTGCATTGACTCCTTCTAGGAGATCTCTGACCTTTCCATCCACAGATTGCCTCACCAGCTGTGTTTAATTTGCCATTTCCAGGTGCATGTTGTTTGATTCAACTGTTCCTTCTATCTGCTCTGTGAGAAGGCGTAGTACCTGTCCTCATATTCGGCCCACTTTGTTTCCCCCTGGACAAATGTTTTAGATGCCTGGGGCTGGGAAGGCTGAAGACTTGGTGTCCGTGGGTTTGCAGCTGAGGCAGCTGGTCCCTAGCTGTTGTGGTTGGAGCGTCCCGGGATGTATCTGAGGTCTCCCCAGTTGAAGGTAAGGCTGGGCTTACAATCACAGCCACTCTCCCCTTCAAGATGGTGCAGTTTCTGCAGCAGAGCTGGCCACTCCAGGAGAAATTTCAGCAGTAGTAGAGGCTGCCTGGCCAGGGGAGCCTGGTCTGCCAGTCCCCAACAGTACTGTGGAATATAGCTGTCCCTCACTCACAAATACAAAAACACTCCCTGCACATTCACACACTCTCTTTTTGCTCTCTCACTCACACACTACCTTGCAGCCTGCCATCCCATCAGCAACCATCTTGGATCCCTCCAGATCCCTGTTATTAATCAGAGATGAATTTCAAGCTGATTTAAATTCATTTCACATTGTAGTGCTATTTAGAAAACATAATAGTATTTTGCACTCTAATTTTCAAAGTCCAGTTGAAAAGTTAAAAAATGATATTTCTTTCTCCTGGAATAAAAATTCATTCTATGCAGTAGCCAAGATGTCTATCCTTTGTTCCCATGTCAAAGAGAATTGTTTGTTTTGTTTATTAAAAAGCATCCTAGCTGGTTTGACTAAGTGGGTAGAGTGTCAGTGTGCAGACTGAAAGGTCACAGGTTTGATTTCAGTCAAGGGCACATGCCTAGGTTGCAGGCTTGGTACAACATGCAGGAGGTAATCAATCAATGATTTCCTCTCAGCATTGATGTTTCTACCTCTCTCTCTTCCTCTCTGAAATCAATAAAAAATATTAAAAAAACAAAACCAAAAAACTACAGAGCTTGCTATGTGATAGTATATGAAATTGCCTAACTAGCATAGTTCCCAAATCTATCCTTAAAAAAAAAATCATATTGGCCTTTCTGAGAGACCACATTTAACCATGTCAATGTGGGAAATGCCCTTATTTCTCCCACCTCCCCCCAATCTAAATTGGATAGCACACTTAGGAAAGAAATTGCATTTCCCAAAAGGTAGATCTGCCATTGCCTAATCTCAAGAGGGAAAGACACCTGCCAAGGAGAAAGAGGTTGCTTTACAGGATTCATAAGTTATGTCTTTTGTTCACATACAACTTTAGTGCATTGGCAAGGAGTTCTACCCAAAACCATCAGAAATATGGTCAGGCCCTATTAGTTCTATAGCTTTGCAGAAATACAGTTCTATATCTTTTTTCATAAAAAGAAGTAAAAAATTAACTTACTAACCTCTGCTTGTATCAAATAGAATGCCAAAACAGCCAAATTCCTCCAATCCTACATTTACCAAATTAAGAAAAAGAATCTATATATATATAAAAGCCTAAGCCACCCTTATGACTGGCTGGTAGCTATGATGCTCACTAACCACCAGGGGGCAGACTCTCAATACAGAAGCTGCCCTGTTAGTCAGTGCATTCCCACAGCCAACCTCCTGCAGCCAGCCAATCTCCCACAATCCCTCCCCTTGGCCAGCCAACCTCCTCCCCCACAACCAGCTGGCCCTGATTGGCCCCAATAGGGGCTTAGAAGGCCAACCTTTCCCAGTCCCTCCTCTGACTGGCCAGCACCAATCAACCCTGATTGCTGGCTAGGTTGAGGGACCCCACCCATGCACAAATTCCTGCACTGGGCCTCTAATTTAAATTATAACAAAGGATGAGAGATTTTTTGTTTGACATACTGAGAGCTTTGCTTTTTTCTTGCAAAAATTTATTTTCTTATGTATTAGATCCTTACATTGGCTTCAGAGGCCAGTATTGAATGACATATGGTGACAGAGGATAGTGATCTTTCCCAAAGTGTTTATTTTAACCTCCTTTTCTCTTAAGGTTAGATGGCTAATGGCTTTTTAAAACAGATGAACTGTTCCTGTATTGTCTGGTAAGATTTAACTTGAAATTCTAAGTACTCCATGTATGTAACAAATTCATCTATGAGATCTAAATACACTTTCCTAGAACATTTGGCTTTTCAATACCAGGAGGGAATGTGCAGATCCGAAGCCCCTAATGAGGTAATTATATGGCTGGCTTTTCTCTTTCCACCCTACCGTTTCTGTGCCACTTACTCTAAGTATAGGTGAGTTTGCTGCTACACATTCCAAGAACTCACTTTGAGAGGAATGGAATATCTGCATTGTGAAGCCTGGACAAGTAGGTGCTGAATATTATTATTTTTATATTTCCTATGGTGCTTCTGTGGCTAGTGCACTGCCCTTAATTGCCTAAAAAATCTTTTTGTTCTTCTATCTGCAGAAGCCTGCAGAGGTGGGTTAAACTGTCCATAAATTAACTGTATAAATGATAGTGGTATTTTTGATTTCTCATTTCTCATAGGTACATCAAGAAAGTCCCAGAACAACTAACCTATTAACTTCCCAGAGAGATATTATTCTTGTCCAGAGGCCTCTGCAGAGAGCTAAAGTATGAAAAGTAAAAATGGAGAAGGGAATAAAATTCATTAGTCCAAGCACAAAGTTGCTTTTCCCCTTAATAACTAAATTTATCTTCTTGATCAATAATGTCCTTCAGGATCAGGAAGTTGAGTCTCCTCACAAAGGTTTGGAACCTTTGTGTTATGTCCTCACTTAAATGTAGCTATTTTGTGAAACAATGGAGTTCTTTGAAAAAATATAATAAAGCCTCATAATGTTTTTGCTACATTGATTAGAAATATTGCATATCGAATCACACATATTGAGATTAGTGAATCCCATTGTGCCATGCCATATCCAGTTTTAGCTGATGGGAATATTAAGAACAAGATGTGGCCTTAATTTTTATTAAAAAAAAAAAGATGAAGAGAACTAATATGTTGAGTGTATAAAATAATTACAATGTATAAATTAGTGATTTACCTGTTTTAACCTTAATTTTTAAAAATATATTTCTATTGATTTCAGAGAACAAGAGAGAGGGAAAGAGATAGAAACATTCATGAGAGAGAATCATTGATTGGCTGCTCCTGCACGCCCCCTGCTGGAGGATCAAGCCTGGAACCCTTCAGTCCGCAGGCTGATGCTCTATCCTCTGAGACAAACCAGCTACGGCTAATTTTTATTTTGAAGTTTATTTCAAGGAAACCCTTAAATTGCTAAATAAATCTCTTTGCCTTCATTTGAGGCTTAGTCTGACTTAGTCATCATATATACAGTTATGACATTCAACAAGTTTTATATTTTTAATGTTCTATGAGATCCAACCTTTTAATCAACCTTTCCGTATGAAACAGAAGGATATTAATGGATTTCTAAATGTTTTTGGTGTTATGTTCTGTGCTTGTTTTATTTTTAAATCTTCACCTGAGAACACTTTCATTGATTGTTAGAGAGGGAGGAAGGGAGAAAGAGAAAAAAGAGAGTGCGTGAGAGAAACATTGATGTGAGAGAGAATGGCTGCCTTTATATATGCTGCAACTGGGGACTGAACCCACAACCTAGGTACGTGCCCTGACTCAGAATCAAACCTGCAACCATTCCATGTAGGGGAAAACTCGCCAACCAACTGAGCCATGGCTCTTTACTCACTCTTTTTTTTTTTTAAATACAGAGAGAAAGGGGGAGAGAGAGAGAGAGAGAGAGAGAGAGAGAGAGAGAGAGAGAGAGAGAGAGAGAGAGAGAGAAACACCAATGATGAGAGCATCATTGACTGGCTGCTTCCTGCATGTCCCCTACTAGGATCGAGCCTGCAACCCAGGCATATGCCCTTGACTGAAATCAAACCTGCGGCCCTTCAGTCCACATGCTGATGCTCTATCTACTGAGCCAAGTAGGCTAGGGCTCTTTACTAATTCTTAAATCCTAATAGAAAGAAATACATTTGAGAATAATCCTTTCTTTTATTCTTCTATTGTAAGAGATACATTGGACAAAAACAAGCCTTACCTGGTTTATACCCTTATAATCCTATGTAATAAAAGGATAATATGCAAATCAACTGAACGGCAGAATTACTGGTTGCTATGATGCACATTGACCACCAGGTGGGGAGATGCTAAATGCAGGAGCAGTCCCCTGGTGGTCAGTGTGCTCCCACGGGGGGAGTGCTCCTCAGCCAGAAGACAGATTAGTGGCTGGCAAGCACAGCGGTGATGGTAGGAATCTTTCCTACCTCTGTCAGTGGTAAGGAGCAGTGAGCAGCTGGGTGGTAAGGAGTGAGGGTTCCCGGACTGTGAGAGGGCACAGGCCAGGCAGAGAGACCCTCTCCCCCCCAATGCACGAATTTCGTGCACTGGGCCTCTAGTAACATAGAAAGAAGTTAAAACTTTGGAACAGGTTTTAAGGCAAAACTATATATCATTTCCATTTAAAAATCTTATTATTAACATTGAGAATCTGGAAAGTTTTAGTAGCTTCAGAATGAGTTTAAGGACTTAGCTAGAGTGCTAAAATGTGGAAAAATTCTATTATAACAGAACTGTATTTCGTTTAAGAATAGGTCAATAAACTTCTAAAATTTCAAAAAAAAATTCAAAGATAACCTAAAATGAAAGGCAAGACACTTCAGAGTTCTAAATCTTAAATTCCATTTCAGAATTATTTTTCATGTATAGCTATTTTATTCCCCAAACGAATTTTATAGAGTATGACTGTCTTACATTTATCTTCTAAAACAGAAATTAAAAAATCACAATAAGAGAAAAACCAAGATGCAGCATAGGTGAACACCTAAACTGCTGCCTTGCACAACAATTTTAAAACTACAACTAAAAGACAGAATGGACATCATCCAGAATCATAGGAAAGCTGGCTGAGTGGAAATTCTACAACTAGAAGGAAAAAAAGGGGCTCACGGAGACTCAGAGATGCTGCAAAATGCTGAGGTACGGAGACATGCGTGTAGAGAGGACGGGTGGCGGAGTACCTGGCTGGCTTTCTCTAGCAGGAGGGAGACAGAAACTCCCGACTGCACTGAACCCCAGTTCTGATAACACTGAACCTCATTTCTGGGCGTGACATATATGGAGGGAGTCTGGACTGTCGTGAAAAAGGTGGAGTGCATGGAAATTTAGGGGAGCCGTGAAAGGCAGAGGTCTGAAGGTGTGCAAAGGTGAGTGTGCACACAGAGAGATGACTGCTGATTATGCTGCTGGCTTTTCTAGTGGGAGGAAGACAGAACTTCCCAACTGTGCTGAAATCCAACTCCAACTGCATGAACTCCAGTTTCAGGCAAGACCCTGGGGACACAGACTCATACGAATCCCCAGAGTGCATGGAAACTCAGGGGAGCTGGAAAGGCAGACGTCTGGAGGCGCATGAGCACAAGTGAGCGCAGAGAGGGCTGCAGCAATTATGAGGGACCCCATAGGGCAGGACTGATAGGAAGCCAAGGCTATCTGCTCAGCCCTGAGACTCTGCCCCATCCAAGCTGAACAAAGAGGCTTTTGCAATCTTGCAAGTCTTGTATTATAAGGCTGATTCAAGCACAGAAGTTCTCCCGGCATAGACACAGCTGATCTGCACAACCAAGTGATTTGGAGGTCAATTTCCCTCAGTGATACCAATCAACAATAAAGGCTTAACTATAACAAGGCTGCACACACAATCCACAAAGGGGTGCACCAAGATAGGACACCTAGCACACAAAGCTACTCTACCAAATCAGGGAAGCAGCAAAAATGTGGAGACAAAGGAACAGATTACTAACGAAAGAAATGGAGGAAAACAAATGACTGGATATAGAGTTCAAAACCATGGTTATAAGGTTTTTCAAGAATTTACTAGAAAAGATGGATAAATTTAGCAAGACCCAAAAGGAGATGAAAAAGGATCAACAAAAAATTAAACATACACTGACTGAAATAAAAAATATTATACAGAGACCTAATAGCAGACTAGAGGAATGCAAGAATCAATTCAAAGATTTGAAATACAAAGAAGCAAAAAACATTAAACTGAAAAAGCAAAAATAAAAAAGAATCCAAAAGTATAAAGATAGTATAAGGAGCCTCTGGGACAACTTGAAGCATACCAACATCAGAATTATGGGGATGCCAGAAGAAGAGCAAGAGCAAGTTACTGAAAACCTATTTGAAGAAATAATGACGAAAACTTCCCCCACCTAGTGAAAGAAATAAACTTACAAGTCAAGGAAGGGCACAGAACCCCAAATAAAAGGAACCCAAAGAGGACCACACCAAGACACATCATAATTAAAATACCAAGAGCAAAAGACAAAGAGAGAATATGAAAAGCAGCCAGAGAAAAACAGTTAATTACCTACAAGGGAGCACCCATACGATTGTCAGCTGATTTCTCAACAGAAACTATGCAGGCCAGACGGGAGTGGCAAGAAATATTCAATGGGATGAATAGCAAGAACCTACAACCAAGATTACTGTACTCAGTAAAGCTATCATTCAGAATTGAAGGGCAGATAAAGAGCTTCACAGATAAGAAAAAACTAAAGGAGTTTATCAACACCAAACCAGTATTATATGAAATGCTGAAAGGTACTCTTTAAGAAGAAGAAAAAGGTAAAGATAAAAATTATGAACAACAAATACATATATCTCAACAAATGAATCTAAAAATCAAGTAAATTAAAAATCTGATGAATAGAATAAACTGGTGAATGTAATAGAATCAGGGGCATAGAAATTGAGTGAACTGACAATTCTCAGGGGGAAAGAAGTGAGGGGGGTACAGGGAGAGACTGGACAAAAATCATACACCTACGGATGAGGACAATGGGGTTGGGGGGATGTAAGGGTAGAGGGAGGAGTGGGATCTGGGTGGAAAGGAGCTATGGAAGGAAAAAAGGGAACAATTGTAATAATCTGAACAATAAAGATTTATTAAAAAAAATCATGACAAAAGCTAAACTCCAGAATGATGCTACTTATACTATAAATATTGAATAAGTACTTAGAATATTAATTCTATAATAAGCAGGATCCCTTCCTCAGCATCCCTTACAGGTGATTATTATTATTACTTGTTTACTTAATAAAATATTTGGGCCAGGAAAACATTTAGGATTCATTAAATTTCTCATTCCCTTTGTCTATATACTGATGACAAAGATTTCCTCTTTGACCAAATTTTAGTCAGGCTCCTCTGAAGTTTATTCTCAGGTAGGCCCTGACTTTGAGCTTTTGTGTTCACCCATGCTCTGTCTAAATCTACTGAGACCTTTGCTAAATTGGTTTATCACCCTCATACACTGCTGGTGGGAATGTAAATTGGTACAGATACTAGGAAAAACAGACTGGAAGTTCCTTAAAAAATTAAAAATAGAGCTACCATGTGACCCAGTAATTCCACTCTGGGTATCTACCTGAAAAATTTGAAAACATTTATATGTAAAGATATATGTATCCCTATGTTCATTGCAGCATTATTCATGGTGGCCAAGATAAGGAAACAACCAAAGTATTTTCCATATATGATTACATAAAGAAGATGTGGTATACACACACACACACACACACAAAATGGAATACCACTCAACTATAAGAAAGGTTGAAATACTGCCATTTGCAACAACTTGGATGGATCTTGAGGTTATCATGCTAAGCAAAATAAGTCAGATGGAAAAAGTCAAGAACCATCATGATTTCACTCATGTGGGATATAAAATTGAAAGCGACAAACAAATAAAACTTAGACATAGACACTAGTATGGTGGTTACCAGAGAGTAAGTGGGTTGGGAAAGGTAGAAATATATGGTGACAGAAGGAGACTTGACTTTGGGTCGTGAGCACACAATGCAATATACAGATGACGTATTATGGAATTATACACTTGAAACCTATGTAATTTTATTAACTAACTCAGGCCCAGTACATGAAATTTGTGTACAGGTAGGGTCCCTAGGCTTGGTGGCAATCAGGACCAATTTGTGAGGCGACTAGCAGAACAATTGGGATGGGGGAGGGGAGAAAAGGCCTGCTGGTACTGGAGTTGGCTGGCCTGGGGCCTGCAGGACGGGGGTAGCTTCTGTGTTGAGTGTCTACCCCCTGGTGGTCAGTGTGTGTTGCAGCGATTGGTTGTTCCACCAGTCATTCGGTCAATTTGCATATTAGGCTTTTATTATATAGCAGTGGTCGGGAAACTCATTAGTCAACAGAGCCAAATATCAACAGTACGACAATTAAAATTTTTTTTGAGAGCCAAATTTTTTAAACTTCTTCTAATGCCACTTCTTCAAAATAGACTCGCCCAGGCTGTGGTATATTTTGGAAGAGCCACACTCAGGGGACCAAAGAGCCGCATGTGGCTCGTGAACCACAATTTGCCGACCACAGTTATATAGGATGTTAGCCCAATAAATTTTAAAAAAATTAAAAACTCCCAGAATATCCCAATCTTTGATATTTGATCAAATTTAATATCTGATCAGAGTCTTCATCCTCCATTATCACCCAGGTGATGTCTGATCACTCTGGCCGATCTTAAACAGAATCCTGTTAGGTCTGTTTAGCCAGATACCTCTAGGTTGATGACAGAACAATTCTGAGATGTCCTTAATTAAATTACAGCAGGTGGGAGAATTAGAGAAATAGACAAGAATAGTTAACTCAGAAAAGCTGTGCAACAACTAACAATATATGGCTCACATTCCTGAATTCCATTGTTTGGAGTTTAGAATCCACTTCCAAGGGGATATTTTTAAAAAGTATGTATTAGTTTCGGAGTACAGCTTAGTGCTTACACAATCATATACACAGTGGTACCTTGAGATACAAGTTTAATTCGTTCCGTAACCTTGAGGCGTGGGAAACTATGAGACGCTCGAGTCGCGGTAAACTGGTGGGTCATGTGCAGCCGGCCGATCTGCGCGATTACTCGTATCTCAACTGTTGCTCGTATTTCAAAGCAAAAATCGCTCACTCGACAGCTCGTATCTCAAAAATCTCGTATGTAAGGGCACTTGTATCTCGAGGTACCACTGTATTAGTGTTCACCGCATTATTTCCAGTACCCCCAACCAGCACCATACATAGTGATCGCAGTATTATGAATTATATTCCCTAAGCTTTACTTTCTCTCCTGTGACTATTTTGTAACTACCAATTTGTGCTTCTTAGTCCCTTTACCTCTTTCACCCAATCTCCCAAACCCCTTCCCATCTATCAACCACTACTTTTCTCTCTGGATCTGAGTCTGTTTCATTTTATTTGTTTATTTTGTCTTCATAAAAGTTAAATCATATGGTATTTGTTTTTCTCTGACTGATTTATTTCACTGAGCATAATACCCTCTAGGCCCATCCATGCTGTTGCAAATAGTAAGATTTTATTAGTTTTTATGACCAAGTAATATTCCATTGTATATATATGTACCACCACTTTTTCTATCCACTTGTCTATTGATGGGTACCTGGTTTGCTTCCATAGCTTGGCTATCTAATAAAAGAGTACAGTGGTATCTCGAGATATGAGTTTAATTCACTCCGTAACCTTGAGGCGTGGGAAACTATGAGATGCTTGAGTCGCGGTAAACTGGTGGGTGGAGTGCAGCTGGCCAATCGTGCGATTACTCGTATCTCAACTGTTGCTCGTATTTCAAAGCAAAATCACTTACTCGATGGCTCGTATCTCAAAAATCTCGTATGTTAGGGCACTCATATCTCGAGGTACCACTGTAATATGCAAATTGACCATCACTCCAACACATAAGATAGCTGCTCCCATGTTGACATAAGATGGCTGCCACAAGATGGCCATCAGGAGAGGGCAGTTGGGAGGGACCAGGCATGCCTGCAAGGGAGAGCAGTTGGGGGTGATCAAGCCTGCAGGGGAGAGCAGTTAGGGGTGACCAGGC
>JAAGEH010000011.1:2202901-2274710 GCA_011751065.1 Lasiurus cinereus | reverse complement strand
CTCTCCCCTGCAGGCTTGATCACCCCCAACTGCTCTCCCCTGCAGGCCTAGTCTCTCCCAACTGCCCTTCCCTGCTGGCTATCTGTGGTGGCCATTTTGTGTCCACATGGGGCAGCCATCTTGTGTGTTCGAGTGATGGTCAATTTGCATATTATTCTTTTATTAGATAAGATTAGATAGGATAGAGGCCTGGTGCATGAGTGGGGAGCTGACTGGTTTGACCTGCAGCGTGTCCCAGATCAGGGTGGGGGTCACCTTGGGGCGTGGAGCAGCCTAGGAGAGGGACCTGTGGTGGTTTGAAGGCCAGCCATGCCCCCTGGTGACCCAAATGGAGGCCCTGGCATCTGGGATTTATTTATCTTCTATAAATGAAACTTTGTAGCCTTGAGCAGAGGCCAAGGCAGGCCAGAGTGGGCAGAAAGCTTGGCTTCCTCCATTGCTGGGGACAACTCAAGCCTCCTGCTCTCTCTGTGGCTGCAGCCAGCTTGGTTGGGTTAATTTGAACACTTGCTCCTGATGGGCTGATGGGCATGGCTTGTGGTATAGTGAAGGTATGGTCAATTTGCATATTACTTTTTTATTATATAGGATGGAATTGTAATAATCAGTATGGCCAGCACATGCTAAACTTCTTCAGGCCTGGTGCATGAAATTCATGCACTGGGGGAGGGTAGTGTCCCTCAGCCTGGCCTGAGCCCTCTTGTACTCTGTGAGTCCTTGGAGGATGTCCAACTGATGGCTTAGGTCCACTCCCAGACCTAAACCATCAGTTGGAAATCCGTAGTGCTGTCATGGAGGCAGGAGAGGCTCCCACCACTGACACTGCACTCATTAGCCGTGAGTCTGGCTCAGGGCTTTTGGCTGAGTGCATTCCCCCTGTGGGAGCACACTGACTACCCTGGGGGGGAGCTCTTGCATTGAGTGTTAGTATGCATCATAGTAACTGGTCGTTCCCCCTTTGGTCAATTTGCATATTAGCCTTTTATTATATAGGATTTTATTTCCAAGAATCTGTTTCACATCTGTACAATGAGAATAATAATAATAATGTTCATCCTTGTGAGGCATTGAGCACATGTAAAATACAAGTTAGCTGACATTCAGACCCTGAGGGCATCTTAAGCTGTCATTTGCTCTTAGCTTCAGATTCAATGATTGTGGATGGTTACATAATGGCATGTGAAGTGATGAAGAGAAAAGAAGAGTTGGATAAGCA
Source organism: Lasiurus cinereus (assembly GCA_011751065.1). NCBI lineage: Eukaryota > Metazoa > Chordata > Mammalia > Chiroptera > Vespertilionidae > Lasiurus > Lasiurus cinereus. Next base: position 2,273,494 of record JAAGEH010000011.1, on the reverse strand, counting down.
ATACAATAAACCAAAGGTGGTTAAATTACAGTCCATGGACCAAATTCAGCACTGAGAATGAAACAGCTTTAGTAGAGTGCGCAGTTCACAAAGTAGAAAATATTTATTATATGGACTTTTACAGAAACATTTGTAAATCCCTACAATAGAAAGATTCCAGAAACAGGGTAACTATAATATTAGAGAGAAAATTATTATATTTTTCTCACAGATTATTAACATAAATAAATAATACTTTGTTTTATAAGAATTCAATTCACAATGAATAAGACTTGCAAGAATAGCAATATCAATACTAAATAAAACACTGACTAAATAGAAAATTGGATTTGGTAGTAGGTATAAAAAGAAAATCCACACCCATAACCCATTTGGCTCAGTGGATAGATGGTCGATGTATGGACTGAAGGATCCCAGGTTTGATTCTGGTCAAGGGCATGTACCTTGGTTGTGGGCACATTCCTAGTAGGGGGTATGCAGGAGGCAGCTGATCGATGTTTCTCTCTCATTGATGTTTCTAACTCTCTATCCTTCTCCCTTCCTCTCGTAAAAAAAAAAAAAAAAAGAAAGAAAAGAAAGAAAAGAAAATCCACAGTTGCAGAAAGTTATAATTAGTAAAATTTCATATAGACAAAAACTCTAATAAAATCTTTATAAAATTTAAATATGGAAAATAACTGCTATTAAAATGATTCCATAAAATAAAAATATTGAAAAAGTTTGACATTTTCAACTACATGTATGAAAAACTGATAAAGAAATTAAATGAGTTAACTTAGTTTTAGCTCCAGAAAATATCAAGTGAAAATTCCTTCAAATTGGAATAACCTCATTAAAATGTTTGTAAACAATGAGTCAACCGAAACCGATTTGGCTCAGTGGATAGAGCATTGGTCTGCGGATTGAAAGGTCCCAGGTTCGATTCCGGTCAAGGGCATGTATCTTGGTTGTAGGCACATCCCCAGTAGGGGGCGTGCAAGGGGCAGCTGATCGATGTCTCTCTCATCGATGTTTCTAACTCTCTATCCCTCTCCCTTCCTCTCTGTAAAAAATCAATAAAATATATTAAAAAACAATAACAACAAAAACAATGAGTCATTCAGTCAAGCATCCTTAAGGGTAAACAAATATAAAATGCTAATTGGATCAAAACAGCATCCTGTACTCACTGTGAGTATAGACATAAAAGATGGAGGAATTTTGGAGATCCTTCTTACTTGGAGTCTCCTAGGGGTTATAGTCAAGATGTTAGGTGGGGATGGAGTATCTAATTCCAATATGGCTCATTCACTTTCTAAATGAAAAATTCAAGACCCAGAGAGGTAGCCTGATTTATAACTATGATCAGACATAAGTTACTCAATTATTGTTCTTGCATCAAGATTGATGCTTCTCACCTTGACCAACTGCAGAACACACAGGCTTTGTTGAATTGCTTTTTACCTGAATAGTTCTGTGGGTAAGTTAAATTTCAGAACTATAACTGGGCTTTCAGATTGTGGTCTCCATTTTCTAAAACAAAGAAGACAAACAATTTGAGACCCAAAGCTTCTTGGTAAGAAACCTATTCCCACTTCTCAAACTCTTCTGTTATTGTACCCATTTGGGCCCACAGCGTTATTATCCAGGACAGAGGAAGAAACTCTTAACTGGCCTTGTTTCCAGGACTTGCTTCTTGCTGTCCAACCTCTACAAACTGCAATGGTATACTGAGGTCTTCCTGATTACCTGCCACTCACCACACCAGCCTCATAAGCTCGTAACCTCAACTCCTGCTCTGTGGTGGTTTTAAATAAAATGTTGTGACATTCCTCCCCTCAAAAAGTAGAGCCTAAGATACTCTGCCCCATTAAATATGGGAAGGTCTTAGTGACTTGCTTCTCAGGAATGGAACACTGTAGAAGTGATGATATGTCACTTCTGATTCTAGATCATTAAAGACATTATGGCTTCCTCCTTGTTCTCTTGAATCATTCATTTTGGGGGAAGTCAGCCACTATGTCACAAGGACATTGCAACAGCCAACCCCCAGCATGAACTGTGGGAGAGCCATATTGGAACTAGATACACCATCCCCACCTGGCATCTTGACTATAATCCCTAGGAAACTCCAAGTAAGAACTAAAGATTACTTAATTGCTAAGCTGCTCCTGAATTTCTGATCCACAGAAACCATTGAGACAACAAAGTTTTGTTTTATGCTGCCAAGTTTTGGGGCAACGTGCTATGTAGAAATAGTAATTAGTACATATCCAACACACTATCCAGGGTGAACTACTAAGATTATATCAAGTTTGTTATGCTATTTATGCTTCTGCATCATTGCAAGTGCTGTGTCTTTGTCTAAACTTAAGTCTGCTTGGCGAATGCCTATTGCTCCTACAAGAGGCAGCTGACAGGTAAGCTCCTCTGTGAACTTTAAGTCTCTTGTGGAGAACTGGAATTTTCTATTGCACCTTATATAGTTTTTTCTGTTGGAGAACATCTATTGTTTAGTATTTGTTTTGGGGATTTGAGGCATTTATTTTAATCTATTTATCTAGTACAATATAGGTAAGAGGTAGACTCCACACACACACACACACACACACACACACACACACACACTAGAGGCCTGGTGCACAAAATTTGTGCATGGGGGGGGAGTGTACTTCAGCCCACCCTCTCCAATCTGGGACCCCTTGAGGGATGTCTGACTGCCTGTTTAGGCCTGATCACAATAGGATTGGGCCTAAACGGGCAGTTGGACATTCCTCTCACAATCCAGGACTGCTGGCTTCCCACTGCTCATCTACCTGCCTTCCTGATTACCCCTAACTGCTTTTGCCTGCCAGCCTGATCACCTCCTAACCACTCCCCTGCCAGTCTGATTGATGCCTAACTGCTCCCCTGCCAGCCTGTTTGCCACTAACTGCCCTCCCTGCAGGCTTGATCATCCCCAAAAGCCCTCCCTTGCAGGTCTGGTCCCTACCAACTGCCCTCTCCTGCTGGCCATCTTGTGTCCACATGGGGGCAGGATCTTTGACCACATGGGGATAGCCATCTTGTGTGTTGGAATGATGGTCAATCTGCATATTACTCTTTTATTAGATAGGATAGATAGGGGTGGGAGCCAGCTGGTCTGCCCTGAAGGGTGTCCTGGATCAGGGTGGGTATTCCCTTGGGGAATGGGGTGGCCTGGACAAGGGCCTATGGTGGTTTGAAGGCCGGCCACACCCACCGGTGACCCAAGCAGAGGTCCTGGTATTTGGGATTTGTTTGTCTTCTAATATTGAAAACTTTGTAGCCTAGAGCGGAGCCAAGCCTTCTGCTCCCACAGTCATTGAAACTTTGTTGCCTTAAGCGGAGCACTGGGCAGGCTAGTGATTGCAGAAAGCTTGGCTTCCTCCATCGCCAAGGGCAACTCAAGCCTCCCTCCTGCTCTCTCTGTGGCCGTAGCCATCTTGGTTGGGTTAATTTGCATACTCGCTCTGATTCGCTGATGCGCGTGGGTTGTGGGTGTAGTGGAGGTACAGTCAATTTGCATATTACTCTTTTATTAGATAGGATATATATGTGTGTGTGTGTGTGTGTGTGTGTGTGTGTGTGTGTGTATAAATCTATTTTATTGATTTTTTTTATAGAGAGGAAGGGAGAGGAATAGGGAGTTAGACACATTGATGAGAGAGATGTGCCCAAAACCAAGGTACATGCCCTTGACAGGAATTGAACCTGGGACCCTTCAGTCTGCAGACCAACACTCTATCCAATAAGCAAAACTAGCCAGGGCCCAATAAATATTTTTGAGTTAATTTTCTCATTTAAGTTAATTTTAAACCAAACAAAAGAAACTCCAAACCAGCCCTAGCTGGTATTCTCAGTGGTTCGAGCATCGGCCCATGGGGCAAAGAGTTGCAGGTTCATTTCACAGTCAAGGACATATACCGGAGTATCAGGTTTAATCCCCGGCTCTAATCGGGGAGCATGTGGAGACAGTTAATGGGTGCATGTCTCTCACATAGATGTTTCTCTCCCTCTCTCTCTCTCTCTCCTCCCGTTCTCCCTTCTACTCTTTCTAAGAAAAAAAAATCAATGGAAAATATATCCTCAGGTGAAGATTAATAAAAACAGCAATAAAAGAAAACTTAAAAGCCCACTTAAGGAATTATTCTATGTAAACTTAGGGCCCAGATGTCAATGATAAGGAGTGTGGAAAATGCATTCTTCAGTTTGTTAAAACATAAATTCAGGGATAAACATCCTGATTTAATTTATGGAAGATGTAATAATATGAATACTAGATTTTAAACAGTGACTCATCAACAAAATGACTATCAGAATGTAAACATTTAAGATATTTTCACTTAATATCAAAATTATTCAAAGAAAATTTGAATAACTTATTTTACATTCACCAGAAAAGGAACCCAGATAGTTTAAGAGCTTTCTAGGTTTGCCAAATCCCTATTCATGCAAAAGTTTGTGATTCTAGTATTGAAATTGAGGAAGAAAGGATGGTATATGTTCAGTATTGACTATCAGTGAAAAGAAATCTTGCTAACAAGTGGTTTGCCTTAAAACCTGAATTTTCACCAAAAAGAATCAGCCATCTGTTTTAAATATTTTAAAGACTAAGCCTCTATTTGTGCTTTGCTTTGATCTCCTAGGATAATAGGAAGACAGTGATACAGTCCAGCTACACCTCAATCAAGTACGCTCATTTAATTTATCCCAGAGATGCTGACTGCCAGATCCAGCTGGAAACTTCAGCCTCATCATCCCAAGATCACGAAGAAGAAGGAAGACACATCAAGGGAGAAGAACTCTTTTGTTTTGGTTGATGATGCATTTTTGTGTCCAAGAAATTATTCCTTTAACCCAAAACAGATAATAATCCTAAAGACAGAGAAAATGTATAAAAATAACAAATTAGTGAGGAGCTGAGGACAAGTTAATGAAAGGAATACTATAGAACTCTATGGTAACAAGAATATTGTTTAATAGTGCAGATAAAATGTGAGTCAAATTATATACTCCAAAACAGAACTCTGAAAAATAAAAGTGTGATATAATACGGAAGTGCTAAGCCTGTCTTCCAAAACTGGTATTAAAAGGGGTTCTGCCATATATGTTTAATAGGGCTGAAGGTAATGAACTTGATATTTTCTAGACGGTGCATTGGATATTGACTGGAGCTAAGATCAGTCTAGGGAATCGATAAACATGAATGATGTCAGATTATAGGATAACCTTGTTAGGGTACAGAGGAAATTAAAAGATTAAAACCAGCTACTACTGATGCAGAGTACTTCAAACAAAGTACATAAAATGTTTCCTTAGGGTAAAACTCACCAGTTTTTTATTCAATAAATATTCATTGTGCTCTGTGAAACACCATATTTTCAGGTGACTGTGAAAAACAATCAAATTGTGATGAAACTTTTTGCACTAAGTGCAAGGATATATTTTATTGTCTAGGAAGAATGTCTATATCATAAATAATACCATAAGCAAGAGGACTAGCTTTTCATAAGTTAAATGATCATCATCAAGAAAAAACTTGTGAATTTGAGAGCATATGTTCTAGAGATATTTAAAACACCAAATTTCAGTCTAAAATGAATCAAGTGAGTCACAGGATAATGTCACCTTCAATCATTCAGCAGAAACTACAAAAATAAAGGCTGATCTTGTGGAACACTATAAATATGATCTTCAAAATACAATGAGAAAGGTCTCTTCCACAAATTACAGCTCACTCGTGTAACATAAGAGGTCTCTGCCTTCACAGAGCTCAGGTAATCACTAAGTCTGTCAAGAAGTACTTAGGCCCTAACCAGTTTGGCTCAGTGGATAGAGCGTTGACCTGCGGACTGAAGGGCCCCAGGTTTGATGCTGGTCAAGGGTATGTACCTTGGTGTGAGCATAACCTCATTAAGGGGATGTGCAGGAGGCAGCTGATCAATGGTTCTCTCTCATCAATGTTTCTAACTCTCTATCCTTTTCCCTTCCTCTCTGTAAAAAATTAATAAAAAATATTTTAAAAAATAAAGTAGAAGTTGTCTCAAAAAAAAAAAAAAGTAGTACTTAGAACCACAGTCCAGAGGTGGTGGCTGTTGCCTGAACATCACCTCATGTCAGAAGAAAAAGTTTACTACCACTATGGGATGCTTCTTAAAGGTAATTAGTAATTAGGTCTGACTTTATATTTGTGGATAATTTTCCATGCCATGATACCTTGGAGTGCTATTGATATTGTTCAGGCAGTACTGATGAATGTGGCAGTTAAAAAAAAACAAACCCTTCATTTTTTTTGGACCTGCAGATTTAGCTGTTTTGGAAAGCAGTTGCTTCTTATTGAGGTTTAAAGATAAAACTTCTATAGTCACATCACATACACACACACACACACACATATACATACAGGACTCTGCTGGGCTTTAAAACACAGAGGGTTTGAGATACTTCCAGGCTGGTGACCAGTTATCAAAGAAATGCTAGTCAGAAATAAAATATGTATATTTACCTGGAATACCCCTGCATTGTACCTCCTGGGAACCAAAATGCCCTAGTGGGCCATAATGAGGGCAAAAGCAACTATTTCAAAGGAATCACATCAGTTATAATACTTCTAAAGCAGAAAAATGTGTTTTTAAGAAAAAAAGTAGACCTAGTTTCCAAAATGACCAAAAAGTACTCTCATTCCTGCCTATTAAATACATTCCAAAACAAATGTCTTACCAAAATCATATCAATATTAGCTTGTTTGCTTCTGAGGGGAAAATGTAAAATAGGAAAAAGGGAACATTACAGCAAGCCTCCTTTAGGCTGCATGGGTCTCCCCTACTTTTCTCCCTATGACAGCCAGGTGGATAGTCTCTAACTTGCCTTGAAGTTTTCTTAGAACCAGAAACAAACTATTCTTTTTAAATTCTCCTATGAATAAACTATTTTTTAAAAAGATGATAACAGAATATTTGTATTCTATGCCCTAAAAGGGTGTTGGTAATGGTTAAGCCAAAAAATACCTTGAGACAACTGAGACTGGAAATGTATCACACAGAAATGTATGTGATACAGCAAAAACACTTCTAAAGGGAAGTTCATAGCAACAAATGCTTCTAAAGAAATAAGAAAGTCTCAAATAAATACTCAAGGAACTAGAAAAAGAACAAAAAAAGCCAACATGTAGTAGAAAGAAGTAACAAAGATTAGATTAAAAATATATATATATATGAAACAGAGATTAAAAAGAACAATAATTAAAAGATAGTTCTTTGAAAAGATAAAATTGACAAACCTTTAGCTAGACTGATCAAGAAAAACAGATGCAAACAAAATCAGAACTAAAAGCAGAGATTTTATAACTGATACCACAGAAATACAAAGAATAATGAAAGACTATGAATGATTATGTACCAATAAATTGGACAACTTAGAAGAAATGGGTACATTTCTAGAAACATACATCCTACCAAGACTGATCCATGATGAAATAGAAAATCAAAACAGACCAATTACAAGTAAAAGGATTGAATCAGTAATCAAAAACATAAATTCAGAACCAGAAAACATCACTGGTGGATTCTACGAAACAATCAAAGAAGTAATAAAACCAATCCTTCTTAAACTCTTCCAAAAAATAGAAGAGGAGGGAATGCTTCCAAATCATTATCCTGATACAAAAATCATAAAAGGACACCACAAGAAAAGTACAGGCCACTATCCTTGATGACCATGTATACAAAATTCACCAGTAAAGCATTAGCAAACCAAATTCAATAATACATTAAAAGGATCATACACCATGATCAAGTAGAATTTATTCCAGGGATGCAAAGATGGTTTAACACCTACAAATCAGTCAATCTAATACATCACATCATAAAAATAAAGGATAAAACTATATGATTATCTCAACAGATGTAGAAAAGACATTTGACAAAATGCAAAATCCATTTATGATAAAAAACTCTTAACAAAGCAGGTATAGAGGGGGAATGCGTCAACATAATAAAGATAAGCCCACAGTGAACAAGTATGAAAAGTTGAAAGTTTTTCTAGCTCAGATCAGGAACAAAAGAAGGATGCCTACCATTAGCACTTTTATTTAACACTAGAGGCCCGGTGCATGAAAGGTCATACACTTGGTTGGGGGGAGGGGTCCCTCAGTCTGACCTGTGCCTGCTCCCCAGGGGATCAGGCCTAAACTGGCCGTCAGACATCCCTCTGGCAACCCTAGAGCCCTCACCACTGTCAGACTGGCTTGTGGCTGAGCAAAGCTCCCCTTGTGGGAGCTCACTGACCACCAAGGGGTAACTGCTGCATTGAGCGTCTGCCCCATGGTGGTTAGTGCGCATCATAGCAACAAGTTGTCATGCTGTGGAGTCAATTTGCATATTACCCTTCTATTATATAGGACAGTATTAGCCATGCCAGAGGAATTAGTCAAGAAAAAGAAATAAAAGGTATCCAACTTGGAAAAGAAGAGGTAAAAATGTCACTATTTGCAGATGACATATTACATATAGGAAATCCTAAAATTTCCTTAAAAAAACATTAGAATAAGCAAATTCAGTAATGTTGTAAGACACAAAATCAATACAGAAATATCTGTTGCATTTCTATACTATCTAATGAATGAGTAATGTGCAAATTAACCATCACTCTGCCACAACACAAGCCACGCCCACCAGCCATTCAGGAGTGAGTATGCAAATTAACCCCAACCAAGATGGCTGTGGCATGGAGTGAGCAGGAGGCTTGGGATTCCCAGGCAATGGAGGAAGCCAAGCTTTCTGCACAACCTGGCAGGCCTAGGCCTCCATTCAAGGCTACAAAGTTTTAATTTTAGAAGATAAATAAATCCCAACAAAAATGGTGGCAGCCACAGAGCTGGAAAGAGCAGTAGGCTTGAGTTGCCCCAGGCGATGGAGGAAACCAAGCTTTCCACACACCCTGGCAGACCGAGGCCTCCACTCAAGGCTACAAAATTTCAAATAGAAGATAAATAAATCCCAGAGATCAGGGTCTCTGCTTGGGTCTCTGTGGGGGCATAGCCGGGCTGAAAACCACCACAGGCCTCTCACCCAGGCCACCCCACACCCCAAAGGAACCCCCACCCTGATCCGGGACATCCTTCAGGGCAAACCAGCTGGTCCCCACCCATGCACCAGGCATTTATCCTATCTAATAATGCTATCTAATAAAAGAGTAATATGGAAATTGACTACCACTCCAACACACAAGATGGATGCCTCCATGTGGACACAAGATGGCCAGCAGGGGAGGGTAGCTGGGAGGGACCAGGCCTGCAAGGAAGGGCAGATTTGGGCGATCAGACCAGCAGGAGAGAGTAGTTGGGAGAGACCAAGCCTGCAAGGGAGCATAGTTGGGGGTGATAAAGCCTGCAGGGGAGGGAAGTTAGAGGTGACCAGGTCAGCAGAGGAGGGAAGTTGGGGGCAACTGGACCTGCAGGGAAGGGCAGTTGGGGGGGACCCAGGCATGGAGGGGAGAAGTGTTGGGTGGGACCAAGCCTGCAGGGGAGGGCAGTTAGGGGTGATTAGGTCTGCAGAGAAGAGCAGGTAAGGGCAAAGAGGCTGTCAGGGGAGCCGTTAGGCATCAATCAGGCTGGCAGGGGCATGGTTAGGGGGTGATCAGGCTGTCAGGCAGAAAAGGTTAGGGGCAATCAGGAAGGTAGGTAGGCAAGCAGTTGGGAGTCAGCAGTTCTGGATTGAGAGAGGGGTCCCAGACTGGAGAGGGTGCAGGCTGGGCTGAGGAACATCCCCCTGTGCACGAATTTCGTGCACCAGGCCTCTAGTACATTAATAATAGTATTAGCAACAAGTGAAGAAAACAATCCCATTTAAAATGATATCAAAATGAAAAAAAATGACAGTGGAATAGAGGGATGTGTCCCGATCTTTGTCCCTGGGCAGACAGAAGGGTCACATGGGGAGTGTTTGTTGGCGAGTTCAGGGACAGCTATACTCCAGGAGAAGATGGGGGACTGCTGGATGGGGCTCTCCTGACTGGGCAGCCCCCACTGCTGCTGGATTCCCTCCCGTAGCCACCAGTTCTGATGCGGAGACCACACCATCTTGAAGGGGAAAGTGGATGTTATCAGAAGCCTGAAAATCTACAACTACAACACCCACTGAAGAGCTGCGAATCCCAGAACACTGGTCCCCAATTGGCGCAAACATTCAGAGAGGATTCAGAGAACTCTGCACTCCACCACGGTAAGGTCGGATTTTGCCTGGGATAATGTGAGGTCTCTGGTCCTGATAGGACAAAGAAACACACTCATGGGGGAACTAGAAGACTGGGGGAAGTCTACATCTAGAGAAATCCGTGGCTATTGGGGCTGGTGTTATCCATGAATGTGGAAGGGGGTCCTTAGAGCTGCTAACAGAGGGGATCTCTAAAAAGCAACCCATTTTTATCTGACACAGAAGGACAGCCTGGGAGTTTTAAAAGTGTGCTGGCCGCCTTGAAAAGAGGGAAAGGGAGACTGTGCAGACTTGCATGCAGCTCTGGAGTTCGCCCACATGCACTTTTCCCTCTTCAGATCCTTGGTTCTGATTGCTAAGCCCAAATCATAGGATCACCCCGTTGGGGAGACCCTAGGAGACTGCAGGGGAAAGTTGTTTTTCTGGAATCTGGGGATCAGAGTGGGGAGTGAGCATCAGAGAACCAGTTCAGGGGAAGACTACACACACAAACTAATATTTAGTGCCACAGGGAAAGTAGGATCTAAGCACAGGCTAAAGAAGACCTATAGTCTTGGAGGTCAATCCAGAAACACTGCCACCCAGGGGCTGAATCACAAACTTACTCTTGTGTAATCAAAAATAAAGGAATAAAAAAAATTAAGACACACTGCCTGCATAAAATCAGTACAGGCTTACAACACTGAGGAGCAGTGGAATGCAGGAAACTGCACTACTGTCCTGACCGGGAAACAGGCGTGCCTTCTGTAGTGCACATTCTACTTTTTATTTTGTATTTTTATTTTTTTCATCTTTTACTTAAGAAACTAATGTTTTTCTTTTTTCCTCATTTGATTTTACCTTTTTAATTATTATATTTTTATTTTCAATCAGTATTATTACTACTACTACTTTACCTTTTTGTTAAAAAAAGTGTCATTTTATTTTCTCTTTATTTTACTTTGGGATTCGTGTTCTACATTCTATTTTCATTTTTCCTTTAGCATCATTTTATTCTATCTCAACTTTAACTTTATGCCATCACTCTCTTCCTAACTTTTCCACTTTTGTTGTCCTGTTTCTCTTAACTGTTTCCTATTTTAGATTTTCCCTATTCTTTCTTTTTACCCCATTAAAATTTCATCCTACTTATATATCTAATTTCCAATCCCCTGCTCCAAGTCCATACACAACTGTCCCTTCTCTGTTGTTTTTCTCTCTGTCCTTTTGTTGTTGTTGCTTGCTTGAATGTTGATTATATCGATTAGTTATGCTTTTTTTGGAAATTGTATTGCTTATTCAATTTGCTCATTCTGTTTTGTTTTGTTTGCTTTTTTGCTTCTGTTTTCCCTTGCCTCACTTGATATTAGTTGTTGTCTGTAGTTTGCATTAATTTCCAGGTACGTGTTGTTGGCATTTATTGGGATTAGTGACTGTTCTATTGGCATCTTCTCCCCATATATATAGTTTGTTCCCCTTCCCTTTCTTATTTTCCTACTTTTCTTTCTTACTCACCCCTAGTTCTCCCAATTTCATTTTGGTACTCCTTTTCTTTCTTTCTTTTTTCTTTTTTTATCTCTTCTTCTTTCTCTCCTATCCCCTAATTCGCCTCTCTCTGGTGGTCACCTTTATTTGTAGTTATTAATATCATGAGTATACTTCTGTTCAGTGCCTTCTGCATTGTACCTAATTGTGTTGTATTGTGTGCCTTTAAATCAACACAAGAGATAGAGAAATACATAACCAGACACCCGGAGAAGAGAGACCATGGGGAGAAAAAGAAGCAGCACACATATAAAAGAAAAGCAAGCATCATCAGAAAATGAAGTAAACGAAATAGAGGCAAGCAACCTGCCAGAGAGAGAATTCAGAGAATGGTCATAAGGTGGCTGAAAAAACTGGAAGACAAATTCAACAATATGAGTAAGAACTAAGAGGAAATAAAGAATAACCAAGAGAAAATGAAGAACCAAGAAGAAATGAAAAATTACATCGCTGCTGTAAAGAACTCAATAGAAAGCATCAAAAGTGGACTAGAAGAAGCAGAGGACCGCATCAGTGAGCTAGAAGACAAGGTAGGAAAAAATACCCAAGTAGAACAGATTCTAGAAAAAAAAATTAAAAAGCAGGAGGAGAGCCTAAGGTGACTCTGGGACAACATAAAACAAAACAACACCCGCATAATAGAGGTTACAGAAGGAGAGAAAACTGAGCAAGGAAAAGAAAACCTGTTTGAAGAAATAATGACAGAAAACATCCCTGATATAGGGAAGAAAAAGCCCACACAAATTCAAGAAGCTCATAGAGTCCTATGCAAAATGAACCCCAAAAGATCGACGCCAAGGCATATTATAATAAAAAATGGCAAACACCACCAACAGCAAAGTAAGAAACTTAAAAGTGGCCAGAGAGAGACAGAAAATTACCTACAAAGAAACCCCCATCAGACTAGAACTGGTTTCTCAACAGAAACTCATCAGGCCAGAAGGAAATGGAATGTAATATACAAAGTCATGCAAAGGAAGGGTCTGAATCAAAGAATACTGTACTCAGTGAGGCAATCAATCAAAATTGAAGGTGAAATTAGGAGCTTCACAGACAAAAAAGGATTAAGGGAATTTATTACCAGCAAACCAGCAATGCAAGAAGTGCTAAAGGATCTGCTGTAAAAAAAATAAAAATGAAAAAAGAAATAGAAAGCTAAGAAGGAACACAGGGATAAAGAATAAAAATTGCAACAAATAAGTATCTATCAATAATAACTTTAATCTAAATGAGTTAAATGCCCCAATCAAAAGGCATAGGGTAATGGGTTGGATAAGAAAACATGACCCATATACCTGCTGTCTACAAGAAACCCACCTCAGAAAAAAAAATGACGCACACACACTGAGGGTGAAGGGATGGAAAAAGGTTTTTCAGGTAAATGGAAATGAACAACAATAAAAAAGCTTGGGTAGCAATACTTACATCTGAAAAATTGGATGAACAAGTGAAGGACATAACAAGAGGTAAGAAAGGCCACTTTATAATACTAAAGGGAACAATCCAACAAGAAGAAATAACTCTGGTAAACATATATGCACCCAATATAGCAGCACCCAAATACATAAAAAAAAACTCCTGATGATATCAAGGGAGAGAATGACAGCAATACAATCATAGTAGAAGACTATCACCATTGGACAACTCCTCTAAACAAAAATCAGCAAAGAAACATCAATCCTAAATGACTCACTAGACCAGATGGAATTAATTGACATCTTCAGAACATTTCACCCCAAAACCACAGAATATATATTCTTCTCAAGTGTACATGGGTCATTTCCAAAGACAGACCATATGTTGGGTCATAGTCAAAGTCTCTTCAAATTCAAGAAGACAGAAATCATATCAAGCATCTTCTCAGATCACATTGGCATAAAACTGGAAATCAAAACAATAAAAACAATACAAAGAAATCAAACACATGGAGACTAAACAGCATGCTATTAAACAGCGTGCTATTAAACAATGACCCATGTACAACATAGAGACCAGCAAAACAACACAAACATCAACAAAACCAAGAGCTGGTTCTCTGAAAGGATAAACAAGATTGATGAACCTCTAGCCAGGCTTACCAAGAAGCAAAGAGAGAGGATCCAAAGAAACAAAATCAGAAATGAAAGGTGAAATAACAACAGACCCAACCAAAATACAAAGGATTGTTAAAATAATACTATGGACAAGCTATTGCAACAAACTAGACAACCTGGAGGAAATGGACATATTCCTAGAAAAATGTAGCCTACCAAATCTCAAGGAGGAATCTAAACATCTCAATAAGCCAATAACTATGGAATAAATTGAAGCAGTCATCAAAAAGCTTCCAGCAAACAAAAGCCTGGGGTCAGATGGCTTTACAGGGGAGTTTTACCAAACATTTAAGGAAGAATTAAAACTTATCCTCCTCAGACAATTCCAAAAAATTCAAGAAGGAGGAACACTTCCAAGCTCCTTCTATGAAGCCAGCATCACCCTAATACCAAAACCAGAAAAAGACCCCACAAAAAAAGAGGACTGCAGGCCAATATCCCTCATGAACATAGATGCTAAAATGCTCAACAAAATTCTAGCAAATTGAATCCAGCAATACGTCAGAAAGATCATACACCATGACCAAGTAGGATTTGTCCCATGAATGCAAGGATGGTACAATATCCACAAATCAATGAACGTGACACAACATATAAACAAATTAAGTGATAAAAATCACACAGTCATATTAATTGATGCAGTAAAAGGATTTGACAAGATCCAACTCCCTTTCTTGATAAAAACTCTCAATAAGGAGGGAATAGAAGGAACATACCTCATCATAATAAAATCTATATATGATAAACCCACAGTGAACATCATACTCAATGGAGAAAACTAAAACCATTTCCCCTAAGAACAGGAATGAGACAGGTATGCCCATTCTTACCACACCTGTTTGACATAGTACTGGAATTATTAGCCATTGCAATTAGACAAAAACAAATAAAAGGCATCTAAATTAAAAAAGAAGAAATAGAGCTGTCCTTATTTGCAGATGACATGATATTTTACATAAAAAAACCAAAGACTCCATCAAAAAATTAATAGACTTAATAAATAAATTCAATAATGTAGCAGGATACAAAATTAACACCAATAAATCTATGGCTTTTCTATACACCAATAGTGAACTTACAGAGAGAGAGACTAAAAAAACAATCTCATTTACTATGACACTAAAAAAAATTAAGATATCTAGGAATAAACCTAACTAAGGTGTTAAAAGACCTATATGTGGAAAACTACAGGATACTGAAACAGGAGATAGAGGAAAGAGTTAACAGATGGAAGAACATACCATGTTCATGGTTTAGGAGAATTAACACCATTAAAATGTCCATACTATCCAAAACAATCTATAGATTCAATGCACTCCCCATTAAAATACCAATGGCATATTTCAAAGGTTTAGAACAACCTCTCTAAAAATTCATCTGGAATAAAAAAAAGACCCTGAATAGCTGCAGCAATCCTAAGAACGAAGAATAAAGTAGGTGGGATCTCAATACCAGATTTCAAGCTATATTACAAAGCCACTGTTCTCAAAAACAGCCTGATACTGGCATAAGAACAGACACATAGACCAATGGAATAGAATATAGAACCCAGAAATCTACCCAAACCACTATGCCTAATTAATATATGACAAAGGAGGCATGAACATACAATGGAGTTAAGACAGTCTCTTCAATAAATGGTGCTGGGAAAATTGGACAGCTACATGAAAAAAAATGAAACTAGACCACCAACTTACATCATACGCAAAAATAAACTAAAAATGGATACAGGACTTAAACATAAGATGGCAAAAAAAAAAAAAAATACGAGGGAATCCATAGGCAGCAAAATCTCAGACATATGCCGAAGGAACTTCTTCACTGATACTGCTCCTAGGGCAATGGGAGCTGAAGAGAAAATAAACAAATGGGACTACATCAAAATAAAAAGCTTTTGCACAGCAATAGAAACTATCAACAAAACAACAAGAAAGTATGGGGGAACATATTTGCAAATGTTATCACTGATAAAGGTTTAATCTCCAACATCTAGAGGCAACTTATACAACTTAATAAAAGGAAGATAAATGATCCAATAAAAAAATAGGCAATGAACCTAACCAGAATCTTTTCGAAAGAAGACAGTGCTGAAAGTCACTAATTATCTGAGAGATGCAAATCAAAATGACAATCTGGTATTATCTTACACCTATCAAAATGGCTATCATCAACAAATCAACAAACAACAAGTACTGGTGAGGTTGCGGAGAAAAAGGAACCATCCTGCACTGCTGGTGGGAATGCAGACTGGTGCAGCCACTGTGGAGAACAGTATGGAGTTTCCTCAAAAAACTAAAAATGGAACTCTCACTTGACCCAGTAATCCCAGTTCTAGGAATATATCCCAAGAAATTAGAAACCAATCAGAAAGGATATATGCACCCCTATGTTCATAGCAGCATAATTTACCATAGCTAAGATTTGGAAACAGCCTAAATGCCCATCAGCAGATGAGTGGATTATAAAACATTGGTACATCTACACAATGGAATACTAGGCTGTGGTGTTAAAAAAAAAAAGGAGGAGGAGAAAATGGCGGCGGAGTAGATGGAAGCGTCTGGAGCTTTGTCGCTGGGCAGAGGGAGAGAGAGCGGCTGAGAGTTGCATTGGGAGTGTTTGTTGGCAAGCTAGGAGTCAGTTGTCCTCCAGGGGAAGGCGGGGAACTGCTGGAAGGGGCTCTCCCGGCCAGGCAGCCCCACTGCCACGGGGTTTTTGTCCGCCGGAGCCACCAGCGCGAACGCGAGCCCGAGCCATCTTGCAGT
Organism: Lasiurus cinereus; assembly: GCA_011751065.1. Classification (NCBI taxonomy): domain Eukaryota; kingdom Metazoa; phylum Chordata; class Mammalia; order Chiroptera; family Vespertilionidae; genus Lasiurus; species Lasiurus cinereus. The sequence goes on along the minus strand of JAAGEH010000011.1, from coordinate 2,256,904 downwards.
GGGAGGTGGATGTCTGCGGCGCTCTGAAGCCTTCGGCTGGGCACCCATCGAGCAGCCAGGAACCCGGGGACCCAGAACTCCGCTCTCCAATCGGCGCAGACACGCGGCGGGATCAGAGATCCACAGAGCACACGGAAAGGTCAGATTGCGCCTGACTTAAGGGGGAGGTGGATGTCTGCCGAGGTCTGGAAGCTGCGGCTGACGGAGGCACCCACCGAGCAGCCAGGACCCAGAGCGCGGCTTCCCAGGTGGCACAGACGCGCAAGCGGAGGATTCAGAGATCCACAGGGCGAGCGCAGAAGGGTCAGATTTTGCCTGGGCCAGGGTGCGGTCTCCTACCCCCAGAGGGCAGAGACGCGCACACTGTGGGAGCCGGGCTGCGGGAAAGCTGCCTCTGGAGAGGTCCGCAGAGGTGGTCAGGGCGTGATCCCTGAGTGTGAAGGCAGACCCTCTGAGCTGTTGACAGAGGAGAGCTCCGGAAAACGAATCTTTTTTTTTTTTTCTCCTTTTTTTCTTTTTCTCTGGGGCAGAGGGACAACCTGGGAGTTATTGCAGTGTCCAGGCTGCAAAACCCCCACAAACTGGTTTTGGGAACCACAGAGTAGCAGGATCTGAGCACAGCCTAGAGAGGTCCTGTGCTTTGTCTCAGAGATCAATTCCGAAACACTGCCACCCAGTGGATGACACACAAATTGACTCTCGCATAACCACAAAAGAATAAAGAGATTAAAACACCAAGAGGGGAACACAGGGAACTGCAATACCTCCCCTACTCTGTGTGTCAAGCAGAATAATAGTGGAAGTGAAGGACCATTCTATTTTTCTTCTTTCTTTAAAATTTTTCCTTTTTTCTTTTTTCGTTTTTTAATTTTTAATTCTTTATTTTTCATTTTCACATATTTTAATTAAAAGAATATTTTTTTTTCTTTCTGCCTCAATTGATTTTACCTTTATAATTATTACATTTTTGTTTTAAACTAGTATTATTAATTACTACTAGTACTTTACCGTTTTTGGAAAAAAAAAGTGTCATTTTGTTTTCTCTTTACTTTATTTCGGGATTAGAGTTCTACTTTCTATTTTCATCTTCCCTTTAGCACAATTTTACTCCAACTCAACTCCACCTTTATGCCAACACTTTCCTCCTAACTTTCCCCATTTTGCTGTCTTGTTTCTCTTTCCCTTTTCTAACTTTAGATTCTCCCTATTTTTCTCTTTACCTGGTTAAAATTTCACCCCATTTATATATCTAATTTCAAATCACCTACTACAAGTCCACACAAACCTCTCCCCTCTTGTCTTCACTAGCCAAAAAGTTGTTTTTTCTCTATGTCCCTTTGTTGCTATTTGCCTGAAAAGTGATTATATCGATTTTTTGAAATTTTTTTTGAGAGATTGTTTTAGTTTATTCTACTTGTTTTATTTTGGTTTTTGCCTGCTTTGTTTTCTACCTCTCTTTTCCCTCATCTCCCTCGATACCAGTTGCTATTTGCAATTTGCATTAATCTCTAGGTACTGGTTGCTGGCCTTTATTGGGATTAGTGACTGTTCTATTGGAGTTGTCTCCTGACATCTATATTTTGTTCCTCTTTTCTCTCTTATACACTTTCTTTTCTCTCTTTTTTCTCTTCCTCTTTCCTTCTCCTTTTTCTGCTTTTTATTTTCATATTTTATTTTATTTTATTGTTTATTTATTTATCTTTTTTTTTCTCACTCTCCCAATTTGATTTTGGCACTTCTTTCTTTTCTTTCTTCCTCATTTTCCTCTTCTTCTTTCACTATTTACCCCTAATTTGTCCTTCATTGGTGGTCACCTTATTTGTGATTATTAACATCTTGAATACATTTCTACACAGTGCCTTGTGTGCTGTACCTGGTCGAGTTGTAGTTTGTGCCTTTCAATCAACGTAGGAGAGAGCACTACATAACCAGACACCCAGAGAAGAAAGACCATGGGCAGAAAAAGAAACAGCCCACAAAAGACAGAAAGGCAGGTTTCACCAGAAAAGGTAGTAAACGAAATAGAACCACAAATAAGCCTACTAGAGAAAGAGTTCAGAGAAATTATCATAATGTGGTTGAAAAGAATGGAAGACAAATTTGACAATATGAGTAAGAGCCAAGAGGAAATGAAGAAGAACCTAGAGGAGGTGAAGAAGCATGAAGAAGAAAAGCAGAAGAAACTAGAGGAGGTGCAGAATAAACAAGAAGAAATGAATAATGACATCACTGTTATAAAGAACACAATAGAAAGCATCAAAAGTAGACTACAAGAAGCAGAGGACCGCATCAGTGAGCTAGAAGACACGGTAGGAAAAAATACCCAAGTAGAGCAGCTTCTAGAAAAAAAAGTTAAAAAGCAAGAGGAGAGTCTAAGGGAACTTTGGGATAACATGAAACAAAATAACATCCGCATAATTGGGGTTCCAGAAAGAGTGGAAACTGAACAAGGATTAGAGAACGTGTTTGAAGAAATAATGACAGAAAATTTCCCCAATATAGAAAAGAAAAAACCCACACAAATCCAAGAAGCTCAGAGTCCCAAGCAAAATGAACCCCAACAAACCAACACTGAGGCACATTATAATTAAATTGGCAAACACCGACGACAAAGTAAGACTCTTAAAAGCAGCCAGAGAGAAACAGAAAGTTACCTACAAAGGAACCCCCATAAGACTAGCTACTGACTTCTCAACAGAAACTCGTCAGGACAGAAGAGAATGGAATGAAATATACAAAGTCATGCAAAGGAAGGGTCTGAATCCAAGAATACTGTACCCTGCAAGACTCTCAATCAAAATTGAAGGTGAAATCAAAAGCTTCACAGACAAAAAAGGACTAAGGGAATATATTACCACCAAACCAGCAATGCAAGAAATGTTAAAAGGTCTGCTGTAATAAAAAGAAAGAGGAAGCGAAGAAGGAACTCCAGGGTAAGGACTAAAAATGGCAACAGATAAGTACTTATCAATAATAACTTTAAATGTAAACGAATTAAATGCTCCAATCAAAAGACATAGGGTAACCGACTGGATAAGAAAACATGATCCATGTATCTGCTGTCTGCAAGAAACCCACCTTAGGAAAAGAGATGCAAACAGATTGAGGGTGAAGGGATGGAACATGGTATTTCAGGCAAATGGAAATGAAAAAAAAGCTGGGGTTGCAATACTTATATCGGACAAATTAGATCTCAAAGTGAAGGACATAACAAGAGATAAAGAAGGCCACTTCATAATACTAAAGGCAACAATCCAACAAGAAGAAATAACTCTGGTAAACATATATGCACCCAATATAGGAGCACCTAAATACATAAAAAAACTTTTGGAGGATATTAAGGGAGAGATTGACAGCAATACAATAATAGTAGGAGACTTTAATACCCCACTGTCACCATTGGACAAATCCTCTAAACAAAAAATCAGCAAAGAAACATCAATCCTAAATGACTCACTAGACCAGATGGAATTAATGGACATCTTCAGAACATTTCACCCCAAAGCCACAGAATATACATTCTTCTCCAGTGCACATGGGTCATTTTCAAAGATAGATCATATGTTGGGTCATAAGAAAAGTCTCTTCAAATTCAAGAAGACAGAAATCATATCAAGCATTTTCTCAAACCACAGTGGCATAAAACTGGAAATCAACTCTAATAAAAACAATAGAAAGAAATCAAACACATGGAGACTAAACAGCATGCTTTTAAACAATGACTGGGTAACCAGAGAGATCAAGGAAGAAATAAAAAACATCATGGCAACAAATGACAATGACAACACAACAATACAAAATTTATGGGACACAGTGAAAGCAGTCTTGAGAGGGAAGTTCATAGCCCTACAAGCCTACTGCAAAAAACAGGAAACAATGGTAATAAATCACCTAAACCTACAACTCAAGGAGCTAGAACGTGAGCAACAAGAAAAGCCCAGTGTACTCAGAAGGAAGGAAATAGTGAAGATCAGAGCAGAGATAAACAACTTGGAGACCAAAGAAACAATTCAAAAGATCAATAAAACCAAGAGCTGGTTCTTTGAAAGGATAAACAAGATTGATGGACCCCTAGCCAGGCTCACCAAGAAGCAAAGAGAGAGGATCCAAATAAACAAAATCAGAAATGAAAGAGGAGAAATAACAACAGACCCTGTGGAAATACAAAGGATTGTTAAAAAATACTATGAACAACTCTATTCCAACAAATTGGACAACCTGCAAGAAATGGACATTTTCCTAGAAAAATATAACCTCCCAAAACTCAATGAGGAGGAAGCCAAACATCTCAATAGTCCAATAACTATGGAAGAAATTGAAGCAGTAATCAAAAAGCTTCCAGCAAATAAAAGCCCGGGTCCAGATGGCTACACAGGAGAGTTTTACCAAACATTCAAGGAAGAATTAAAACCTATCCTCCTCAGACTATTCAAACACATTCAAGAAAGGAATACTACCAAACACCTTCTATGAAGCCAGCATCACCCTAATACCAAAACCAGATAAAGACAACACAATGAAAGAGAATTATAGGCCAATATCTCTCATGAACATAGATGCCAAAATCTTCAACAAAATTCTAGCAAACCGGATCCAGCAGTACATCAGAAAGATCATACACCATGACCAAGCAGGATTCATCCCAGGAATGCAGGGATGGTTCAATATCCGCAAATCAATAAATGTGATACATCACATAAACAAATTGATAGATAAAAATCACATAGTCATATCAATTGATGCAGAAAAAGCATTTGACAAAATCCAACATCCTTTCTTGATAAAAACTGTCAGCAAAGTGGGAATAGAAGGATCATACCTCAACATCATAAAAGCCATATATGATAAACCTACAGCTAATATCATACTCAATGGGCAAAAACTAAAACCATTTCCCCTAAGAACAGGAATAAGACAGGGATGCCCACTCTCACCTCTCCTGTTCGACATAGTACTGGAAGTATTAGCCATTGCAATTAGACAACAAGAAGAAATAAAAGGCATCCAAATTGGAAAAGAAGAAGTAAAGCTGTCCTTATTTGCAGATGACATGATATTGTACATAAAAAACCCAAAGGACTCCATTCCAAAACTAATTGACTTAATTAATGAATTCGGCAATGTAGCAGGATACAAAATTAATGCTAAGAAGTCTGTGGCATTTCTATACACTAACAGTGAAATTATAGAAAGAGAAACTAAAAAAGCAATCCCATTTACCATCGCACAAAAAAATTAAGATACCTAGGAATAAACCTAACTAAAGAGGTAAAAGACCTTTATGCAGAAAACTACAGGACACTGAAAAAAGAGATAGAGGAAGATGTTAACAGATGGAAGAGCATACCATGCTCATGGATTGGGAGAATCAACATCATTAAAATGTCCATACTACCCAAAGCAATCTACAGATTCAACGCACTACCCATTAAAATACCAACGACATATTTCACAGACCTACAAAGAATTCTTCATAGATTCATCTGGAACAAAAAAAGACCACAGATAGCTACAGCAATTCTGAGAAAAAAGAATAAAGTAGGTGGGATCTCAATACCAGACTTCAAGCTATACTACAAAGCAACTGTTCTCAAAACAGTCTGGTACTGGCACAAGAACAGACATATAGATCAATGGAATAGAATACAGAACCCAGATATCCACCGAAACCACTATGCTCAATTAATATTTGACAAAGGAGGCATGAACATTCAATGGAACCAAGATAGCCTCTTCAATAAATGGTGTTGGGAAAATTGGACAGATACATGCAAAAAATTGAAACTGGACCACCAACTTACACCAAATACAAAAATAAACTCAAAATGGATACAGGACTTAAACATTAGAAGGGAAACCATAAAAATACTAGAGGAATCCACAGGCAGCACAATCTCAGATATATGCCGAAAGAACTTCTTCACTGATACTGCTCCAAAGGCAATGGAAGCTAAAGAAAAAATAAACAAATGGGACTACATCAAAATAAAAAGCTTTTGCACAGCAAAAGAAACCATCAACAAAACAACAAGAAAGATCAATGCATGGGAGAACATATTTGCAAATGCTATCACTGATAAAGGTTTAAGCTCCAAAATCTACAACCAACTTATACAACTTAATAAAAGGAAGATGAAGGATCCAATAAAAAAATGGGCAATGGACCTAAATAGAACCTTTTCGAAAGACGACAGAAGGAAGGCCAAGAGACACATGAAAACATGCTCAAAGTCGCTAATTATCTGAGAGATGCAAATCAAAACGACAATGCGATACCATCTCACACCTGTCAGAATGGCAATCATCAACAAATCAACAAACGACAAGTGTTGGCGAGGATGCGGAGAAAAAGGAACCCTTGTGCACTGTTGGTGGGAATGCAGACTGGTGCAGCCATTGGGGAGAACAGTATGGAGTTTCCTCAAAAAAAAAAACAACTAAAAATGGATCTCCCATTTGACCCTGTAATACCACTCTTAGGAATTTATCCTAAGAAATTACAAACACCAATCAGAAAGGATTTATGCACCCCTATGTTCATAGCAGCACAATTTACAATAGCCACAATTTGGAAACAGCCTAGGTGCCCGTCAGCAGATGAGTGGATCAGAAAGCTGCGGTACATCTACACAATGGAATTCTATGCAGCCATTAAAAAAAAGGAATTCTTACCATTTGCAGCAACCTGGTTGGAACTGGAGAGCCTTATGCTTAGTGAAATAAGCCAGTCAATGAAGGAGAAGCATCACATGATCGCACTCATTGGGGGATAATAAAGAACATTATAAACTGATGAACAAAAGGATAGATACAGAGACAGTAAAGCTTCAAACAGACTGTGAAATTACAGCAGGAAGATTAAAGTTAGGTGAGGTAGATAAGAGATCAATCAAAGGACTTGTATCTATGCATATAATCATAACTAATGAACATAGACACTGGGGGGTTGGGGTATGCCTGGGAGGGAGGGGGGGCAATGGGGAGATATGTATAAAAAGTTAATAAAAAAAAAAAAGAAAAGAAAAAAAAAGGAATTCTTACTATTTGCAGTGGCATAGATGGATCTGGATAACATTATGCTACGTGAAATAAGCCAGGAAATGAAAGAAAAATACCACATGATCTCACTCATTTATGGATAATAAAAAACATTATAAACTGATGAACAAAAAGATAGATACAGAGGCAGTATAGCACCAAACAGACTGTCAAATTACAGTGGGAAGGTTAGGGAGAGGTGGGTAGATAAGATATCAACCAAAGGACTTGTATGCATGCATATAAGCATAACCAATGGACACAAGACACTGGGGGGTTAGGGCATGCATGGGAGTGGGGTGGACTGGGGGCAATGGGAAGATATGTGCACATGTAATGCATTAATTAAAAAATGGAAAAAATTTTTTAAAAATTACAAAAAATGAATAAAATACCTAGAAAAAATTTAAGCAAAGAAGTGAAATACTTATATATTGACAGCTACTGGTCATTAATAAAAGAATTTGAAAGATATACAAAAATAAAAAAAGCTGAAACCGGTTTGGCTCAGTGGATAGAGCATCAGCCTGTGGACTGAAAGGACCCAGGTTCGATTCCGGTCAAGGGCATGTATCTTGGTTGCGGGCACATCCGCAGTATGGGGCATGCAGGAGGCGGCTGATCGATGTCTCTATCATTGATGTTTCTAACTCTCTATCCGTCTCCCTTCCTTTCTGTAAAAAAAATCAATAAAATATATTTTAAAAATAAATAAATAAAAAGATATTTTGTGCTTACAGATTGGAAAAGTTAATATTGTGAAAATGTCCATTCAACCCAGAGCAATCTATAGATCCAATGCAATCCTATCAAAATTCTATTTCCCCAGAAATAGAACAAACCCTCCCTACAATTTGTATGGAATCATAAAAGACCCTGAATAGCCAAAGTAATCTTGAGAAAAAGAACTGAGTCAACAGCATGATATTACCTGATTTTAAACTATATTATAAAACTACTAGTAACCTGATGCATGAAATTCGTGCACATTAAAAGGGAATTAGAGGAAATAATTTAATATTGCTATTTGACCTTTCTCTATAATAGAAGTGTCAGAGATGAAAGATAATCAGTAAAATGTATATGAAAACCTTCCTCCTGTCAGAGTCTGTGGCTCACCATAGGACCCAGAGTCAAGTCCCGACCCATCCATATGCACCTCAAAATCACGTGAGATCCAGACCCAGCTGGACTTCCCCCGCCCCCATTGGTATAGATTCAGACTCAGCCAGTCCCACCCTGTGAAGACCTGCTGGGCAGGGAGCATAGCCTCAGGTCCCCTGGCCCAGTGCAGGACGGGGGCTGTGGCCTGAGATCCCCCATCCAGGACCAGGGTGGCATGTATGCCTTGAGGTCCTTGATAAAAACTCTCAATGCTATCAATAGTCAGTGTGTGTCTACGGGTTGAAGACATTAATAAATAACATCAAGAAACCATGATCTGAGTCACTGATCAAGAAGTAACCAAGATGACAGCATAGGTAACATCCACACTGCTGCCTCACACAACAATCTCAAAACTACAGCTAAAAGACAGAACGGACATCATCCAGAACGACAAGAAAGCTGGCTGAGTGGAAATTCTACAACTAGAAGGAAAGAGAGGGGCTCACAGAGACCCAGAGGAGCTGCAAAATGCTGAGGTACGGAGATATGCACATGGAGAGAGCGGGTGCCAGAGTACCTGGCTGGCTTTCTCTGGCGGGAGGGAAACAGAGACTTCCAAGGGCATTGAACCCCTTATCCTATGGCACTAAACCCCAGGTCCAGCCAAAACTTATACACGGGGAGTTTGGACTGTGAAAAGGGAGAAGTCCACGGAAATTTGGGGGAGTCGCAGGAGGGTAGAAGTCAGGCGGCATGCATAGCACTGCGCAGAAGACCAACTGCTGATTGTGCCGCTGGCTTTCACAAAAGGGCGGGAGACAAAGCATCCCAACTGCGCTACTTCTAACTCCACTAAACCCCAGATTCGGGTGAATTCCTGGGGACCCAGACTCATATGGTCCCGGAGCGCAGGGGAGGCAGAAAGGCAGCAGTCTAGAAGCACTGCAAGAGTGCGTATGCATACAGGGACCGCTCCAGCGATTACCCAGTCACGTGAGACTCAGGGGCCGAGGAGGGTGGGGCTGACTGGAAGGCAAGGTGGTCCGTTAAGCCCTGAGACTCTACCTATCCCAAGCTCAACAGAGAGGCTTTTGCAGTTTTGCAAGTCTGGTATCATAAGGCTGAATCCAACACAGAAGTTCTCCCGGCATAGTGAAAATGCTGAGACAAGGGAAGAGATCACAAACAAAAGAAATGGAGGAAAACAAATGACTGGATATAGAGTTCAAAACCACGCTTATAAGGTTTTTCAAGAATATCCTAGAAAAGATGGATAAAGTTAGTGAGACCCAAGAGATGGAAAAGGTCCAACTAGAAATGGAAAAGGACCAACTAGAAATTAAACATACACTGACTGAAATAAAAAATATCAGCAGACTAGAGGAACGCAAGAATCAAGTAAAAAATTTGAAATATAAAGAATCAGAAAACACTCAACTGGAAAAGTAAGAAGAAAAAAGAATCCAAAAATGTGAAGATAATATAAGGAGCATCTGGGACAGTTTCAAGCGTACCAACATCAGAATTGTGGGGGTGCCAGAAGAAGAGAGAGAGCAAGAGACTGAAAACCTACTTAAAGAAATAATGACTGAAAACTTCCCACATCTGGTAAAAGAAATAGACTTACGAGTCCAGGAAGCACACAGAACCCCATATAAAAGGAATCCAAAGAGGATTACACCAAGACACATCATAATTAAAATACCAAGAGCAAAAGACAAGGAGGTAATATTAAAAGCAGCAAGAGAAAAACAGTTAATCACCTACAAGGGAGCACTTATACGACTGTCAGCTGATTTCTCAACAGAAACTATGCAGGCCAGATGGGAATGGCAAGAAATATTCAACGTGATGAATAGCAAGAAGCTACAACCAAGAATACTCTATCCAGCAAAGCTATCATTCAGAATTCAAGAGCAGATAAAGAGCTTCACAGATAAGAAAGAGCTAAAGGAGTTCATCAACTCCAAACCAGTATTATATGAAATGCTGAAAGGTACTCTTTTAGAAGAGGAAGAAGAAAAAGGTAAAAGATAAAAAATTATGAACAAATACATATATCTATCAATAAGTGAATCTAAAAATTAAGTGAATTAAAAATTTGATCAACAGAATAAACTAGTGAATATAATAGAATCAGGAGCACAGAAAGGGAGTGGACTGATAATTCTCAGGGGGAAACGGGTGAGGGGTGTACAGGGAGAGACTGGACAAAAATTATACACCTATGGATGAGGTCAACGGGAGGAAGGTAAGGGTAGAGGGAGGGTTGGGAGCCGGGTGGAGGGGAGCTATGGAGGGGAAAAAAGAGAAACAATTGTAATAATATGAATAATAAAGATTTAATTTAAAAAAAAGATAAAGAAAGAAAAGAAACCATGATCTGTAAAGGCAATGTTTTAAAGGCTTTATATTAGCTCATCTAATAACCCAACATCCCCATGAAGTAGGTATATTATTATTCCCATTTTATCAGTAAATAAAGTTAGGTAATCTGGTCCTGAAGCCACATTCAGATCAGGACCCTGAAGAATCCGAATGAGATGAGAAGGCAATCAACTCAGAACACTGAGTCAAACAATGTCCAAGGGAAGCTGATTGCTCTTTTAATCTTCTGTAAAGCTCAACATGTATCTGTTCTTGTGAGCCACTCACATTTGTAGTTTTTCTATTTGAATTATGCATACTTTATATTAAAATATAAGTGTGGGTGGGTACATAACCATGCAATGAATGAAAGGACATTGACACTCTACGCTTTAGCTGGCCAGTTTGAGTACTAGCCCCTGCATATCATATTCTCATTCTTAGTGCCTTCCTTCAAGTTGGTTCCTATCTAAAATTATTTTTCTTTTCCCTTCCATTCACCCAAACTTTCTCTAATCTCCAAGATCTACTTCCTATTTCTTCCTAACCTCTGAAGTTCCAAATTCCTTACTAGATTCCTAAGTAGTTGCATTTATAAAAAAAAATCAGTAAATCAAAACAAGGAGGTACCATCTCACACCTGTCAGAATGGCTATCAAGAAATCAAAAAATGACAAGAGCTAGCGAGGATGCGGAGAAGAAAGGAAACCTGAACTCCTGGTGGGAATGCAGACTACTGCAGCCACTGTGGAGAACAGTATGGAGTTTCCTCAAAAAACTAAAAATGGAACTCCCATTTGACTCAGTGATCACACTTCTAGGAATATATCTCAAGAAACTAGAAACACCAATCAGAAAGAAGAGATGCACCCCTATGTTCATAGCAGCACAATTCACCATAGCTAAGATTTGGAAAGAGCCTAAGTGTCCATCAGCAGATGGGTGGATTAAAACACTGTGGTACATCTACACAATGGAATAATACATTGCCATAAGAAAGAAGGAATTCTTACCATTTGCAACAGCATGGATGGAACTGAAGAGCATCATGCTAAGTGAAATAAGCCAGTCAGAGAAAGATAAACATCACATGATCTTACTCATTTATAGAATATAATGAACACCATAAACTGATGAACAAAAGCGGATCCAGGGACAGAGAAGCATTGATCAAACCATCAAACCTCAGAGGGCAGGTAGAGGAGGGTGGGAGTAAGGGGGAGAAATCAACCAAAGGACTTGTATGCATGTATATAAGCCTAACCAATGGACACAGACAACAGGGGGATGAAGGCATGCATGGGGGCAGGAGAGAGAATGGAGGGGACAAGGACACATATATAATACATTAATCAATAAAGAAATAAAAAAATAAAAGGTCAAATTATTCCTTGCCTATTGTACCAAAAACTAGTCCTAGTATTGGTCCAAATGATTTAAACCATTGGTCTAATTTGGGCCATACTGGTAAAATATTCTAATTCACCACCCCATTCAATTGTACAAGATGACTTAACACTTCCCTTCTACAGATATATTCTCTAGAGACTTAAGAGACAACCATTGTAGTACTAATGCAATAGGATAATCTCAGGATGTTTTAATGTGATAAGGACAATCCAATTAGGACAGACAAAAAAGGGAAATACCCAAAGAAAAAGAGGCAGTTGTTTTAAAACACTTGTCATAAAAGCTTGTATTAACATTTACATAACCTCTAATTTAAAAAGAAATGTTTCAAAACATACTGGTCCAAATCTTTTTTTTTTTTTTGGATGCTATAGTGCTGAGCTAATAGGCAATGCAACACATTTCCAGATTTTAGTCAGTGGATTAGTCTTATACCAAAACCAACTGCCAAGTCCCTGGGCAGGTACCTCCTTCATTTGTGTGGTCTGGCACCAGTGTATGCAGTCTCTATAAGATGAAGCCCAGAAAGAGCTACTATGCTCCAGGATCCTCTTTATGGCTATAAACTACAGGTTATGAGAAGAAAAGTTTCTACTTGAAGGATGTTAAATTAACAGATAGGAAAGATTTCTGAATTTCTCAACCCCCTTTTATTTAGCATAACATTACAGGAGCCAGATTCTATCACTTAATTATGACTTTCTTTTAAATTCTCAACATTTCTCAACAGTTTTTTTTGCTTCTAGACATTTTTCCCTTCTCCCCTTTCAAAACTTCTTATAGTAGAAATACTGATATTAAACCTAACAGCTAATTAAGTCTATGTTCTTGGTTTCAATGTAAACTTTACAGTTTCTTATCTGAATTTCATGAATTCCTAAGTTAATATATTTAATAAGAGCTTGCTCTCTACTAGGCATTGTTCTAGATCAGTGGTTCTCAACCTTCCTAATGCTGCGACCCTTTAATACAGCTCCTCGTGTGGTGGTGACCCCAACCATAAAATTATTTTCATTGCTACTTTATAACTGTAATTTTGCTACTGTTATGAACTGTAATGTAAATATCTGATATGCAGGATGTATTTTCATTGTTACCAATTGAACATAATTAAAGCATAGTGATTAATCACAAAACAATATGTAATTATATACTGTGAAATATTTATTTCTAATTACAAATAAGTAACATTTTGTCTTGAATCGTGGTGTAGCATGGGTAACAGTCTTAATATAACAACAGTAAACTACATTGCTACACCGAGGAGCAGTCTGTTGGTTCCTAAGACCATGGGAAATAGGTGTTTTCCAATAATCTTAGGCTACCCCTGTGAAAGGGTCGTTCGACCCCCAAAGAGATCGCGACCCACAGGTTGAGAACCGCTGTTCTAGATGATGGGAATACAAAAGCAAACATCTCTAAGTCCCTGTCCTCATGGGACATAGATTCTTTTGTAAGGGAAAAACAAGAAAGAAGAAAACTCCATTCAATTCAATTTAATTCAAATTAATCTCCCATATGTTGAAGAATTTTCTCCCTTGGAAAACACCTTGAATTTTATTTTTAAAAAATATATTTTATTGATTTTTTACAAAGAGAAAGGAAGAGAGAGAGAGAGAGAGAGAGAGAGAGAGAGAGAGAGAGAGAGAAACATCAATCAGTTGTCTCTTGCACACCTCCTACTGGGGATGTGCCCACAACCAAGGTATATGTCCTTGACCAGAATCGAACTTGGCACCCTTCAATCCACAGGCCGACGCTCTATCCATTGAGCCAAACCGGTTAGGGCAAGACCTTGAATTTTATAAAGGAATGACCTATAAAAGAAATTTAATCACTGAAATTTTGTTTGAAAGAATGTGCTGTCAAGCAACCCTCCTAAGACACATAGAATAAAGCAAGTATTACTTCAAGATAGAAAAAGTGAGAGTCCTTTTCTCCCCTCAGCCTATAGAAAATCCATGTGAAATGTTTTTATGTCAAGTTTGCTAAGGTAAATCACTAATTTCAAAAGTAAATAATTTTGTTAAGAAAATCTGTTCTCATAGACAGCCTTACCACCCTGAATGTGCCCAATCTCATCTGACCTGGGAAGCTAAGCAAGGTTGGGCCTGGTTAGTAATTGGTTGGGAGAAAATTTGTTCTCTGTATAATTAGTAAAGGAATAGGTGAAGGAAACTAGATCGCTAAGTCAAGACTTCTTCAGGGAGCAGTCATGTATTTCTTTAGGTACAACCTTATATTTATAGCTAATTTTAGAAAATTTGAAATACCATATCATAGAAACATCAGCTATTGCCTACTAATTACAAATGCAATGTGTTAAACCAATAGCAAATAATATTTTGATGAAGATCAATAGTGCATAATTAAAAAAACAACATCGGTAGCATTTGAACTCTGATTAAGAATTATTCTACTATAGGAAAAGAGAAAGGAAAAGGGAGACTTTAGGAACAAACCTATTTGAAGGTTTGTTCATTTTTCAATCTTCTGGTAAAGGTACCTATGGGCCTTGTTTCCTATAACACTAACATTTTCTTCTGATTGGCTAGAAAAGGGTATGCAACTAAAATATAATCCTGTCCATGTTCATGTATATGGAGGAGGTGCTTCCTGCTAAGGCAAGCCAAGAAGTTTGTATGTTCTGTTAAAATAGAGTAGGCAGGTTCATTTAGAGGAGACTGGTGAACTACATCCAGTAAATCCAGGGAGTGCAAGACCACCAATATGTGTGAACTTATTAATCATAATTATTATTATTATTTCTATCAGATTGCTTTATTTATTTATTTATTTATTGCATTTTAATTTCTTTATTGCTTGAGGTATTAGGATTTCCTTAGTCAAACCTCCAGAGTATGGCCCTACATGCTTCATGATGACAAATAACTACAACTGTACGATGTAGATTAGGTAAAGAGAATTAGTACACTGGTTTCTAAGCTTTAGCTTTGTCTGGCATGCAACCTTCTAACCCAAAGAGCTTTTTGGTTGGTATTGTGATTTCACCTTGTTTCAGGATGAAGTCATTTGAAAAGCTTCCCATCTTCATAGTATATGCCCTATTCCCCAACTTACCTCATCATCCTTCTTGGCTATTTGCTAGTGAGAGGTCTACACATGTCCCCATCATTTTGAGAAGTATAACTCCAAGACATAGACTTTTCAAGGAGAACCAACTCATCACTAATAAGCATGGACAGTGAATCCAGGAAGTGCAAGACCACCAATATGTGTGAATTATTAATCATAATTATTATTTTTCCTAAGAAAAGGATTTCCTGAGTCAAACCTCCAGGGCATCAGATCAAAGGGATATACTGCTACAGCTGGACTATGTTTTCCAGCCAAATGGCTCAGAAAGGAGAATCTAGACAGTGTCCTGGCAACTGTTTGACCCAGCAGCAATCCATAAAGACAGGAAAAGAATTCTTTACACTAACTTGTTAAAAAGGCTTTCTTTACTGCTCCTTTTTTTAAAGGACAGTTTCAGAGTGATGTCAAAATGCTAGGGGATATCGTTGGCAGGCACTCTATAAAAATTACTGACCCTGATAATTCAGAGCATCTATATGTATAAAAGCCTAAGCAACCATTTGACCATTCAATCAGTAGCCAAGACGTGCCCTGACCACCACAGGGCAGTTGCTCAACACACAGGGATGGAAACATGGAACAGACTGATGAATCTCAGAGGGAAGGGGGATGGGTGGACAGTGGGAAGAGATTAAACAAAGATTTTTTAATGCATACTAGAGGCCTGATGTACGAATATGTGCACTGGTGGGGTCCCTTGGCCTAATCTGCAGGGATCAGGCTGAAACTAGCAATCCAACATCCCCTGAGGGGTCCCAGATTTAGAGAGAGTGCAGACCAGGCTGAGGGACTCCACTGGTGCAAGAATCCATGCACCAGGCCTCTAGTTCTTCTTTAAATAGAAACAAAAATGTGTGGTTCACAGTACAGATTGCTTAAAAAAATAAAAGACTATATATTTATACTTAATTATCACAAAAATGTATATCCCCAATCTATTGGCGGAGTACTTGGTCAATTTTCTATATCCAATTTGATGTAAGTTTCTATAAACCTTACCAGGACACTGTAAAATCACTCTAGATAGAATACTTTATTAATAAAATCACAACAGGAGAAATTTAGTTATATGCCCTGGAAGTTTTCCCAAAATGTATTTAAAAATTATAAAAGTGACTATTAACACACAAGAAAAAAAAATTCACAAAAACCAAACCCCAGAAGCATAGCAGGACACACAGGAATTGTGAAATGAGAAACCAGAAGGCACACCAAATGATTTTATGAATTACGGAGAAACATGATGTGAGAATGATTGTGCAAAAAAACAATGAAAGCAAACAAACAAACAAAAAACATTTCTATAGTTTAGGAAAGCCGTTTCTCACCGTTCTGAACAAAATGGCTGAACTAAGATCATCTGATTGGTTATGCCCATATACCCTCCTCCTCATCCTATGGGGAGAGAGATAACGAAGGAAACAATGCCCCGGGGCAGCATGGGAATGAAAAAGAGTTGGTTAGTATTTAAAACAAAGACATAAGCATAAGTAGTAGAAGAAAATGGACTCTAATTTCTTGACTCTTTTTTGGTTTGTTGTTACACTTCTATGCTTCCTAAGCAACTGTTATCTCCAAGATATTAGACAAACATCTTTCTAAGATGTTATCTCCATACCAGGGCTTGACTGGGCAAAATTATCAAGTTGAAGACTTTTCTTTATTATTTGCCTTTTCTTCAACCTTTCTCCATTTTTGTTTGCCTCCCACTACTCCCAGGCATCCAATTACTTTTATATTTATTATCTAAACCTGTTTCAAGGAAAGGATCTAATACTCATCTTGTATACACTGGCACAAATTTAATCCCAAGTGTCCAGGAGCTGGCGGAGAAAGCATAATGACTTCTTGGCAAAACAAGACTGCTGAACTCAGGCAGACAATTCTCCATTTTGCCTACATTAAATATAGGTTTGCCTAAAATATAAGGCTCAACTCAACTGGTTTAGTAAATGTCATCTACCTTCTGAATCTTAGAAAAAAAATGCAATTTGGATATTATTGCTGCTTTCATCTGCAATATTTCTTCTTCTCCTAAGATAATACCATGGCCATTGTTTAGTAGAGATGTTTAGTAGGGAAGTTTCATTTGACTTTTTGATCATATGGATATAATTACTTAACTGTTATTTTACTCTCCCCTCAGCTATTATTTTAAGATTTTGATGGAGATGTTGAAATCTGATTTTTGGCAATGGGACATGAGGTAATCTGTTCACCACTCTACCGCATCCATCATTTTCAAGATCTTGGGAGAGTTCCATTTTAAAAAAAACAAACCATATAGAGCTGAATATTGTTCCCTTCAGACTCATCAGTGCCTCTTTTGCATTGATGACAAGTGGAAGGCAACAATTTTCTTTGAAAATAACATACTGGAGGGATCCTCCAAGGTGATGGAATGAAAAAACTGTTTCAATCTTTATATGTAATAGATGATGAGCAGAGACTTTAAAATTTGCAATTAAAAAATAGCTACCTTTGCACTGAGTTGTGACTCACTGAGCTCACAAGATTTTTTTTCTAATAAGACATTATTTCTTTAGTAAAAAAAGGACAGTTACGAATTAGTATGCGCCTTTGAGAAGTTTTTTTCTCAACCCAATTCAAGGATTCTTTATTGTGTTCAAATTATTTTACTACCTCCTCTTAATATATTCAGAATCATCCATTATCTTCCTGTACAGAAAGTGAATCCCTGGTTTGAAAAAAATGATGGACTTTCAAAAACAGATTATTTTTATTTTTCTAACTTATATCCTAGAATCTGTAGCATAACAGTCCAAAATATATAAAAATAGAAGCATATAAATTGTTTTTTATAAAAAATTCAAGAGCAGACTTACCTGGTCTGGGGAGGGTTTATGATTGGTTTGATTGGAATGAGAGGATTTGAAGTAGTCGTCCTCATAGTTGTCGGCCATTAGCTTCATTCGATTTTGTGTCTAAGAAGAAATGATTCATAAGGTTACATTTAAATAAAAATTCTATGACACAATAAAGTAACAAAGACCTTAAGAATGTCATAAGAAAGGATAAAACTAATCCTGTCTGAAATAAAATAAATAGGATTTCTGAGGATACTAGAGGCCCTGTGCACGAATTTGTGCATGAGTCGGGTGGTCTGGCCAGTCCAACCCCAATCAGGGTGAATCAAGGCCGGGCCTATGGGGAGGAGGAGATAGCAAGAGGATGGCTGGCTGGCCCATGTCAATCAGGATTTGATCAGGGCTGGGCCGGCCGAGGAGAGGGGCTGAGGGCGACTGGCTGGTGGGCCCCACCCTCAGTTGGGGTGGGTGGCCAATTGTGGGCCAGGCCAGCCATGGGGAGTGGCTGTGGGTGGTGGGCTGGCTGACCCTGCTCCTAAATAGGGTGTGGGGGCCCATTGGGGGTGGGGCTGGGCAGGAGGAGGGGCTTCAGAAGGTGGGCCAGCTGGTCACGCCCCTTATTGGGATGCTGGAGGCCTGGTGCATGAAATTCGTGCACGGGGGAGAGGGGTAGGTGTCTTTCAGCTCAGCCCGCTCCCTCTCCAATCTGGGACCCCTTGAGGAATGTTCAACTGTACGTTTAGGCTCGATCCAGGTAAGATCAGGCCTAAACGGGCAGTTGGATATCCCTCTCACAATCCAGGACTGCTAGCTCCCAAGTGCTCACCTGCCTGCTTTCCTGACTGCCCCTAACCGCTTCTGCCTGCCAGCCTGATCACCCCCTAACCACTCCCCTGCCAGCCTGATTGATGCCTAAATACTCCCCTACCAGCCTATTTGCCCATAATTGTTCTCCCCTGTGGGTCTGGTCACCTCTAACTGCCCTCTCCTGTAGGCCTGGTTACCCGTAACTGCCCTCTCCTGCAAGCTTGATCACCCCCAACTGCCCTCCCTTGCAGGCCTGGTTCTTCCCAACTGCCCTCCCCTGTTGGCCTGATTGCCCACAACTTCCCTCCCCTGCTGGCCAGCTTGTAGTGGCCATCTTGTTCCACATGGGGGCAGTCATCTTGTATGTTGGAGTGATGGTCAATCTGCATATTACTCTTTTATTAGATAGGATAGAGGCCTGGTACACGGGTGGGGGCCAGCTGGTTTGCCCTAAAGGGTGTCCTGGATCAGGGTGGGTGTTTCCTTGGGGCATGGGGTGGCCTGGGTGAGGGACCTGTGGTGGTTTGCCCCCCGCCCCCATCAAATTCACATTAGAGCCCTATCTCCTAATGCCGTGGTTGGCAAACTGGGGCTCCCAAGCCACATTCGGCTCTTTGGCACCTTGAGTGTGTCTCTTCCACAAAATACCACAGCCTGGGAGAGTCTATTTTGAAGAAGTGGTGTTAGAAGAAGTTTAAATTTAAAAAATTTAGCTCTCAAAAGAAATTACAATCATTGTACTGTGGATATTTGGCTCTGTTGACTAATGAGTTTGCCGACCACTGCCCTAATGTGACTGTATATGAAGACAAGAGCCTTTAGGAGATATTCAAGATTAAATGAGGTAACAGGAGTGAGTCCCTAATTGGACAGGATTGTGGCCCTGTAAGATGAGAGATACCCCTTCCCCCCACACTGCCTTTTTCTCTCTGCCATGTGAGGACATAGTAAGAATGTGGCTTTTTCAGCCAGGAAGAGAGCTCTCATCAGAAACTAAATCAGCTGGCACCTTGATGTTGGACTTCCCAGCCCCCAGAATTGTGAGAAAATAAATCCTGTGTGTAAGCCACCAATCCTATGGTATTTTGTAATGGCAGCCTGAGCAAACTAAGACAAGGTCCTAAACTGGTACAGGATTTTTTCTTTTCTTTTTTGGTGGGTGGGGGAAGTAATCCTCAAATTAAGAAGTTTAAGCAATGCTTATTTCTTAAAATAAAGCTTATATTATCCTATAGATAGGATAGGAGTCTGTAGTTCTATTTTTCACTTCATGATATACAGACCCATTTGTCTATATATACACTGAGTGACCAGATTATTATGATCTCTGAATGCATAATAATGTGGTCTCTCTCTCTCTCTCTCTCTCTCTCTATATATATATATATATATATATATATATGTATATACGTATATATATACATACACACACACACACACACACACACACACACACACACACATATATATATATATATATATATATTTGAAGCCCGGTATATGAATTCGTGCATGGATGGGGTCCAGCCAGCCTGGCTAGGGGGAGGGGACATGGGTAATTGGCTGGCCTGCCTGCTGGTCAAACTCCTGGTCAAGGGGACAACTTGCATATTAGCCTTTTATTATATAGGATGTACAATGAGTGGCCAGATTATTATGTGTTCAGAGATCATAATAATCTGACCACTCAGTGTATGAAAGCCAAAGCGACCACTATGACCAGATGACCGGCTGGTAGCTATGACACACACTGACCACCAGGGGGCAGACGCTCAGTGTAAAAGTTGCCCGATGGTGGTCAGTGTGCTCCCATAGCCAACCTCCTGCAACTAGCCAATCTCCTGTGGTCCCCAAACTCTGGCCAGGCCAAGGGACCCCACCCATGCACAAATTCATGCACTGGGCCTCTAATCTTATTATAAGAATACTTACCTTTTTAAACAACTGTTTCATTTTGAGAATCTTATATAATAAAAGGCTAATATGTAAATAGACCAAACAGTGGAACAACCAGTTGCTATGAAACACTGACTACCAGGGGACAGATGCTCAATGCAGGAGCTTCCCCCTGGTGGTCAGTGTGCTCCCACAGGGGAAGTGCAACTCAGCCAGAAGCTCTGGCTGGTGAGTGCAGCAGCGCTAAGGATGTCTGACTGCCGGCATAGGCCTGCTCCTAAGCCAGCAGTCGGACATCCCCCAAAGGCTCCCAGACTGTGAGAGGGCGCAGGAGGGGCTGAGGGACCCCTATGAGTACACAAATTTCATGCACCGGGCATCTAGTGTTATATAACATACAGGCCATACATATTAGGAAAAGTTATTATCTGCAATGAAATGATTATGTACCTAGAAAATCCTAGACACTTAATTGAAAAACTTTTCTCACCTATTACAATTTACAATAAAGTTCAGTAAGGTGATCAGGCAGAAGCTACACATAAAACATTCAATATCTTTTCTTTAAACCATCAATAATTCAGGCTTTAAAATAAGTCAAAGATTTTGAAATCCTCTTCTTTAACTCTAGACTAGAAGAGAATTATTACCGTTGCTGTTTCTTTTCAATGTTTACTATAAAGGAAGCAATTCTATATGATTGGTTACTTTAATACATGAATTTATGTATAATTAACATTATATGTAATTAACATTTTATATATATAGTATTTATATATAGAAATGTTATGTATATGTCACTTTTTAAACAATTCACTTTGCAGAGAAAGCAATTCAGAAATACAAGGTACACTATACATAAAATCAAACAGTAATATATATTGCACTAATAAAATATTGTTATAAGCTGAAGTTTTAAAGGCACTAGAAATAAACTTGCTAATTAATACATATGATTTAGCTATTTCACTGTAGATAATATGAAAAATAAATCACGTGTATCCCTTTAATCAGTGATAATCACTCATAATATTTAGTTGTATTCATTCAGACTCTATCTATGAACATAGAAAGTGGTATGCTGTTCTGATTTATACTATTTCTGCTACAACACAGCATTTTAAAAAATTAAGATATCTTACAGTGTATTTTGATATCTGGTAGGATATGGTGTCTTTCCCTCCACTAATTCTGCTTTAAATTTGATTGGATAGTTTCTTTACTAGGTGAATTAAAATTTTTTTGTCTAGTTCTATATAAAGATTTTTCTTTGGTATTTTTTCATGTAATGATGCCTAGGTCTGAATTCAAGTTCTATCCCTTACCAGCTATCTAAGCTTGAGCAACTACTTAAATGCTTTGAACTTAAGTTTTCTCATCTTTAAAATGAGAATAACAATACTTTCTGCCCATAAGACTGTTGTGGGGATTAATCAATTGACCTAACACAAGCACTTAGAAAGCAGTCTGGCAAAATATCACCACCCAATACATTTTAGCTGTCACCATCATAATAAACATTTTTATGTCATTAAATATTATTCTAAAATCTAATTTTAACTAGCTGCAGAGTATTCAATTGAATGAATGTTTGAGTCCCATATTATTGGGCATTTAGTTCTTTATATTTTCACCTAACAATATATACACATTTCTAAGCCAGGTCCTCCCTTCATTATAAAATGAAAGCAAAGAAAATATATATCAAGAATTATCTGTGATATCAAACTTATACTCTCAAGATAACTCAGTGACACTGAAAATATGCAGGATGATTTTCTTATGTCATGTGGTATTGTGATGACAAGTAAAAAGTCTTATGCAGCCGAAACCGGTTTGGCTCAGTGGATGGAGCATCGGCCTGTGGACTGAAGGATCCCGGGTTCGATTCCGGTCAAGGGCATATACTTTGGTTGTGGGCACAACCCCAGTGGGGGGCGCACAGGAGACGGCTGATGGATATCTCTCTCTCATCAATGTTTCTAACTCTGTCTCTCCCTCTCCCTTCATCTCTGTAAAAAATCAATAAAAATATATTTTAAAAAAAGTATTATGCAAAGCAGCTTGGAAAAGGAAGAAGGAGAAAGGACAGGGCAAAGCAGTGTAACCAGAAAGTGTTCAAAATATCTGCACATCATTCATTTAGTTAGGGAAACTTTTCCATGTTGACTTTAATAAGTATGTACAGCAAAAGTATACTTCCCTAGTTATTTTCTTAGAACATTATGTACCTAATCATTAATATCTGGTTTCTAGTGTAAGTTAAAAAACTTAAAAGAACTAATAAAGCACACACAAATCCACCTTCAAGGCAGAATGTATTTCAAGTATTTCGAAGGAATGAGTATGAAAGCCTCCCAAAGGAACTGTTCACATTAGACAGATAAGATCAAAGATCACCCATCTAATCCATATAAGTGAGTGAAGAAATAATCATAAGAACTTCTCCATTTCTAAAATACATGAAGATTATCAAAGTGTAGTGTTCCTATGTCTAGTATTAGGAAGTTTTGTGTGAAGCCTGTTCTCTATATAGTCATGAGGGTTGAGCACTAAATATCTGATGGCTCACAGAGCATTAGGTATTATACAGATTGTGTAAATGACTCTGCTCTGAAGGAACTCTTGTACGACTCTCTTCTTAAAATAAGGCCAACAAAACAAGCAAGAGGAGTAAGTCCTTCATGTTTTACTGGCACCAAAGGTACTTTGAACCATGCTATGTGCTTATGCAGATAGTGGAACTCCCCTTGGTCAAATGACATAAAAAAATGATTGTCTGAAGGAAGAAAAAAAAGAGAGAGAAATAATTTGCTGAGATAAACTTCTTTAGTTGTAAATGTGTATCTGTGTATATAGGTGTACATATCCTACCAGAGAAAAAGGAAGTCACTGTTTTATCTGTTAATCTTTTCTTCTAAGGCTAAGATGCCAATGCCCAACCAAGGTGTTACAGAAACTATATTTCACAGAAAAATACTTATTTAAGCTGAGAAACAGTACATGTTAGTATTGAAAGAAAAGGTTTGTATTCTGATCAGTTATCTAGTTGTTCACTAATCTTTGTTTTTCAGTTTGTGATAGTGCTATTAACTTACCTAAGTAAGTTTTAGAAATAATTATACTTAGAAATACTGAGATCTTTTGAAAAACATGCCATAAATACATGTTAACCTTCATAATTTGAATTACTTCCAATTATAATAATACCTAAATATTAAAATAATAAGAAAATATTAAAATTATATCCACATACATTTGTTAAACCTTGGAATAAATTTATTCTAGTGAATTTTAATTAAGCTTTAATTTGTTATATTGGTATTTGACATACAAATTGAAAAAAAGCATAATCCCTATTAATTTCAGTTAATGAGCCAGATTGTATTAGTTATAAATTTAACAAAATCTCAACAAATGACCTTTATTTAAAACTTTATTTCATAAAAAAAACACATTAACTTTTTGAGTTGTTTCACATGTTTGTCATTTTATACACACTTGACTAAAGATTACCTAACTACCTTAGAAAGTTCCTTTTCCATTGGTTAAACAATGGAAGCCTTGGGACGAGCTCACGAGAAGCAGCGCACTAGGAATGGGACAGCAATAAGATTAGAAAAAAAATAACTGTGCTATATTTAGCTCAACAGCTGTCACAAGCAGATTACATTTTCATCCCATTTTATTATCACAACTGGAGTGTTAGGTCTATAGTAGAAAAATGTGTCTTCTACTAATTTCATTTTGATTTTAAATAAATCAGTTTGGTAGTTAAATTATGGTCCTGATTAGTATTTTTAGTTTACTGATGAAATCATGAAACTTATTATTCTGCAAATACTTTTTATTATGCACCAAGCCAAATGAAACCATCTCAGCTGCAGCAACCCAAAAGCTGACCAATTCTCCCCATAATTGTCATGTTATTTTTAAAAACGTAATTATTATTATTTTGAATATTTTGTATATTTACATAGTATAAAAGTCTAGGCAGTAAAAGGAAGTCAACCTCCTAATCTTGACAGTTCCACCACAAGGGGCTTACCACAACTACCACTTTCTTGCATGTATTTCCAAAGATTTCCTGACACTGCATGGTTCTGTAAGTGTATACACAACAAATATTAGCATATTCTAGTCACTATTCTACACTATTTTTTTACCTAACTACATCTTGAACAGTCTTCCATTATAAGTAAATAAATGGCTGCCTCGTTCTCTTTGCTAATGCACATTTAGGTTATTTCTAATATTTAACTGTTAACAAACGATGCTATAAGAGTGATCTTGTACTGACAAATATAGTCAAAATTAAGTAAAATTATGTTATACCTCGCTCTTTCTCTAAATAATAGTTTTTCCCTAATATGAGAAGCCTAACTTTGTTTGGAGTTGTTATAAAATCCAGGTCCTTAAGACAAACCTGGTTCTACAGAAAGGTAGAGGGGTGTGAATGAAAAGAATATCCATATGTCTAGAACTGTGGTGGGCAAACTGCGGCTTGTGAGCTACATGTGGCTCTTTGGCCCCTTGAGCGTGGCTCTTCCACAAAATATCACAGCCTGGCAAGTCTATTTTGAAGAAGTAGTGTTAAAAGAAGTTTAAGTTTAAAAATTTTGGCTCTCAAAAGAAATTTCAATCATTGTATTATTGATATTTGGCTCTGTTGACTAATGAGTTTGCCAATCACTGGTCTAGTGGACTTGTATTTAATTGAAATAAAAAACAATGAACAACCCTATTTAATAAAAGAGTAATATGCAAATTGACCATGACTCTAACACACAAGATGGCCACCCCCATGTGGTCAAAGATGGCTGCCCCCATGTGGACACAAGATGGCCACCACAAGATGGCTGACAGGGGAGGGCATTTGTGGGCGATCAGGCCAGCAGGGAAGGGCAGTTGCGGGGGGGGGGGGGAAACTAGGCATGCAGGGGAGGGCAGTTGGGGGGAGGGCTAGGCCTGCAAGGTAGGGTAATGGAGGGGACGAGACCTGCAGGGGAAGGCAGTTGGGGGATATCAGGCTGGCCAGGGAGGGCAGTTAGGGGGGGACCAGGCCTGTAGGGGAAGGCAGTTGGGGAGGACCAGGCCTGCAGGGGAGAGCAGTTGAGGGCGACTGGGCCTGCAGGGGAGGATATTTAGGGGTGACCAGGGCAGCAGGGAAGGGCAGTTGGGGGCAATCAGGCTGGCAGGGGAGCAATTAGGCATCAATGAGGCTGGCCGGGGAGTGATTAAGGGGTGATAAGGCTGGCAGACAGAAGTAGTTAGGGGCAATCAGGCAGGCAGGCAGGTGAGTGGTTTAGAGCCAGCAGTCCTGGATTGTGAGAGGGATGTCCAACTGCCCGGTGGAATTGGGCCTAAACAGGCACTCGAACATCCCTCAAGGGTTCCCAGATTGGAGAGGGTGCAGGCTGGGCTGAGGGACAACCCAGCTCCCCCATGCACGAATTTCATGCACCGGGTCTCTAGTGATGGCATAAAATGTATATAGCTGTTAGAAAACTTACGTTATTTAATATAGAAAGATCAAATATATTCAAATATAGTATGTGTACTTTAGTATTTCTGAGGCTAAATAAATAATGACACAGTGTATATTAACTTCTCATTATTGACAAAATATCTAAAAGTTGTAGTTGTAGGCTCAGTTTACCAGCCTATAAAAGGTTTCTTAATCCTTCAATGGAAACCTAAAGCAACACCAGATTCAATCAGTATTAAAATTATTATACTTGTGCAAATAAGAATATGACAGAGGTAATTTGTGAGACTCCTTAGGAATAAGAAGGTGTTTTTCTAAATTGTTCTATTATTTCCTTTACCTGTTTTCCTTTTATCAGTGTCACATATTCATAATGAGAGACACACTGAGCAGCATACATAAAAAACATCACTATGCAGGGATCACTGTGAGCCCCTCTTTACTTCCCCGGGTCTTCTTACCATTCCAGGTACACCTATTTGGGTACTCTGTCTGTATAAGGTTAGAATTAAGGATTGGGTTAGGGTCAGGGTTAGGGCTGAGGTAAGTATTGGTTTATAGTTAGGTTTGAAGTTGGGTATAAGGTTTTGGTTAGGGCTACGGTTGTGGTTAGATGTAGTGTTAGGGTGAAGGTTAGTGTTAGGGTTGAGGTATTGTTAAGGTTATTGTTAAATTTAGGGTTAAGGTGATAGAGAAATTAGGTATAGGATTAAGTTGAGGGTTGACGTTAGTTTTAAGATTAGGGTAGGGGTTGAGATTACCATGAAATTTAGGGTTAGAATTGAGGTTAGGGACAAGGTTGAGGTTAATTAGTGTCCACCTGGAAGTTCTTATCTCCATGAATGTAGTCATTATTCACTGAGTTGCTCAATCTAAAAATCTCAGAATCATTCTTGACTTCTACTTTTCCACTAATATCTATATCCAATCAAGCCACAGAGTCCTATTGAATCTGTTTACAAATAACATTTAACCTTATTTCTAACATTATTTTTTGTAACTTACACACATTTTTTCCATCACCATTTCCCCACCCTGACTTGTGGTGAATTGATTAGCAAAATTTTTATTTAACCTTTTCCTTACTTTGAAGTTTTATCTTCTATTTCTATTACATTATTGTTTACATGTAATAGCATGTATAAGTTGACAAATGCAAAGTTATCAGATATATGCAACAGTCACAGATCACAAAAGCCTGTGTCCTCTAGCCAAAGAAATCTGGAAATGAAAAAGGCAATCTAGCAAGATAGCAAAATTTTAGGTAATAATCATTTTACCCCAGAGAAACTAGCCCCATTACCACAATGGCAGCAAAGGTGAGCTGAGACTTCTCCTGTCACAACTTCTCCTGTACACAGGGAAGGGCATCAGAGGAAGCCAAGAGGAAGACAGGGCTTTCACCCCAATTGGCAGTAACAAAGCCTCCCCTTCACAGTGCCAATGGATCAAGGGTGGATAGAGGGGTGGGTCTTCCCTTGGGACTTGTCAGAGGAAGCCACAGAGAGTCAGAAATCCCACCTTGATACAGCAGTAAGGAGCCACCCCAAACTCTCCAGCCCACAGTGTTTGCAGAGGTATTCCTGCCCCTTCCTGGCAGGGATACATCAGTGGAGATCTAGTGGAAATAGAAACTCACACCTCTGCCTAGGAGTACCAGGGAGCCCCACTCCTTGGGTATAAACCTCTACCTCCATTGGTAGAAGAGGAAAATGAGGCAGCATCTTCCTTTTCCCATGCTGGAGTGAGAAAGAAAACCAACTAAAACAGGTTTAAATAAGATACAAAGTTGTGTAGTACAATATCCAAAATGTTTAGGTTTCAGTAAAAAAAAAAAAAAAAGACTCATCATATTAAGAACCGGGAAAATCTCAAACTAAATGAAAAAAGACAAATACGGTTAAAGGCACAGCAGGAACTGGAAACATTCTTTTTGCTATTAGGGAGGTACCTGGGAAACAGCTGATTAGCTATTAAAGCTGTACTGTACTGGGTCAGAAAAAGGTATGTTCTAGTTGCTTCCTTCCCTATCACGTGGGCCCTCCTCCACCATCAAGCCTTCTTTCACCCCCTCCCCATTCCTGGATGGGTTTAGGAAGTAGAGGGCTGAGTGTGTCTGGGAGGAACCTCAATTCATATCAGTAGCTTCTAGAAAACACATAGGTTAGGAGAGCCTATCTCAGTCTGTTTCTATAGCCTGATGACCATGGTTAATCCACAACTGGGTTTATCTAATTATCCAAAACTAATGTCTAACCATAGTTTTATTTTAGTGGTAAACTTCTACTTCCTAGAGAACCAACAATAGTTCTGGACTTCCTAAGTACTTTGACTTTTTTTCTTGTTTTCAAATTAAGAAAAATTCCTTCTTTGTCATACATGCAGCGACTTCCCATTTAGATTAATGATAACAATAAATATTAATTTTACCAACTAAAACAGGTTTAAATAAGATCCAAAGTTGTATAGTACAATATCCAAAATGTTTAGGTTTCAGTAAAAAAAAAAAAAAAAAAAAAAAAAAACACCAGAAAAATCTCAAACTAAATGAAAAAGACAAATACGGTTAAAGGCACAGCAGGAACTGTATTTATTGATTTATTGTATTACTAGAGACCCGATGCAAGAAATTTGTGCAAGAGTAGGCCTTCCTTCCCCTAGCTGCTGGCACAGGCTTCCCTCTGGCACTTGGGAATCAGGCTTCTCCCTGGCCGCTGGCAGGCAGCAGGGACTAAGGCTTCCCTAGAAGCACCAGCTTCATCCTAAAGGTCCTCCAGAAGGATGTCTGGTCTAATTAGCATATTATGCTTTTATTATTATAGATTGATTTTTAAAAATTCTTAATTTATGTCACTGGAGATTATACTGTCCTAGAAATATATAGAAATTTGATACCTGTGACTTTGGTGCCATATCAAAGATATAGGGTAGCTGAGTAGATAAGAAAACATGACCCATATATCTGCTGTTTACAGGAAACCCACCTCAGAACAAAGGACTCACACAGACTGATGGAAAAAGGTTTTTCAGGTGAATGGAAATGAAAAAAAAAAAAAAAGCTGGGGTAGCAATACTTATATGTGACAAATTAGATCTCAAAATGAAGGCCATAACAAGAGATAAGGAAGGCAACTTCATAATACTAAAGGGAGCAATTAAACAAGAAGATATACCTCTGGTAAACATATATGCACCCAATACAGGAGCAGCCAAATACATAAAAAAACCTCTGGAGGATATCAAGGGAGAGATATACAGCAATACAGTCATAGTAGGGGACCTAAATATCCTACTAACATCACTGGACAAATCCTCTAACCAAAAAATCAGCAAAGAAACATCAATCCTAAATGGCTCACTAAATCAGATGGAATTAATAGACATCTTCAGAACATTTTACCCCAAAGCCACAGAATATACATTATTCTCAAGTGCACATGGGTCTTTTTCTTTCTTTTTTTTTAAAATTAAATCTTTATTATCCAGATTATTACATTTGTTTCTCTTTTTTCCCCTCCAGAGCACCCCTCCACCCAGCTCCCACCCTTCCGTCTGCCCTTACCTCCCTCCCATTGATCTCATTCATAGGTGTATGATTTTTGTCCAGTCTCTCCCTGTACACGCTCACCCCTTTCCCCCTGAGAATTATCAGTCCACTCCCTTTCTGTGCTCCTGATTCTATTATATTCACCAGTTTATTCTGTTGATCAAATTTTTAATTCACTTAATTTTTAGATTCACTTGTTGATAGATATGTATTTGTTGTTCATAATTTTTTGTCTTTTACCTTTTCTTTTTCTTCCTCTTCTTAAAGAGTACCTTTCAGCATTTCATATAATACTGGTTTGGAGTTTATGAACTTCTTTAGCTTTTTCTTCTCTGTGAAGCTCTTTATCTGCCCTTCAATTCTGAATGATAGCTTTGCTGGATAGATTATTCTTGGTTGTAGGTTCTTGCTATTCATCACGTTGAATAGTTCTTGCCACTCCCGTCTGGCCTGCATCGTTTCTGTTGAGAAATCAGCTGACAATCGTATGGGTGCTCCCTTGTAGGTAATGAACTGTTTTTCTCTTGCTGCTTTTAATATTCTCTCTTTGTCTTTTGCTCTTGGTATTTTAATTATGATGTGTCTTGGTGTGGTCCTCTTTGGATTCCTTTTATATGGGGTTCTGTGTGCTTCCTGGACTTGTAAGTCTATTTCTTTTACCAGATATGGGAAGTTTTCAATCATTATTTCTTTAAATGGGTTTTCAGTCTCTTGCTTTCTCTCTTCTTCTGGCACCCCCACAATTCTGATGTTGGTACGCTTGAAGCTGTCCCAGAGGCTCCTTACATTACCTTCACACTTTTGGATTCTTTTCTCTTCTTGCTTTTCCAGTTGAGTGTTTTCTGCTTCTTTATATTTCAAATTTTTGACTTGATTCTTGCCTTCCTCTAGTCTGCTGTTAGGACTCTGTATGATATTTTTTATTTCAGTCAGTGTCTCTAGTTGGTCATTTTTCATCTCCTCTTGGGACTCGCTAAATTTATCCATCATCTCTAGCATCTCTAGTTAGTCTTTTTGCATCTCCTCTTGGGACTTGATAAGTTTATCCATCTTTTCTAGCATATTCTTGAAAAACCTTATAAGCGTGGTTTTGAACTCTATATCCAGTCGTTTTTTTCCCTCCATTTCTTTTGTTTGTGATCCCTTCCCTTGTCTCGGCATTTTCATTATGCCGGGGAAACTTCTGTGTTGAATTCAGCCTTATGATACCAGACTTGCAAAACCGAAGAAGCCTCTGTTGAGCTTGGGATGGGTGGAGTCTCAGGGCTTAAAGGGACCACCTTGCCTTCCAGTCTGCCCTGCCCTTCACGGCCCCTGAGTATCACGTGACTGGGTAATCGCTGGAGCGGTCCCTGTGCTCCCTCGCCCGCAGTGCCTCTAGACTGCTGCCTTTCCGGCTCCCCTGCGCACCAGGACCACACGAGTCTAGGTCTCCAGGGTTTTGCCCAAAACAGGGGCTTAGGGGAGTCAGAAGTGGCACAGTTGGGAGGGTCTATCTCCCGCCCACTCGCGAAAGCCAGCAGCACAATCAGCAATCTGTCCTCTGCGCAGTGCCGTGCGCGCCACCAGCCCTCTGATCTTTTGCGACTCCCCTAAATTTCCATGCACCTCTCCCTTTTCACAGTCCAAACTCCTCCTGTATGAGTTTTGGCTGGATCTGGGGTTTAGTGTCGTAAGATAAGGGATTCAATGCCATTGGGAGTCTCCGTTTCCCTCCTGCCAGAGAAAGCCAGCCAGGTACTCTGGCACCCGCTCTCTCCATGTGCATGTCTCCGTACCTCAGCTTTTTGCAGCTCCTCTGGGTCTCTGTGAGCCCCTCTCTTTCCTTCTAGTTGTAGAATTTCCATTCAGCCAGCTTTCTTGTGGTTCTGGATGATGTCCGTTCTGTCTTTTAGTTGTAGTTTTGAGATTGTTGTGCGAGGCAGCAGTGTAGGTGTTTACCTATGCCGCCATCTTGGATTTTCCCACATGGGTCTTTTTCAAAGATTGAGCTCATACTGGACTACAGGCAAAGTATCTTCAAATTCAAGAAGATAGAAATCATATCAAGCATATTCTCAAATCACAATGCCATAAATCTAGAAATCAACTACAATAAAAAAAAATCAAACACCTGGAGGCTAAATAACATGCTACTAAAAAATGAATGGGTTACCAAAGAGATCAAAGAAGAAATAAAAAGCATCATGGCTACAAATGAAAATGAAAACACAGCAATCCAAAATCTACAGGTCACAGTGAAAGCAGTCTTGAGAGTGAAATTCACAGCCCTATCGGCGTATCTCAAAAAACAAGAAAAAATGGTAATAAATTATCTAACCCTGCAGCTCAAAGACTTGGAAAGAGAAAGAGAGAAAAAAAGCCCAGAGTAAGTAGAAGGAAGGAAATAATAAAGATCAGAGCAGAGATAAACTATATAGAGACCAAAACAAAACAACACAAAACCCAAAAAAACAAAAACAAACAAACAAACAAACAAAAAAACAAAAGATCAACAAAATCAAGAACTGGTTCTTTGAAAGGATAAACAAGATTGATGAATCTCTAGCTAGGCTCATCAAAAAGCAGAGAGAGGACCCAAATAAACAAAATCAGAAATGAAAGAGATGAAATAACAACTGATCCCACAGAAATGCAAATGATTATGAAAAAATATTATGAACAACTCTATTTCAACAAAATGAACAACAAAGATGAAATGGACATATTCTTAGAAAAATACAAGTTCCCAAAACTCAATTAAGAAGAATAAAAAAAAATGAATAGGCAAATAACTACCGAAGAAAATAAAGCAGTGATCAAAAATCTTCCAGCAAACAAAAGCCCTGGTTTGGATGGCTTTACAGGGGAGTTATACCAAACATTCAAAGAAGAACTAATACTTTCCTCCTCAGACTATTCCAAAAAATTCAAGAGGAAGGCACACACCAAGATCTTTCTATGAAGCCAGCATTACCCTAATCCCAAAACCAGATATAGATACCACAAAAAAAGAGAACTACAAGCCAATATCCTTGATGAACATACATGCTAAAATCCTCAACAAAATTCTAGCAAATCGGATTCAGCATTAAATTAGGAAGATCATACAACATGACCAAGGTGGGATTTATTCCAGAGATGCAAGGATGATACAATATTTGCAAATTGCTAAATGTGATGCATCACTTAAACAAACTGAGAGACAAAAATCACTTAATCATATCAATTGATGCAGAAAAAACATTTGACAAAATCCAACACCCTTTCTTGATAAAAACTCTCAGCAAAGTGGGAATAGAGGGATTATATCTCAACATAATAAGAGCCTTATATAACAAATGTACAGCCAACATCATACTCAATGGGAAAAAACTAAAAAATTTCCCCTAAGAACAGGAACAAGACAGGGATGCCCACTATCACCACTCCTGTTCGATATAGCACTGGAAGTGCTAGCCATAGGAATTAGACAAGAAGATATAAAAGGCATCCAAATTGGAAAAGAAGAAGTAAAACTCCCCTTGTTCGAAGATGACATGATCCTATGTATAGAAAACCCCAAAGACACAATCAAAAAACTATTAGACCTAATAAATGAATTTGGCAATAACAGGATACAAAATTAATACCCAGAAATCTATGGCCTTTTTATACACTAATAATGAACTCACAGAAAGAGAAATGAAAAAACACACACAAAACAATTCCATTTACCATCGCACCAAAAACAAAAACAACGAAGATACCAAGGAATATACTTAACTAAGGATGCAAAAGACCTGTACTTGGAAAACTTCAGGACATTGAAAAAAGAGATAGAGGAAGACATAAATAAATGGAAGAACACACCATGTTCATGGATTGGTAGACTCAACATCATTAAAATGTCTATACTAACCAAAGCAATCTACAGATTCAATGCACTACCCATTAAAATACCAATGACATATTTCAAAGATTTAGAACAAACTCTCAAAAAATTCATCTGGAATAAAAAAAGACCCCGAATAGCCACAGCAATCCTGAGAAAGAAGAATAAAGTTGGAGGGATCATAATACCAGATATTAAGCTATATTACCAAGCCACAGTTCTCAAAACTTCCTGGTACTGGCAAAACAACAGACATATAGACCAATGGAACAGAACAGAGAACCCAGAAATTGATCCAAGCCATTATGCTCAATTAATATTTGACAAAGGAGGTAAGAGCATACAATGGAGTCAAAACAGTCTCTTTAATAAATGGTGCTGGGAAGTTTGGACAGATACATGCAAAAAAAAAAATGAAACTAGACCACCAACTTACACTATACACACAAAAAAAACCTCAAAATGGCTAAAGGACTTGAATGTAAGATGGGAAACCATAAAAATCCTACAAGACTCCATAGGCAGCAAAATAGCAGACATATGTTGCAGCAATATCTTTACAAACAGCTCCTAGGGCAATGGAAACTAAGAAGAATATAAACAAATGGGACTGCATCAAAATAAAAAGCTTCTGCACAGCTAAAGAAACCATCAACAAAACAACAAGAAAGCCCGTTGCATGAGAGAATATATTTGCCAATGATATTTCTGATAAGGGCTTAATCTCCAAAATGTACAGAGAACTCATACAATTTAACAAAAGAAAGATAAATGATCCAATCAAAAAAACGGTCAAAGAATGTAAAAAGACACTTTTCGAAAGAGGACATACAGAAGGCCCAGGGACACATGAAAACATGCTCAAAGTCACTAATCATCTGAGAGATGCAAATCAAAACAACAATGAGGTACCATCTCACACCTATCAGAATAGCTATCATCAACAAACCAACAAACTACAAGTGCTGGCGAGGATGCAGAGAAAAATGAACCCTCCTGGACTGCTGGTGGAAATGCAGATTGCTGCAGCCACTGTGGAAGACAGTATGGAGTTTCCTCAAAAAGTTAAAAATGGAACTCCCATTTGACCCAGTAATCCCACTCCTAGGACTATATCCCAAGAGACCAGAAACACCAATCAGAAAGGATATATGCACCCCTAAGTTTACAGCAGCACAATTTATAATAACTAATATTTGGAAACAGCCTAAGTGCCCATCAGCAGATGAGTGGATTAAAAAACATCTATACCAGTGGTTGACAAACTGCAGCTCGTAAACCACATGTGGTTCTTTGGCCCCTTGAGTGTGGCTCTTCCACAAAATACCAAGTGCGGGTGCGCACGTATAGTGCGACTGAAACTCCATGGCCCATGTGCAGAAGTCGGTTTTTGGCTCTCAAAAGAAATTTCAATCGTTGTACTGTTGATATTTGGCTCTGTTGACTAATGAGTTTGCCGACCACTGATCTACACAATGGAATACTATGCCGCTATAAAAAAGAAGGAACTTTTAACATTTGCAACAACATAAGTGGAACTGGAGAACATTATGCTAAGTGAAATAAACCAGTGGGAGAAAGA
The DNA here is from genome assembly GCA_011751065.1 of Lasiurus cinereus. Lineage (NCBI taxonomy): Eukaryota > Metazoa > Chordata > Mammalia > Chiroptera > Vespertilionidae > Lasiurus > Lasiurus cinereus. The sequence continues at coordinate 2,221,882 of JAAGEH010000011.1, read as the reverse complement.
TAAATATCACATGATCTAACTCATATGTGGGATATAATGCTCAATATAATCTGATGAACAAGAATAGATTGATCTAGAGACAAATGGTAGGGAAGGGGTTAGAGAGCAACCAAAGAACGTATATGCATGCATATTAACATAGCCAATGGACACAGACACTGGGGTGGTGGTAGTGGGAGCATGGGTATCAATTGGGAAAAAAGGAGACATTTGTAAAACTTTAGACAATTAAAATAAACAATTATAGAAACACAGGTTATTTTACTTTTTCCATTCCAATTTTGATGACTTTTCGTTCTTTTTCTTGCCTAAAATCTGTGGCTAGAACTTCCAGTATTACATTGAATAGAACTGGTGAAAGTGGGAATTCATGCTTTGTTCCTGATCTATGAGAAAAACTTTCATTTCCCTCTTTTACCATTAAGTATGATGTTTGCTGTGAGTTTTTTAAATTTTATTTGGGGGTGTGGAGGTGGAAGGCGGCGTCTGTTGTGAGTTTTTTGTACATGGCTTTTATTATGTGAAGGCAATTTCTTTATATTCCTATTTTGTTGAGTGTGTGTTTTTCTTTTCAATCAAGAAAGGGTGTTGAATTTTATCAAATACTTTTTATTCATCAATTGAGATGATCATGTGTTTTTTTCCCTTTGTTCTGTAGATGTGGGATATTATATAGATTAATTTTTCTATGTTGAACTATTCTTATATTCCAGGAATAAATCCCTCTTGGTTATAATGTATAATCTTTTTAATATGATGCTGAATTTTAGATGCTAGTATTTTGCTGAGGATTTTTGCATCAATGTTCATAAGGGATGCTGGTCTGTAATTTTCTTTTCTGATAATGTCTTTGCCTGGCTTTGCTATCAGGTTAATACTGGTCTCCTAGGAAGTACTGCCTTGTCTTTAATTTTTTGAAAGTTTGAGAAACATAGGTATTAGTTCTTCTTTAAATATTTGGTAGAATTCAAGAGGCCATCAGCTCCACTGCTTTTCTTTGTTGGGAGATTTTTGATTACTGATTCAAAATCAGTTTTTCTCTCATCGATGAGAGAGAAACATTGTTCAGCTGCCTCCTGCACACCCCCCTCTGGGTATGTGCCAGCAACCAAGGTATATGTCCTTAACCTGGGACCCTGTGTCCACAGGCCGACACTCTATCCACTGAACCAAACCAGTCAGGGCCATATTCACTTTTAATAGGTATTCATATTAGTTCAAAAGAGATCAACGAAGCAATAGGAGTATGTTTTGTGAAATATACTTGTCTAATTCCCACCAAGAGAATTTTAGTGGGGGAAAGGAGAACCATCCTGAAACCAATGTTTGTAGATTTATGCTTAATGGGATCCTCAGACCAAGGTCAATGAGCACAGGAAACAGTTATAAATTATGCCACCTAAAAGACCTAGAAGAAGCAGAAAAACCACATACCACAAAAATCCAGACACAGACAATAGTATGATAATTGCCAGAGGAAAAGAGGGTGGGAGAAGGTAGAAATGGGCAAAGCAGGGATAAATGGGAAGGAAAGAGACTTGACTTTGGGTGGAGAGTGCACAATGCAGTGTGCAGATGATATCTTATTGAGTTGTACACTTGAAACAGGAGGGGCACAAGCATAGGGGCAGGAAACCTAGGTTGATTTATTTGCATTGGGACAATTCAAGAAGGATCAAGAAACTCAAAAGATTTATAAATTCCCTGTGGCAGAAAAGGCAGCAGTCTGATAATAGGAAGGGCAAGTTAAATTTGATGCTAGAAAAGAAGGGAAGAAAGAGTCTTATCAAATTTTTGTGAAGAATTTTCCTTCATCTGGAATTGATGACAAAAAAGATGGAACAAATGGATGAAAGAAGACTGGAAGGAATTCAGATTTCCCCATATCTCCCAACCTCTGACTTCACTTAATTCCAAACAAGCAGAACTCATCAAAATATAACATTTCTTTGTATGATAACAACAAGATTTAAAGGAATAGTGAGTAATCACGATCCTTTTTGCAGCTTCAAAATGAAATACTTGTTACTTTCACAAAATAAGTAAATTCCTATAGACAGATATAAACAATCCTTACATATATGTTTTCTTATGGTTTATAATTGCTTCTTTTAAAACTATTCCTAGCCCTGGCCGGTTTGGCTCACTGGATAAGCATCAGACTGGGGACTGAAGGGTCCCAGGTTCGATTCTGATCAAGGGAATATATCTTGGTTGCAGGTACATGCCCAGTAGGGGTTGTGCAGGAGGCAGCTAATTTATGCTTCTCTCTCATCAATGTTTCTCACTCTCTATCCCTCTTCCTTCCTCTCTTTAAAAAATCAATAAACTATATTTTAAAAAAACTATTCCTAATGTCAGCAATTATTAGATAACTAGAAGCTCGATGTATGGAATTCATGCACTGGGAGGGGTGTCCCTCAGCCCAGCCTGGGATCCCTTGGAGGATTTCCAATTGCTGGTTTAGGCCTGAATCTGCAGGGGTCAGGCCTAAACCGGCAGTCGGACATCCCTCTCACAATCCAGGACTGCTAGTCCCTAACCATTCATCGGCCTGACTGCCTGATTGCCCCTAACCACTCTGCCTGACAGCCTAAATACCCCCAACTGTCCTCCCCTGCAGGCCTGGTCACCCCAACTGCCTTCCCCTGCAGGCCATCTTGTGACAATGTGGTGGTGGCCAGCTTGTGGCAGCCATCTTGTGGCAACATGGGGGCGGCCATCTTGTGATGTGAGGGCATGAGGGTCAATTTCCATATTATCTCTTTATTATATAGGATATAACTATAGGTAAATATATTGATTTGTCAAAACATGAAAAATAACTTTAGACCTTAAAATACATCCAATATTATAGATGAGGAAGATAACTAGAAGCTCGATGTATGGAGAGGGTAAGTCAGGCAGTTTGTGGCCTGGTTTATATTTAAACACACACACACACACACACACACACACACACACACGTTAGTTGTCAACACTCATATCAAAATATTTATAGGTAAAGGGGGTCATAAATACAAACTTTATAGATAAATAAGTCCTGGGAATGTAATACACAGCATGGTGACTATAGGAAAAAGCACTGTGTTGCATATTTGAAAGTTGCTAAGAGAATAAATCTTAAATATTCTCATTATAAAGAAAAAGTTTGTGAATGGTAACTAGACTTATTGTGGTAATCATTTCACAATATATACATACTAGAGAGCCAGTGCATGAAATTCATGAATGGCGGGGGGTGGGGGGGGAGGGGGGCCTCTCCCTCAACCTGGCCTGCACCCTCTCATAGTCCAGGACCTTTTGCTCCTTACTGCTGACCTGCTTGCTGCTCTTTACCACTCGGCTTGCTGCTCTTTAGTGCTGCTGCAGAGGAGGGAGAGGCTCCCGCCACTGCCACTATACTTGCCAGCCATGAGCCCAGCTTCTGGCTCCCTGTGGGAACACACTGACCACCAGGGGATAGATGCTGTGTTGAGCATCTGCCCCTGGTGGTCAGTGTGCATCATACTGACTGGTCATTCTGCTGTAACGGTCGCTTAGGCTTTTATTATATGGACTAGAGGCCCAGTGCACGAAATTTGTGCATGGAGTGGGTGTTCCCTCAGCCCTGCCTGCAACCTCTGCAATTCAGGACCCCTACAACTTTTTCTTATCCAGCTAACCTTTTCACATTTAAAAAAATTAACTGAAATATCACCTACTCTAGGAAATCCTCTTTGAACAAATGTCTTTACAATCTGTATTAAGTATTTTCATAGTATACCATTCTTTTTCTTTAACAGCTACTTAGAGTGGATGCAATGTGGTTTTCATTCTTGCATATGAAATTTTTCTTCTTGCTCTTGTAATAGCAAAGCTTATCCAATTTACATTTGTCCTTCAAGGGCTTATATTTGGTTCAGTTTCTAGTTGGCTACATGCTTTTTTTTTTAAGCAATAAATTTGAATTGTGTTAGTAAGCCTCACTTGCAATTAATCCTGTAGGTTTCTCTACCTGAATATTTCTATAATACCTATCACTTTAGCATACCAGAGATTATGTTTATTTATAGAAAATAACAATAAATGTCACCTGATCATTTGATCTTCTAGTAATATTTTATAGCAAGATGTATTATTCTAGTAACTTAACTATTACAAAACTGAGGCATACAGAAATAAGTCACATTGAACAATAAAGAATGACTCAAATATCAAAACAGAGTACACTTAGGGCCTCCCTTGTCCTGTGCCTCAAATATCATAGCATAGTACACAGTTCACATGGAACTCAACTTCCTTATAAATAGGAAGGGATGTCATACTCATGAAGTAGCTACTTCCACACATATTTTTTTTATTTAATTCATAGTGCATACTCTTTGTACTAATTATTGGAAAATTATTCTAGCAATTGCCTCTGTTCCTCTCTGTATTGTTGCCTTATATTCTGATGTTATTACTGAGCTTTTATCATCCACTCGCTCTAATAAGTTTGTGAATTTTTTAAGGGCAGAGATCATGACTTAAGCTTTTGTTTCTCTGTCATGGTGCCTAAATAAATACTCAAATGTCATCCAGTCCAAATGACTGTGATGAGAGAGGTCCACTGTTGCTGGAGACCTCTGATTTTTATTTAAGGGGCCTCACTTGTTCTGCGCCTTTATAGAGGGGGTGAGTAGGGGCTGAGGGAATTTGAGGAAACCCAGACAGAATTCTCCTCCTAAAAGATTTTGCTAAGCTGGTGACCCGGACTGTCGGTCATTTGTCCAATTAAAACCCAGACACACAGCAATTACAAAGGCACTGGTCTCCTATGCATGGGGATCAAATCCCAGCCTTGGGAACTCACCCCCACAGTCAGGACCAGGCTGCTGGGTAGACCTGGGTTGGTGCTCCTAACTTTGGGGAGAGGGAGACTTCCCATGGCTGTAGGCTAGAGGTTGGACTCCACACCATGCCCCCAACAGGTCCCTAGTGCAGGTTTCTCAGTGGAGCGGCTTCTTCGCCTGGGTTTGTGGGGATGGCTTGGCCCCATCATCGCAGGGCTGCTCGGCCTGGCCTGTTTTCCCATGATTGTGGGGTGGCCCGGCCTGGCCTATTCTCCCTGTGATCACGGGGCTGCTCAGCCTGGGCCCTTCGCCCTGTGATCGCAGGGCAGCTTGGACCCGGGCAGGCAGCATCGGGTCCTGCCCCTGCCATCTGCCCGGGCCCAAGCCCCCATCGCAATCAGGGCTCGGACCTGGATAGGCAGAGGGGCTGCCTGGTGCTTGGACCTGGGCAGGCAGCTCAGGGCATTGCCCCCACCACTTGCCTGGTCCCTGACTGTGGCTTGGATCCCGTCGGCGGCATAGGGCGCTGCCTGCACTACCTGCATATGCAAATTTATCCGCCACCTTTGCTGAGTTAATTTGCATACCACTCCTGAGTGGCTGTGGGAATAGTAGAGGTACGGTCAATTAGCATTTTTCTCTTTTATTACTGTAGATATCAAATCATTATGTTGTACTCTTAAAACCAAAATAATGTTATATGCCAGTTACTTCTCAACTGAAAAAAAGATTTAATATAAACATCTGGATTCTCAGGAGGGGTAGGGGCAGCTTGGGTAACACAGGGCCCACATTTTGAATGGTAACAACAAGCTGGAATTCCAATGGTTGCCTCTATACACAAAGCATGTGGCTCCTACTTAATCCCAGTTCTCTCTCTCCTATTGTCTTACACACTTCACCCACTTTTATTTATGACTAGAAGCCTGGTGTACAAAATCTGTGCAGGGGACGCGGGGGTCCCTCAGTCCGGCCTGCGCCCTCTTGCAATCCGGGACCCCTAAGATAGGGCCCCTAGGCCTGGCCAGCGATCAGAGCCTATTGGGACTTTCTTCCCCCCAACTGCTAGCAGCTGGCCACACTCCCGCCCCTACTGCTGCCACTGCTTGCCATCTGTGCAGCACTGCCCCCTCTTCCCTGCCACTAGTTGCCTTTCTCTGCAGGCAACAGGTGTGGGGTGCAATTGCTTGGTTGGCCTGGGCCTCCCTCTGCGGGGCGATCACTGGCTAGCCCCATACACTCACCAGAGCATCACTGGCTGGTGGCCTGGGCCTCCCTCTGTGGAGCAATTGATCATGGGGCTCAGATCGATCGCGGGGGCCCCAGATCAATCACCCCATAGAGGAAGCCCCACAATCAATCGCCCCAAAGAGAGAGGCCCAGCCCACCCAGCTGGGGCTCCATGATCACTCGGTGGTCTGGGCATCCCTCTGCGGGGTGATCATGGGGTAATGGCGGGGTCCTGTGACCAACTGCATCCCACCTGCCTTGCCTGGCCTGACACCAGTGCGTGCCATAGTCTGGTCGTCTGGAAAGTTGTCCAGACATTCGTTCTGCTATTCGGTCATTTGGTCTATTTGCATATTATGCTTTTATTATTATAAACTAGAGGCCCAGTGCATGAAATTTGTGGGTGGAGGGGGGATTCCCTCAACTCAGCCTGTACTCTCTCCAATTGGGGACCCCTTACACGATGTCTTGACTGCCCTTTTAGGCCTGATCCCTGGGATGGGGCCTAAATGGGCAGTCAGACATTCCTCTCACAATCTGGGACCACTGGCTCCTAACTGCTCACCTGCCTGCCTGTTGATTGCCCCTAACTGCTTCTGCCTGCCAGCCTGATTACCCCTAACTGCCCTCTCTGGCAGGCCTGATGTCACCCCCAACTGCCCTCCCCTGCTGGCCAATTTAGTTCTGATTGGTTGGTTCCTATGCCAGCATCAAAAGCTTCACCTCCTGGGCAGCCACTGGCTCCCCACAGCACTCAGATTTGGTTCTCATTGTTTGGTTCCTATGTCAGTCAGCATCAAAAGCTCTGCCTCCTAGATAGCCACTGGCTCCCCACAGCACCCATGTTTGGTTCTGGTTGGTTGGTTCCTATGCCAGTCAGCATCTTCAGGCCTATCTCTGTGCCTGATCAAAGAGGTGGGGCTTAACAGCAGCCTCTGCAGAGGCCAGGAGAGAAAGAAAAGCCTGGCTGCTGGCAAAGATCAGAAAGAAAGAGGGAGAGCAAGAGATTGGTAAGTTCAGTGATCAACAGCTTCTACTGAGGCTGCAGATCAGACCCTGACTCACTTTCTGGGTCTTAGCCACCTGAGCAGTCAGTGTTGGGTTGCCAGGCTGCAGCTGGGCAACCCAGTGCTGACTTCCAGATGGTCTGCCTTTGGTCACAGGCTCGGCCCCTTCCCAAGCCCCAGACTTTAGGATTGGGAAGTGCCCCAGCCCTGCCTCTTCGAGCACAGACTCAGCCCTTCCGATGGCTGGCTGGGAGTGACCTGTAGCCAAGGAGGTTCCCCAAACCCAGGTATGTATGCAAATTAACCACCATCTTTGTTGGGTTAATTTTCATGCTCTGATTGGCTGTGGCATAGCAGAGGTATGATCAATTTACATGTTTCTCTATTATTAGGTAAGATAGCTGCTTGGTCCAAATAGCCCTAGGGTTAGTTGTTCTAAAGGGTTTGAATAGTACTTTGTAAGCTGTGAAGTGATATATATATTAGTTGATGAAGATATTACTGCTCAAGATCATACACTAAATTGTCAGCAGAGCTGGAGTTCAGGTTTCTTGACAGTCAGTTTAGTGCTATTTATATTGTATCACTGCTTCATACAAACAAGAAAACAAAACATCAACAGTTATAGGAGGGGGATTCCTGTAACTGAAGAAACAGACACACCAATGAGAATAATCTGGTTTAGAATAAATAAAACTAACAATTGTAGTAAAAGTGAGTAGTTACTCTTTTTCTTTCTTCTTCCCTTTCATGTTTCAACTTATGCCCAAAAGAGGATGAATGTGTAAGTGGAAAAAAAGCACAGAATTGTTTTGCTAATGACAAGAAAAACAACTGATTTCATGGCTATAAATTTCCACACTACAAAGATGAGTCTTGAAGTAAAGATTAAAGTAAAGATTGAGCTGATGAAGTAGAAGGCAATTCCAGAGGTGAGGACAGTAAATGGAAAATGCTTTACATCCTGTTCCTTTCAAATAAATCTGGATACCATCAGCAGGAAAAAAATCTAGCTGATCTTAATGTTTGTAGTGGTTTAGAGGAACAAGTATAGTGATTTTTAATATATAAAAAGATCATTAAAAGAGATTAACATTTTTACCTAAGTCAATAAGAGCTGTTAAGTCACTAAATACAGACTGAATTGCAATCTTACTCTGTCTCCTTCTAAATACTGTAACTAGACAAAAGGCTTTTGCCTTCTATGGTCACAAAACAGTAGCCACTATCAAGAGGTAATGTCACAGAGGACAGTGTATGCAGCAAATACAAGGGAAAGAAGGTACTGTCAACTACAACCTAAAGGCTCCTCCTCAGTGCTAACACAATGTGATCTCTGAGGAATGTCGGCTCAGTCAAGCAAAAGGTAGCTGGCATCATACATGTGTGATGAACAAATGGATACTTGAATGCTCTCAAAGGCTGTTCTCATTATCAATAATGTAAAATGCTTAGTGGGATAGGTAAATGCCTACTACATTTTACTTTCCACAAACAGCTTCTGTGGCACTAAAGCTACTTTAACACCTGCTACTTGTTATTGTTTTTCTCTCTGTTAACTAACAACTCAGGAGCTCTTTGTAGCTATACTCATTACTATTCTCCTTTTACAGAATGGAATATAGTTTTATTGTTCTCATTCCAATTTTAAATGTCACTTTTAAACTAATTTTAATAGTGTGATAAATGGGTTTTTCCAGTGGTTCCAGAATTGGTGACCAGGACCCAATCTAGAGATAAAGAAGAGCTAAGCAAGCCACATTATAAAGACATCTTGCTAAAAGTTGGCAGAAAAAGTACTGCTGTACCCCAGTCCAACATGCCAGCACATGGCTTTTTGGTTTTGAGACTGGTGTGAGGATGATGCTAAGATGGGTAGAAGAAATCTTGATGTCACGTAGAGTATATATTTACGCACAGAGGGTTCCCTTTTTCTAAGCTAAGTGAGAGAGGCTCTAAAAGAATTCAATCCTAAATCCTAAGTATTCAATCCTAAAGTGTGTGTGTGAGTGCAAGTAAAGGCAATGGGCATCTCATTCCTTTATACCTACTTAGGCCCCAGACATGTTGATGTGCCTTGTGCTATCTGAGGAGGAAAATACACTGAGGCTACCTGGCAGGATGGGCAGAGAAGTACTGAGGCTTGGCAAGAACACATGAGTTTTCTGTGGGTCAAGTGACATTATAGAAAACAATTAGGCTTGTGTCTTTTGGTTCTACTCTGATCCTAAGAGGTCAACGTTGGCTGGAGCAGCAGCATTAGAGTACTGCAACAGTATCAGAGGACCCCAACACCCAAGGCAAAAGAAACAGGAACAAGAGAACATAACTTGTCCCTTTCCTACTGCAGGCTCCTCACGTGAGCTGAGTAGGGAAGAAATTAAATGCATTCTGATTTGTTGTCTGATCTGCTTTCTGAGGTCATAGATTTAAGTAGTCTTTTCTAGAGTTTAACATAAATGTGGAATCACACAGTATGCATTTTTCTATATCTGGATTTTCTTGAAACTCATCCATATTGTTGTGTTTATTTGGAGTTCATTCCTATTTATTGCTGAATAGTATTGCATTTTTTGTATATACCATGGTATGTTTTTCATTCCCCCGTTGTGGTAGCCAACCTTCAGGACAGCCTGCAATGTCACTAATCTCCAGTTATCGAAACCTTCGAGTTGTTTCCTCCCATACTGTGGAGGGTTGGTCTAGTATGTAATCAACAGGATAAGGCAGAGGCGATGATAAGTCACTCCTGAGACTATATAATAAGACACATTGCAGCCGTCTTTGTTAGTTAGTCTGTAATTCTTAAAGTTATACTAGTTAGGGATCTAAAAAAGAGGCATGTGCGCCAATGGAAAAGTCACAAAACTAGAAAGTGAGAGAAATAGAATGTATGCTAGGGGGTTATAATTTTCCTAGTGATGACAACTTTGGACAGGTGGGCATTTAGATGATGCTCTAATAAAATGTAAGATTTAAGAAAGACTACATTTAAAAAATGCTATATTATAGTTGTATTAAAAAAAACAGATAGAAAAAGGATAAAAAAGTAGCACTGTCCTGTTTATCTAAATCCTCTGGGAAACACGTTCTTCTCAGGAGGAGAGCACAATGTACTAGCTGTGCAGTTCTGAACACAGTATCTGTTGAAAACTGAAGTTGTTGGAAATGACTAAGAACAAGAGCCATAGTTACTGAAATGCCACTTCCCTCAATGAACCTGCATCACCTGCAGCTTGCTTCGCCCTATGGAATGGCTATCTTTGCAAGAGAACAGATGTGGGGAGAACCTAAATGCTTTAGGTTTGCTGCCTTATTTAATTTCACACCAACCCAGGAGGTAGGTAATGTTGTCCAGATTCTAAGATGAGGAACACGAATCTTAAGGAAGTAATTTGTCTAACTGGTAAAGGAATAGCTAGAATTATAACCTAAGTCTGATTAGTTAACAGGCTGTTACTAGGAAGACAGGCATTTGTTTTCCATTAATACAATATGAGACAATACATAGTAGATGCTCAGTGAATATGAAATGAATGGCCAAATAAATCACAGAATGCAGGATGTTTTGCTGAAGCTGTCGACAGAAAAAGATGGGAAGGCCAGGGACTATACTGTCTACAGGATGGCTTTGCCACATGTTTAAGGGCAACCAGTATTTTAAGCACTAGACTGAAAGATTCTTTAAGGAAAATATTGTTGTCTTTATTTCTCTTGTTCCTAGAAAATGTTGAAATAAAACAGTATATTGTCTGGCACCTAATATTAATGGATATTAAATGATTACAAAATTGTAGTTGTAAACGAGATTGTCTAGATTCAAACCAAATCAATTTTTGGTTTATAGCTCTTATCATTTAATGTTATCTTTACTTTTAAAAACAGAAAAGAAACCACCTAGCCTGTCTTGAAAGGCCCAACCTGCCCATGACATATCTGTACAGAGCTCATCGGGGCAGAGCCAGACTTCACACTACCACCAGATACAATGCGGAGGCTGTACAATTCTTGAGGTAAAAAGAAGAAAATAATGCTGAATAAAAGGCCATTTTGTGACAAATGCTGTGGCTAAACAGACTGTATTAATGCTTTCCAGGATTCTATCTGAGTTTACATTAAATCCAGAGCGGGTAATTGACAATCACATTGGGGGCTTCTTCATGAGTTATAATCAGAACACACTGGTTGGCACCCACTACAGCACATCTGGAGTTTGTTAGACAACCTTTAGTTTTTATGTTTGCCATTTGCCCTGGCTCCTTCCTCTGATGCAGCCTATCCAAGTGCTGCATTACCATGAATGAATCAAGGAGACAAGTTACCCTGTGATGTGTATGTGTGGGTATAAGTAAATCAGGACCATCTTAGAGGGTGATTGCAAAATCTGTAAATCCCTGTTGCTTCACCTCTTTCTGACAACAGGAATCACATATGAATGCCAACTGCCCATCAGGCAGTGGCAGGTCCATTCATTGAAAAGCCAGGTCAGTGCTAACTGCTTCCTTATTAGAAAATGCCTTTAGATTGAGACATTCCAGCAATCCAAGGACTAGAAGTTTTAAATTAAAATAACGTTGATGTCATATCCACTTTCAAAAAGTTAATACTGTACATACTTAGAGGAATTAAAGAATCAAAATGTATTTGACAAGACGTTTATTCTTGCTCACAGCATATAAGACATATTTTTAAAAATTAAATTTATTGGGGTAAGATTGGTTAATAAAATTATATAGGTTTCAAGTTTACAATTCTATGATACACCATCGTCGGGAGCATGAATAAATGTAATCATATGTCTGTACTTTTAGGCCTAACTACTACTTAAGATAACTGATATTGCTAAATATATATACTCACAAACTAGTGAAAGTCTTTCTTCAATAATATCCTTCTAATTCATATATCAGCTCCCCCTCCCTTTATTGAGGTATAACTGATACATATAAATTGTATAAACCTAATGTGTACAATGTGGTGTTTTTTTTTCTTTTTCTATTTTTTATGGCGTTTTAATAAAGGTATACTTTGTGAAATAATTACCACAATGAATAACTGACATTTTCATTACCTAACATGGTTACTTTTTTTGTGTGTGTTGAGAACACTTAAGATCTATTCTCTTAGCAAATTTCAAATATACATACAGTTTAGTATTATTAACTGTGGTCACCATGCTATACATTAGATCTCCGAAACCTTTTCATTTGCGAAACTGAAACTTTGTACCGTTTGGCCAGCATCTCCCCATTTTCCCCACCCCTTAGCCTATGGCTGTGGTTGGCAAACTCATTAGTCAACAGAGCTGCAGTTTGCCGACCACTGGCCTATAGCAATCAGCACTCTATCATATTATCAGCTTTGATAAACCAAATTTCAACTTTGAACTACTGGATAGATTATCTTTAATAAGCACTTTTTGTTTTGTTTTGTTTTACTTAAAAGGCATCCAAATATTGGATGTCTTCTTCTTGTGACACATTATTTTAGGGCATTGGAAAAGTTTTCTTTCACTTGTAAATGAACAATGGGTTGTTTCTGCTGCTCATCTATCTATACCAGTGGTTCTCAATCTTTCTAATGCTGCGATCCTTTAATACAGTTCTTCATGTTGTGGTGACCCTCAACCATAAAATTATTTTCGTTGCTACTTCATAACTGTAATTTTGCTACAGTTATGAATCGTAATGTAAATATCTGTGTTTTCCGATGGTCTTAGGCTCTACAACAGCGGTTCTCAACCTGTGTGTCGCAACCCACAGCTTGAGAACCGCTAGCAGGTCACCTAACATAGAAGACTTGTGATATTTTCTAAACCGGTACTCTTACAAAAAACATGCAGTATTTAATAGACATAGCCAGAGATTTGTGAAGATGAAAAATCCCTGCTTATGAAGAATATGCAATATATAGATGATGTGTCATAGAATTGTATACTTGAAACCTATATAATTTTATTAACCAATGTCACCCCAATGAATTTAATTTTAAAAAGATATGAAAGTCCTAAAAACATAAGAAAATTAATTAGATATGAAGATCAGATGTCTTCTATGACAACAAGGCTTAATATGGGTGAAGAACTGTGTGAAAGCTGGTCCCACTCCTGCTCCAGGCATTTAATTTTACCTGCTGCTTGAGTTGCTGCACCAGACGATCCTTCTCCCGCTTTAGTGCTGCCACTTCCTCTTGGGTCTTTTTCTTAGAGGATGAAAGTTCCAAAAGAGCTATATTGGCATCTTTTTCACTAATGGCAGCCAGAAGAGCTTCCTGCCTGAAAAAGAAAGAAAATACCAAGACTTTCATTTAAACTTCACAATTCTTTGAGGTTACTATTATTACTACCCCCATTTTATGGGTGATGAAACTAAGACTTAGTGAGTTTATGTGATTTGCCCACGTTTACACTTGAAGTAAATGGTGCAGCCAGGAATCCCATTCAGATTTTTCTGACCCTAAACATCTTTATCATGTTGTTATACTGAAAACTTTAAAAAAAAAATCTTCTCCTGAGGATATGTTTTCATTGCTTTTTAGAGAGAGAGGAATGGGGGGGGGGGATAAAAATAGAGAGAGGGGGCGGGGAGGGAGAGAAGTGCGCGCTATTGAGGAACACAATCTAGGTATGTGCCCTGACCTGAAAATGAACCCACAACTGTTTGATATACAGGATGACACTCCAAACAAGTGTGCCACCTAGCCCGGGCTGAAAACATTTTTAAGTATAGAGTGTGTAACAAACAGTAACTGTTACAAAATAGGATTTAGAAAATCAGTCATATGTTTCTGGGGCATTCTGAATGTCTATAATTCTTTCATCAATGCAAATAAGGTTCCAGTCATGGCTTTATTTGCCAATGATCTGTGCACTTTGAAACAGTAATTTAAGCTTTACAGATTCCTTGTGATTTAGCTAACTACTTTTTGGTTAATATTCAGGAGGAAAAGAAGGTGGGATTTAGTAGGGGGTGAACATGAGAAAATTACAAAATAATCAGAATAAAGTTGGTGAATCTTAGTTTCTAAAATGTATTTCTCAATACATTTTTTATGTAAGTCATCTGTAAGAAGACGGATTTGATTTACAGGAATTACGTGACCTGAGCTTTTGACTCAAGGGAATGCTGAATCTGAGAATGCATTTCCCAAGTTTAACATGGCTTCCGTCTTTGTTAAGATAATTACTAGTAAGCTTTAATAGCAGTCATGTGGAAGAGGTATGGTTTAGCCAAAACTGGAAGACTACATTTTGAATATTCTGATGAGAATATTTTGCATTTTGGATGGGTAAGTCTGGGGAACTCTGGACAAGCAGTACTAACAAAAGGAGAAGGTAGATTAGTTTATATTATGGAAATGAAGATTTGTTTAACTAGTCTCTGCTGTTGCAAGGGGAGATTCTTAATGACCTCAATTTAACTTTCTGTTGTTCCCACACACTATATAATTCTGAGATATGGCAGATGGCTTATCCCATGAAGCTTTAGTCAACACCAAAGATATAATGACAGTCTAAATATATCCAATGACCACTTGAAAAAAATATGTTAAGTGGTGAAATGAGCTTAAAGGTGAAGGAGTTCAATACGTTATCACAATGCCGTTTCCTATTGATTGCCATCATCTGTTCCTTTTTGGGAAGCTCAGACTGACAAAGCTAAACTGAGAAATGTGCTTTCTTAATTAGGGCACTGCCTCTCTGGACACTTTTAGCAACAGGGAAAGAAAAGATGAATGAAAGATAAGATTATTCTATTCAATTAGATCTAGTCATGAGCACCTTTGCTGAATGTAGAGTACAAAGGTAAAGAGCTCTATGTCATTCTATGCTTAAGAAAAGCATCATAATATGAAATAGTAAAATTATTCTGTATTGTTGAAGCTTTGTGACTAAGTTCCAAATTCTTTTATATATAGTACTGTTAGCCATCTAGTGTAGTACAGTTAATCTCTGGGATAAAATGTCACATTCTCAAACTGTAATATAATATAACAGGTGACAATTCAGATTGTAAAATTTAAAATATAGGATATGTTACTGGAGGCTGTGCCATTGAGATGGCTTATTAATAAGATACATACTTTGAAGTCTTTTTTTTGTTTTATATACAATTCAAATAGAAATTTTATTATGTCTATTTCTCTTATATTGAGCACTGACAATATACTACGAACTACATAGAATCAAACTTTCTCTCCCATACCCATAGCTCTCAACTCTAAAAACTCCCCTAATAAATGAAAATGCCATTGTCTTTTCCATTTTAAAAGTATATTCTTGACACTTATTTCTAAATGTGAATGTGCCTAAAGAGGGCAATTTATAGTCAAGAAAATAAAGTGTTTTGATCATATATTGTACTTATACTCATGTAGATGCTGTATGATGTCAATAACTTTTATAGATATATTAGCTTTTAGGTGTTTATTTTTAAGTGTTTAGAAAGGGATGGAGATAGTATTGTTGGTTTTGTACATAATTTTGGTAAATTTGAAATGGACAGATAGGAGAGAACAACATCTTAAAAATTGAAAGTTAGGTAAGAATATAAAAGCTAATAAACAGCAATAGCCATCTAACTTTTAGGGAATAAGAAAAATTGTTTCCTGCCCTAGCTGGTTTGGTTCGGTGGATAGAGCATCAGCCTGTGAAGCGAAGGGTCCTGAGTTCAATTCCAGTTCAGGGAACATGCCTGGATTGTGGGTTTGATCCCCAGTGGGGGCGTGCAGGAGGCAGCCAATCAATGATTCTCTCTCATCATTGATGTTTCTATATCTCTCCCTACCCCTTCCTCTCTGAAATCAATCAATAAATAAAGGACATATATAAATTTATATATATATAAATTGTTCCCTTAATACATCTGATAGAAAAGACCATATAGTTGAGCTTATGTGGTTATTTTAAAGACAGCAAAAATGTGTCTAAACTAAAAACTTTGTTAAGAACAGGAAATGGAATTCAGAGTGAAAAAAAGCAAATTGCAAAAGCATCATATTTTAGTAGCTACTGACTTTTAATACAATTTGCTTCCATGAAAAATTTTCTGATAAAGTGTAAAAACTACCCTTGAATAATAGAGTAAAAATAAGTAAATATGTACTATTTGTTTTATACTTATTATGTGCTTATTCCTGTTTAGTACGTTGTAGGCAATGACGTGTTTACTTATATGACAACTCTAAAATGAGGATACAATCATTTCTTCCACAGGGTAGATAAAGAGACTGAGAATAAGATGGAGAAAAAATTAATATGCATTCATTGAAGAAAAATGAAAAGATAAAGCAAACTATAAAAAGAAAATAAAGGAGAAACCAAGATGGAGGCATAGGTAAACACCTAAACTGCTGCCTAGCACAACAATTTCAAAACTACAACTAAAAGACAGAATGGATATCATCCAGAACCACAGGAAAGCTGGCTGAGTGGAAATTCTACAACTAGAAGGAAAGAGAGGGGCTCACGGAGACTCAAAGGAGCTACAAAAAGCTGAGGTATGGAGACACACGTGTGGAGAGAGCTGGTGGCAGAGTGCCTGCCTGGCTTCCTCTGGCAGGAGGGAGACAGAGATTCCCAAGTGCACCAAATCCCTTATCCTACAATACTGAACCCCAGGTTCGGGCGAGACTCACACAGGGGGAATCTGGACTGTGAAAAGGGAGAAGTGCATGGAAATTTAGAGGATCTGTGAAAGGGCAGAAGTCTGGGGGCATGCACACCACTGTGCATAGAAGACAGAGCCTACAGACTGTGCTACTTCTAACTCCACTAAACCCCAGTTTCGGGCGAGACCCTGGAGACCCAGACTCATACAGTCCCGGAGTGCAGGGGAGCAGGAAAGGCAGAGTTCTAGAGGCACTGCGCTTGCGCACAGGGACCGCTCCAGCTATTACCCAGAGACACGTGAGACCCAGGAGCCGCGTAGGGCAGAGCCGACTGGAAGGCAAGGTGGTTGTTAAGCCCTGAGACTCTACCCCTCCCAATTTCACTCAACAAAGAAGCTTTCCCAGTTTTGCAAGTCTTGTTATCATAAGGCTGAATCTAACACAGAAGTTCTCCCGGCATAGTGAAAATGCGGAGACAAAGGAACAGATCACAAATGAAAGAAATGGAGAAAAACAAACGACTGGATATAGAGTTCAAAACCACGGTTATAAGGTTTTTCAACAATATCCTAGATAAGATGGATAAATTTAGCAAGACCCAAGAAAAGATGAAAAAGGACCAACTAGAAATTAAACATACACTGACTGAAATAAAAAAATATTATACAGAGACCTAACAGCAGACTACAGGAACACAAGAATCAAGTCAAAAATTTGAAATATAAAGAGGCAGAAAACACACAACTGGAAAAGCAAAAAGAAAAAAGAACCCCAAAATGTGAAGATAATGTAAAGAGCCTCTGGGACAACTTCAAGTGTATCAACATCAGAATTGTGGGGGTCCCAGAAGAAGAGAGAGAGCAAGATACTGAAAACCTATTTGAAGAAATAATGACTGAAAACTTCCCACATCTGGTAAAAGAAATAGACTTACAAGTCCAGGAAGCACACAGAACCCCAAATAAAAGGAATCCAAAGAGGACCACACCAAGACACATCATAATTAAAATACCAAGAGCAAAAGACAAAGAGAGAATATTGAAAGCAGCAAGAGAAAAACAGTTAATTATCTACAAGAGAGCACCCATACAATTGTCAGCTGATTTCTCAACAGAAACTATGCAGGCCAGATGGGAGTGGCAAGAAATATTCAACGTGATGAATAGCAAGAACCTACAACCAAGAATAATCTATCCAGCAAAGCTATCATTCAGAATTGAAGGGCAGATAAAGAGCTTCACAGATAAGAAAAAGTTAAAGGAGTTCATCAATACCAAACCAGTATTATATGAAATGTTGAAAGGTACTCTTTAAGAAGAGGAAAATGAAAAAGGTAAAAGATAAAAAATTATGAACAACAAATACACATCTATCAACAAGTGAATCTAAAAATTAAGTGAATTAAAAATTTGATGAACAGAATAAACTGGTGAATATAATAGAATCAGAAGCACAGAAAGGGAGTGGGTGATAATTCTCAGGGGGAAAGGGATGAGGGGGGGTGTAGAGAAAAACTGACAAAAATCATACATCTATGGATGAGGTCAACGTTAGAGGGAGGGATGGGAACCGGGTTGAGGGGAGCTATGAAGGGGAAAAAAAAGAAACAAATGTAATAATCTGAACAATAAATATTTAATTAAAAACACACACATAAGAACAATACAGTCATGGTAGGGGACTTTAACACCCCTCTGACTTACTGGCTAGATCTTCCAGACAAAAAATAAATAAGGAAACAGAGACTCTAAAGGACACACTGGATCAGATGGATTTAATTGACATTTATAGAATATTTCACCCAAAAGCTGCAGAATATACATTCTTTTCAAGTGCACATGGATAATTCACAAAGATAGACAACATGTTAGGACACAAAACAAGTCTCTACAAGATCAAGAAGGTTGAAATCATATCAAGCACCTTCTCAGGTCACAGTGGAATGAAATTAGAAATCAACTACAGTAAAATCACCACAAAACATCCAAACACATGAAGGGTAAATAGCAATTTATTAAACAATGAATGGTTTATCAATGAGATCAAGAAAGAAATAAAAAAAGATCCTGGAAACAAATGAAAAGAACACACAACAACCCCAAATCCTTGGGACATAGTGAAAGTAGTACTGAGAGGGAAGTTCATAGAATTAAAGACATACTTCAAAATATAAGAAAAATCAGGAATAAACTACTTAACTTAAAGAACTAGAAAAAGAATAATAAGAAAAACCCAGAGTGAGTAGAAGGAAATAATAAAGATTAGAGCACAAAGAAATGACATAGTGACTAAATATATATATATATATATATATATATATA
>JAAGEH010000011.1:2100079-2202801 GCA_011751065.1 Lasiurus cinereus | reverse complement strand
TGACTAAATATATATATATATATATATATATATATATATATATATATATATACAAAATATTAATGAAAAACAGGATTTGGTTCTTTGAAAGGATAAACAAAATTTATAAACTATTAGCCAGACTCATCTAGAAACAAAAAGAGAGGACTCAAATAAATAAAATCAGAAACAAAAGTGGAGAAACAACCACAGACACCACAGAAATACAAAAGATGAAAAAAAATACTATGAACAAATATATGCCAACAAGCTGGACAATGTGAATGAAATAGACAAATTCCTAGAAAAATATAATCTCCCAAAACTTAATTAGGAAGAATCAGAAAACCAGAATAGGCCAATAACAACTGATGAAATAGAAGCAATAATAAAAAAAACAAAAACAAAAACAAAACTCGCATCAAACAAAAGTACAGGTCCAGATGGCTCCACAGGGAAGTTTTACCAAATGTTCAAAGAAGAACACCTATACTCCTCAAACTATTTCAGAAAATCCAAGAGGAAGGAACACTTCCAAACTCTTTTTATGAGGTTAGCATTATCCTAATTCCAAAACCAGATAAAGACACTATAAAGAAAGAAATTACTGGCCAATATTCCTGATGAACATAGATGCTAATATCCTCAACAAAATTCTAGCAAATCGCATCCAGCAATATATTAAAAAGATCATACACCATGATTAAGTGGGATTTACTCCAGGGATGCAAGGCTGATAAAATATTTGCAAATCAATAAACATGATACGTCACATAAACAAACAAAGACAAAAATCATATGATCATATCAATAGATGCAGAGAAAGTATTTGAGAAAACACAACACCCATTTTTGATAAAAACTCTCAGCAAAGTGGGAATAGAGGGAGCAGATCTTAACATGATAAAGGCCATATATGACAAACCTACAGCCAACAGCATACTCAATGGGCAAAAACTAAAACATTTCCCTTAAAAACAGGAACAAGACAGGGATGCCTACTATTACCACTCCTGTTCAACATAATACTGGAAGTGTTAGCAATAGCAATCAGACAAGAAGAAATAAAAGTCATCAAAATTGGAAAAGAAGAAGTAAAACTGTCATTATTCACAGATGACATGATACTATACATAGAAAACCCCAAAGACACCATCAAAAAACTGCTAGACTTAACAAATGAATTTGGCAATGTAGCAGGATACAAAATTAACACCCAGAAATCTATGGAGTTTTTATACAACAATAATGAGCTCACAATAGGGGCGGGGGGGGGAAATCCCATTTACCATTGCACCAAAAAAAAAAAAACCACTAAGATACCTAGGAATAAACTTAACTAAGGAGGTAAAAGACCTGTACTTGGAAAAACACAGGATATTGAAAAAAAAGATAGAGGAAGGTAGAAACAAATGGAAGAATATACTGTGTTCATGGATTGGTAGAATCAACATTATTAAAATGTTCATACTACCAAAGCTATCTATAGATTCAATGCAATCCCCATTAAGATACCAATGGCATATTTAAAAGATTTAGAACAAACTTTCTAAAAATTCATCTGGAACAAAAAAGGACCCTGAATAACCTCAACAATCCTGAGAAAGAACAAAGTTGGAAGAATCACATAGCAGATATCAAGTTATATTACAAAGCCACGGATCTCAAAACTGCTGGTAGTGGCACAAGGACAGACATACAGACCAATGGAATAGAACAGAGAACCCAGAAATTGACACAAGCCATTATGCTCAATTAATATTTGACAAAGGAGGCAAGAGAGTCTCTTTAATAAATGGTGCTGGGAAATTGGACAGATACATGCAAAAAAAAGGAACTAGACCACCAACTTATACCATACACAAAAATAACCTCAAAACAGATAAAGGACTTAAAGATAAGATAGGAAACCATAAAAATCTTAGAAGAATCCATAGGCAGCAAAATATTAGACGTATGTAATAGCAATATCTTTACAGATACAGCTCCCAGGATAATGGAAACTAAAGAGAAAATAAACAACTGGGACTACATAAAAATAAAACCCTTTTGCACAGCAAAAGAAACTAACAACAAAACAAGAAAGTCTACTGCATGGGGGAACATATTTGCCAATGCTATCTCAGATAAGGGTTTAATCTCCAAAATTTACATGGAACTCATACAACTAAACAAAAGGAAGATAAACAATCCAAACAAAACATACGAAAAGAACCTAAATAGGCATGTTTAGAAAGTGGACATATAGAAGGCCAAGAGACATATGAAAACACTAGAAGCCTGATGCACGAAAATTAGCACAAGAACAGGTTTTCCTTCCCCCGGCCACTGGTACAGGCTTCCTTCCTCCAGCCACCAGCAGGCACCCGGAACCTGGCTGCCTCCCTCTGGCCCCGGTACTCACCAAGTACAGAATGACATCTGGTCTAATTAGCATAATAACCCTTTTATTATTATAGACTAGAGGCCCCAGTGCATGAAATTCATGCACTGGGGAGGGTGTCCCTCAGCCCAATCTGCACCCTCTCCAATCTGGTACCTCTCTCACAATCTGGGACCACTGGCTCCTAACTGCTTGCCTGCCTGCCTGATTGCCCCCTAACTGCTCCTCTGGTGGCCTGAATGTCCCAACTACCCTCCCCTGTTGGCATGATCACTCCCAAGACTTTTATTAGTATAGATATGACCCTTTACAGAAAATTTTACTAACCCTGCTTTACAATAAGGGCTTGACGACTGAATCTTTGGGACCAGACACTAAGATTTCCTTTCTTTGAATAGTGGAGGGAATAATTATCTTGTCTTTAAGTTGCCCTGAAATTAAAATGAGATAATGACTTAGAAAATTATAAAAGCACCATATAAAGACAACTGTCTTTTTCATGTACTGAAAAGACAATAAAGAGTTAAAATGAAAAACACTATTTTTATTCTCCCCCTTCCTTCCTTTATATCCTTTATTTGAACTTTGAAATATATAAAAATTTCACTCCAATTTTCATTTTTTTTACATTCAATATTATTTTGTATTGGTTTCAGGTTTTATATTAGTTACAGAATAGTGGTTAGACAATCATATACTTTACAAAGTGTTCCCCGTATTTCCAGTACCCACCTGGCATCATACCATCATTATAACACTATTGACTATATTCCCTGTTTAAGTGACAATGGGTTTACAGGTTCCTTCCAGTCTTTCTTTTGTGTTGTTAGCCTTTCCTTTTCTTTCTCACTTCTTCCCTCACTTTCCTTATATAGTACAGTGGTACCTCGAGATACGAGTGCCCTAACATACGAGATTTTTGAGATACGAGCCGTCGAGCGAGCGATTTTTGCTTTGAAATACGAGCAACATTTGAGATAGGAGTAATCGCGCGGATCGACCGGCTGCACACGACCCACCAGTTTACCGCAACTCGAGCATCTCATAGTTTCCCACACCTCAAGATTACAGAACGAATTAAACTCGTATCTCGAGGTACCACTGTATCTCAATTAACCATCAAAGCTCAGTAAAGGCATTGGGACACACTGGTTAGCGCTGGGAGCTTCTCTGAATCACGTCAGCCACTCAGGTACCCTATAATGTGGCAATCCCTCCACTGAGGTGGCACCATCCCTCAACCCCTGCCTCAGGGCTGTGGGTCCTTGCCCTTCTGCCCCGGCGTCCTTCCATGACCCTTGATCCCTGGCCGGACCCACCCGCGTCTTGGGGCCACTGCAGAACCTCTCTCTCTGCAGGCCAGGAAGATCCCTGCCTGCCCCTGGTCCCCTGCCCCAGGCCAAACCCCCTCTGGTGCACCCCGCCTCACCAGGTTTCTGCCTTTGATCTATGGCATTGGTGACAGCACACTCTTAGCAAGCCTAGTACCCAGAGGGACACAGGGTCAGTTCTTTGCCCAGAATGCTAGAGGTTGCAGTAGCATTTGCAGATGTCGCCCAGAGCCTGCTGGCGAAGGCAGCGCCTGTATGGGATGTCCTCATAGAGGGATGGTGAGGCACTGCTCAGCGCCCCCTGGAATGCCTGCCTCCTGGCCAGCCGCTTTGCCAAAGCTGTGGCACTCGCCCTGGAGCCGCTCCTCAAGCAGCCCCCAGTGGGGCCTTGTGCTTCTTCTTCCACATTCGGCCTTCATCCATCCCTCTCTCCTGCAATGCTTGGGTTCCAGGCCCGAAAGAAAAGAACCAAGACGAAGAAGGACAAAGCCCAAAGGAAGTGAATCTTGAACCTCCATATCCCATTCTCTGGATTTCCTCTCACACCTCCTCTCTGTGTCACATCTTGAATGGACACCCTGTGGCCCAGCCACATGCCACCGGGCTGCCTGGTAGAGTCGGTCTCCGCGAAGCTGTGAATCTGTGGCCAGAGGCCTGGTCTGGGTCTCAGCAACCCCCTGCCTGCGATGTTCCCAGGGGCCCACGGGAATGGCTAAGCAGGCCCAGCCGCTCCTCCACAGGGCAGTGATATTCCCAGGGCCTCGTAGGTGTGGTGAGGCAGGCTGCTGCCCCTCCTGGGGCTGTGATGGACCCGGACCCCATGAGTGGCACCTAGTGCTGCCCACCCTGCTATCCTAGGGTCCTGATGGACTGGTACCTTGCCAACAGTGTCTGGCGCTGCCCACCAGGCCTCCCCCAGCCCGATGGACCTGGACCCCCAGGGGTAGGTCATGGCGCTGCCCATCCCACCTGCATATGCAAATTTACCAGCCATCTTTGATGGGTTAATTTGCATAGTCACTCTGATTGGCTGGTGGTTGTGGCTTGGCAGAGCAGAGTGATGGTTAATTTGAATGTTTCTTTTATTAGTGTAGATGTTCAAAGTAACTAATCATCTGAGAGATACAAATCAAAATGACAATGAGGTACCACATTTCACACCTATCGGAATGGCTTTCATCAACAGATCCATAAACAACAAGTGCCTATGAGAATGGGGAAAAGAAAGAACCCTCATGCACTGCTGGTGGGAATGCAGACTGGTGCAGGACACTGTGGAAAACAGTATGGTGTTTCTACAAACAATTAAAAATGGAACTCTCATTTGATTCAATGATCCCACTTCTAGGAATACAGTGGTACCTCGAGATACGAGTGTCCTAACATATGAGATTTTTGAGATACGAGCCGTCGAGTGAGTGATTTTTGGTTTGAAATACAAGCAACATTTGAGATAGGAGTAATCGCGCGGATCAGCCGGCTGCACATGACCCACCAGTTTACCACAATTCGAGCATCTCATAGTTTCCCACGCCTCAAGGTTACGAAACAAATTAAACTCATTTCTTGAGGTACCACTGTATATCCCAAGAAATCAGAAAGACCAATCAGAAAGGATATATGCATCCTCATGTTCATAGCAGCACAATTTGTAATAGCTAACATTTGGAAACAGCCTAAGTGCCCATCAGCATATGAGTGGATTAAAACACTTTGGTACATCTCCACATTGGAATACTACACTGCTATAAAACAGAAGGAACTCTTACTATTTGCAACAGCATGGAAGGACCTGGAGAGTATTATGCTAAGAGAAATAAG
The DNA here is from genome assembly GCA_011751065.1 of Lasiurus cinereus. Lineage (NCBI taxonomy): Eukaryota > Metazoa > Chordata > Mammalia > Chiroptera > Vespertilionidae > Lasiurus > Lasiurus cinereus. Next base: position 2,197,287 of record JAAGEH010000011.1, on the reverse strand, counting down.
CCAGTTGGAGAAAGATAAATATCACATGATCTCACTCATTTGTGGAATATAATGAACAACATAAGCTGATGAACAAAAATAGAGCTAGAGACATAGACTGTCCAACCTAAGAGTAAGGCAGGAAAAGGGTGGTGTAAGAGTGATCAACCAAAGGATTTGTATGCATGCATATAAGCATAACCCATGGACACAGACAGCAGAGGGGTGAGGGCATGTGCTGGGGTAGGAGTAGCTAGGGAGAGGTAAATAGGGAAAAAAGAAGACTTAGGTAATACTTAAAACAACAAAAAATTTAAATTAAAAAAATTAAATAAAAATTCTTTTGATGTTTTTATGAGTTTATTGGTTTTGTAATTTATTCATTTGCTAATGTTAAAAATTTTTAAATTTAATTTTATAGATTAATTACAGGCCCAGTGCACAAATTCATGCATCAGTGGAGTCCCTTAGCATAGCCTGTGGAATTGAGCCCAAACCAGCTCTCCAACATTCCCTGAGAGGCCCCGGATTGGGAGAAGGCACAGGACCATGATAAATTACTGTATTATTCAGTAAATATGAAACATAAGTATCACATTTATGTCTTGATGTTGGAAAGTAACTTTTAAATGTCACCAAATAGGGAGAATCCAAGATGGCGGCATAGGTAAACACCTACACTGCTGCCTCACATAACAATTTCAAAACTACAACTAAAAGACAGAACGCACAGAATCCAGAACTACAGGAAAGCTGGCTGAGTGGAAATTCTACAACTAGAAGAAAATAGAGGGGCTCATTGAGACCCAGAGGAGCTGCAAAAAGCTGAGGTACTAAGATGCAAGACGTGCGAGTGGAGAGAGCGGGTGCCAGAGTACCTGGCTGGCTTTCTCCGGTGAGAGGGAGACGAAGACTCCCAATGGCATTGAACCCCTTATCCTACGTCATGGAACCCCACATCCAGGTAAGACACATACCGGGGGAGTTTGGACTGTAAAAAGGGAGAAGTTAACAGAAATTTAGGGGAGTCGGAATGGGCAGAAGTCTGGTGGCGTGCACAGCACTGTGTGCAGGAGACCGACTGCTGATTGTGCCGCTGGCTTTCACAAGTGGGCGGGAGACAGAGCCCCCCAACTGCGCCACTTCTAACTCCACTAAATCCCAGTTTTGGAAGAAACCCTGGAGACCCAGACTCATATGGTCCCGGAGCACAGGGAAGCTGGAAAGGCAGCAGTCTAGAGGTTCTGTGTGTACACACCGGGACCGCTCCAGCAATTACCCAGAGTCACGTGAGACCCAGGGGCCGTGGAGGGTGGGACTGATTGGAAGGCAAGGCAGTTTGTTAAGCCCTGAGACTCCACCCATCCCAAGATCAACAGAGAGGCTTTTGCAGTTTTGCAAGTCTTGTATCATAAGGCTGAATCCAACACAGAAGTTCTCTTGGAATAGTGAAAATGCAGAGACAAAGAAAGAGATCACAAACCAAAAAAAAATGGAGGAAAACAAATGACTGGATCTAGAGTAAAACATCCTTATAAGGTTTTTCAAGAATATCCCAGAAAGGATGGATAAATTTAGGGAGACCCAAGAGGAGATGAAAAAGGACCAACTAGAGATGAAAAAGGACCAACCAGAAATTAAACATACACTGACTGAAATAAAAAATATTATACAGAGACCTAATAGGAGACTAGAGGAAGGCAAGAATAAGTCAAACATTTGAAATATAAAGAATCAGAAAACACTCAACTGGAAAAGCAAGCAGAAAAAAGAACCCAAATATGTGAAGATAGGAGAATCCAAGATGGCGGCATAGGTAAACACCTACAATGCTGCCTCGCACAACAATTTCAAAACTACAACTAAAAGACAGAACAGACATCATCCAGAACCACAAGAAAGCTGGCTGAGTGGAAGTTCTACAGCTAGAGGGAAGGAGAGGGGCTCACGGAGACCCAGAGGAGCTGCAAAAAGCTGAGGTACCAAGATAAGCACGTGGAGAGAGTGGGTGCCGGAATATCTGGCTGGTTTTCTCTGGCAGGAGGGAAATGGAGACTCTCAAAGGCATTGAACCCCTCATCTTACGACACCACCCCAGATCCAGCCGAAATTCATAGAGGGGGAGTTTGGACTGTGAAAAGGGAGAGGTGCACGGAAATTTAGGGGAGTCGCAAAAGATCAGAAGGCTGGTGGCGTGCACGGCAATGCGCAGAGGACAGATTGCTGATTGTGCCGCTGGCTTTCACCAGTGGGCAGGAGACACACCCTCCCAACTGTGCCACTTCTGACTCCACTAAGCCCGTTTCAGGTGAAACCCTGGGGACGAGATTTGTGTGGTCCTGAAGCACAGGGGAGCTGGAAAGGCAGCGGTCTAGAGGCACTGCTGGCGTGCACACACAAGGTCTGCTCCAGCGATTACCCAGTCACGTGAGACTCAGGGGCCGTGGAGGGCAGGGCCGACTGGAAGGCAAGGTGGTCCCTTAAGCCCTGAGACTCCACCCATCCCAAGCTCAACAGAGGCTTCTTTAGTTTTGCAAGTCTGGTATCATAAGGCTGAATCCAACACAGAAGTTCTTCCGGCATAGTGAAAATGCCGAGACAAGGGAAAGGATCACAAACAAAAAAATGAAGGAAAAAAAACGACTGGATATAGAGTTCAAAACCACGCTTATAAGGTTTTTCAAGAATATACTAGAAAAGTTGGATAAAATTAGCGAGAGCCTGGAGGAGATGAAAAAGAACCAACTAGAGACACTGACTGAAATAAAAAATATTATACAGAGTCCTAACAGCAGACTAATGGAAGGCCAGAATCAAGTCAAAAATTTGAAATATAAAGAAGCAGAAAACATTCAACTGGAAAAGCAAGAAGAGAAAAGAATCCAAAAATGTGAAGATAATGTAAGGAGCCTCTGGGAGCGCTTCAAGTGTACCAACATCAGAATTGTGGGGGTGCCAGAAGAAGAGAGAGAGTAAGATACTGAAAACCTATTTGAAGATATAATGACTGAAAACTTCCCACATCTGGTAAAAGAAATAGACTTACAAGTTCAGGAAGCATACAGAACCCCATATAAAAGGAATCCAAAGAGGACCACACCAAGACACATCGTAATTAAAATGCCAAGAGCAAAAGAGAAAGAGAGAATATTAAAAGCAGCAAGAGAAAAACAGTTTATTACCTACAAGGGAGCACCCATACGACTGTCAGCTGATTTCTCAACAGAAACGATGCAGGCCAGACGGGAGTGGCAAGAAATATTCAACGTGATGAGTAGCAAGAACCTACAACCAAGAATACTCTATCCAGCAAAGCTATCATTCAGAATTGAAGGGCAGATAAAGAGCTTCACAGAGAAGAAAAAGCTAAAGGAGTTCATCAACTCCAAACCAGTATTATATAAAATGCTGAAAGGTACTCTTTTAGAAGAGGAAGAAGAAAAAGGTAAGAGCCAAAAAATTATGAACAACAAATACACATCTATCAACAAGTGAATCTAAAAATTAAGTGAATTAAAAATTTGATCAACAGAATAAACTGGTGAATATAATAGAATCAGGAGCATAGAAAGGGAGTGGACTGATAATTCTCAGGGGAAAACGGGTGAGGGATGTACAGGGAGAGACTGGACAACAATCATACACCTATGGATGAGGTCAATGGGAAGGAGGTAAGGGCAGAGGGAAGGGTGGAAGCTGGGTGAAGGGGTGCTATGGAAGAGAAAAAAGAGAAACAAATATAATAATCTGAATAATAAAGATTTAATTAAAAAAAAGGTGAAGATAATGTAAGGAGCCTCTGGGACAGCTTCAAGCGTACCAACATCAGAATTGTGCCAGGAGAGAGAACAAGATACTGAAAACCTATTTGAAGAAATGATGACTGAAAACTTCCCACATCTGGTGAAAGAAATAGACTTACAAGTCCAGGAAGCACACAGAACCCCATATAAAAGGAATCCAAAGAGGACCACACAAAGACACATCGTAATTAAAATACCAAGAGCAAAAGACAAAGAGAGAATCTTGAAAGCAGCAAGAAAAAAACAGTTCATTACCTACAAGGGAGCACCCATACGACTGTCAGCTGATTTCTCAACAGAAACTATGCAGGCCAGATGGGAGTGGCAAGAAATATTCAATGTGATGAACAGCAAGAACCCACAAGCAAGAATACTCTATCCAGCAAAGCTATCATTCAGAATTGAAGGGCAGATAAAGAGCTTCACAGAGAAGAAAAAGCTAAAGGAGTTCATCAACTCCAAACCAGTATTATAGGAAATGCTGAAAGGTCCTCTTTAAGAAGAGAAAGAAGAAAAGGTAAAATATAAAAAATTATGAACAAATACATATCTATGAAGAAGTGAATCTAAAAATTAAGTGAATTAAAAATTTGATCAACAGAATAAACTGGTGAATATAATAGATTCAGGAGCACAGAAAGAGAGTGAACTGATAATTCTCAGGGGAAAAGGGGGGAGGGGGATTGAGGGAGTGACTGGACAAAAATCATACACCTATGGATGAGATCAATGGGAAGCATGTAAGGGTAGAGGGAGGAGTGGCACCTTCGTGGAGGGGAGCTATGGAGGGGAAAAAAGAGAAACAAATGTAATAATCTGAATAATAAAGATTTAATTAAAAAAATAAATGTCACCAAATATCGACTACCTTGGGGCATTTGATTCAGTGATGTTCATCGGTGCCTTGCCTAGTATGATGTTCTTGCAATAAAGTAGCAAGGTCTTTGTACAGCACAATTTTGAATCCTCTCGTTTACTGTATGGTTGTTTCATGTCTATATCTCCTGAAATAAAAGAATCTGATCCACCTTAAGGAATACACTGACATGAGATTAGGTAGAAAAGTTATCATATATATATATATATGATTTATATATATACTGATTTAATTTTTTAGAAGTCCTTGAAAATAATACAAATTAACGTAACAAAGGCAGATAACTAGTTAGTTACAGCTCAGTAAATGAGGCCGATTGAACAAAATTTTGTATGAAAAACTTGTCTTCAGTTTTTCTCCCAATTTTTTTGGGGGAAAAAAAAGAGCATTTTGATACATCAAGTCTACTAAAAATTATGGTAAGTTTGAAAAACTTAGTTTTACTGAGATATTGATACTGAAGCTGCTGCCTGCTTTCCAAACTGGCAAAAGTTTTTGATGATTGTATCTATATTTGTTAGGAAAAGAAAAAAAGCTTGTATCTTTTCCATTTGCTTAAAAAGCATAAAAATTAATTGTAATCTAATCTGCAAAAAATACAAAGTAGATTAGTGGTTGCCAGGCACTGGGGTGGGGACTCAGAATGACTAGAAAGGGACACAAGAGAATCTTTTGGAAATGTTATAGCTTTCCTATGGTGGCAGTAACACAGTGTATACATCTGTCAAAACTCAGAATATTGTACACTTAAAATGTATGCATTGTATTGTACGTACATTAAAACTCAATATAATTATTTTTAAATCATAAACATTTTCTGAATGAGGAATGTTGCACAGCAAATATTACAACAATAAGCACAATGTAATTTTTATTATGGTAAAAATATACAAAATTTATAATTTTAACCATTCTTTTTTTATTTAATAAATCTTTATTGTTCAGATTAATATAGTTGTTCCTCTTTTTTCCCCATATAGCTCCCCTCCACTGGCTCCCACCCCTTCCTCTACCCTTACTTCCCCCTCCATTGTCCTCATCCATAGGTGTATGATTTTTGTCCAGTCTCTCCCTGCACCTCCCTCACCCCTGAGAATTGTCAGTCCACTCTCTTCCTATGCCCCTGATTCTATTATATTCACCCAGTTTATTCTGTTCATTAGGGTTTTAATTCACTTGACTTTTAGATTTACTTGTTGATAAATATGTATTTGTTGTTCATAATTTTTATCTTTATCTTTTTCTTCTTCCTCTTCCTAAAGAATACCTTTCAGCATTTCATATAATACTGGTTTGGTGTTGATGAACTCCTTTAGTTTTTTCTTATCTGTGAAGCTCTTTATCTGCCCTTCAATTCTGAATGATAGCTTTGCTGGGTAGAGTAATCTTGGTTGTAGGTTGCTGTTATTCATCACTTTGAATATTTCTTGCCACTCCTGTCTAGCCTGCATAGTTTCTGTTGAGAAATCGTATGGGTGCTCTCTTGTAGGTAATGAACTCTTCTCTCTTGCTGCTTTTAAGATTCTGTGTTTTTTGCTCTTGGTATTTTAATTATGATGTGTCTTGGTGTGGTCCTCTTTGGATTACTTTTGTTTGGGGTTCTGTGCACTTCCTGGACTTGTAAGTCTATTTCTTTCACCTGGTAGGGGAAGTTTTCAGTCATAATTTCTTCAAATAGGTTTTCAGTATTTTGCTCTCCCTCTTTTTCTGGCACACCCATAATTCTGATGTTGATATGCTTGAAGTTGTCCCAGAGGCTCCTTACACTATCTTCACATTTTTGGATTATTTTTTCTTCTTGCTTTTCCAGTTGAGTGTTTTCTGCTTCTTTGTATTTCAAATCTTTGACTTGATTCCTGTGTTCCTGTAGTCTGCTGTTAGGTCTCTGTATAATATTTTTTATTTCAGTCAGTGTGTTTAATTTCTAATTGGTCCTTTTCCATCTCCTCTTGGGTCTCACTAAATTTATCCATCTTTCCTACAAAATTCTTGTAAAAACCTTTTAACTGTGGTTTTGAAGTCTATATCCAGTTGTTTATTTTCCTCTATTTCTTTCATTTGTTATCTGTTTCTTTGTCTCTGCATTTTCACTGCTTCCCTGAGTTGGTAGAGTAGTTTTCTGTGTTACATGTCTTATATGGCCCAGTAGTTCTGCCTCCCCAGTTACTTGAAGTGGACTCTCTTGGTGCACCCGTCTGTGGACTGTGTATAGAGCCTTGTTGTAGTTAAACCTTGACTGTTGTTGGTATCAGTGGGGGAAATTGACCTCCAGGCCAAATGGCTCTGAGGTTCAGCTGTGTCTACACTGGGAGAACTTCTGTGCTGGAGTCAGACTTATGGTACAAGACTTGCAAAATTGTAACAGCTTCTGTGCTCAGCTTGGATGAGGCAGAGTCTCAGGGCTGAGCAGACAGCCTTGGCTTCCCGTCAGCCTTACATGGCCCCTAGGTCTCAGTGTTCCTTGGTAATTGCTACAGCCCTCCGTGCACTCAGCTCGCGCGCCTCCAGACCTCTGCCTTTCCGGCTCCCCTGAGTTTCCGTGTGCTCCGGGGATCGTATGAGTCTGGATCCACAGGGTCTTGCCCGAAATTGGGGTTCAGTGCAGTCAAAAGCAAATTTCAGCGCAGTTGGGAGGTTCTGTCTCCCTACCACTAGAGAAAGCCAGCGGCACAATTAGCAGTCAGCGTTCTGTGTGTGCACTCACATTCGCATGCCTCCAAACCTTTGTTTTTTGCAGCTCCCATAAGTTTCCATGCATTCCTCCCTTTTCACAACAGTCCAGACTCCCCCCATATGAGTCTCACCTGGAACTGGGGTTCAATGCAGTTGGACACGGGGTTCAGTGCAGGCGGGAGTTTCTGTCTCCTTCCCACAAGAGGAAGGCAGCCAGGCCCTCTGCCACCCGTCCTCTCCACGTGTGTCTCCATACCTCAGTTTTATAGCATCTCTGAGTTTCCGTGAGCCCCTCTCTTTCCTTCTAGTTGTAGAATTTCCACTCAGCCAGCTTTCCTGTGGTTCTAGATGATATCCGTTCTTTTAGTTGTAGTTTTGAAATTTTTGAATGAGACAGCAGTTCAGGTGTTCACCTATGCCACCATCTTGGTTTCTCCCACAATTTTAACCATTCTTAAGTGTATGGTTTTATGGCATTAAGTATATTTACAATGTTGCTCAACCATCACCATGATCTTTCTCCAGAACTTTAACTTCTTCAATTAAAACCTACCGGGCTGGAGTGGCTCAGTTGGTTGAGTGTGTCCTCCTGTGCCCGAATGGTTTCGGGTTTGATTCCCTATCAGGGCAGATACCGGGATTTCAGGCTCGATCCTTGGTCAGGGCATGTATAGAAGGCAACTGATTTATGTTTCTCTCTCACATTGATATTTCTCTCTCTCTCTCTCCCTTCCTCGCTAAGCATCTTTTCGAGTGAGGATTAAAAACAAAATAAATAAACAAAAAAACTCTGAATCCTTTAAACACTAACTCCCCATTTACTCCTCCCTCTAGCCCCTGGCATCCAGCATTCTACTTTTTTGTCTCTATGAATTTAAATATTCTAGGTATTTCATAAGTGGAACCATAGAGTATTTATCTTTTGTATCTGGCTTATTTCATTTAGCCTGTATCTTTAAGTACAATGCATTTTTATTTTTACAAACTTAAGTGACCTTGAAGATAAAACACACTATTTTTTCTGTCTGCTTTTTAAGTTTTTTCTTTACCACCATCCTTTAAATAGATCTCTAAAACTCTGTCTCTTACTCAGTCATGTCGGACTAGGAAGGTGGTGATGGGACAGCTAAGATCAGAAGGACTGAGCTGATGTGGAAAGGTCCGAGGTGGGAGCACTGATAGCATCGGTGAATGATGGCAGCCTCATTGGGGCCCTGACACTTTCTTAATAAGTCTAGTTTCAAACTATAATATACAACCAAAGCTTCAGTGCTGCTAGATTGGATACAACTTGGAATTTCTGTGAACAATTTGCCACTTAATGTTAAATGTCATTTCTTGTCATGCTGAAAATCTGTTCAAGAAACCGGAAGTGATATTTATAAGTTCCAATATTTGGTTAAACTTGAAATAAATATTCAATTATAGAAAAGCCCGTCCGATATTTTGTAGGGCTGTAAGAAAGACAGTCTGAGGAAGTACTAGCAGCAGAATAAAGCAGTTTGGAGAAAAAGATCTAAAATAAAGAAAGAACCTCATGGGAAAATAGGATGACTTTCGAAAAAATACTCTACTTCCATTAAATAAAATAGAGCTTTCCTGACAAGGTCCCAATAAACTCTGGACATTCTTTCTACTCACCACTTTCCTCTCTGCCCCCACAAAGAGACAGCCATCTGTTTCATCCCTTCTAGTGTTGATTAACTGACAAGAAGTAAATGTCTTTTAAAAACTACACCTTCAGCTTTTTTTTATGGATAGTCATTGTCTTAAAAGTGTTGCATTATGTGGTCCAATGTTCTTCAGTTTTGCTTTCCATAAAACAAATTTCATTAAAAGATTTTCATTCCTGCTGGCTGGGATACAACATGGCAGTGAGCCATCTTGAATTATGCAGGTGGGGTATATTCTAGGGATGGCAATGCAACAAGGCCAGATGTCTCTGAACTCCTGAAAACTTCACAAAGCAGAGTTACAGTTTAAACTCTTACATAAAAGAGAACTAAATTTGTATGTGATATACTCCGTGATTTTTGTCAAAACAGGTGAACATACATCCAAAATAGTTTTAAATCTGCTTAGCATTTCATATACATGAGGCAATGTCTATGAAAAGTCTACAAAAAGTAAAATAGAGAATACAACTAAAAAAACAAAAATTAGAGAGATCAGAATTAACCTCAGAATACATTGTTTAAAAAAAGCTAGAAGAGAAAGGAATACCTTATTAAGATAATGTTTGTTCATCTGGTATGTCATTTTATATTTATTTATTTATTTTGTTAAACCTCACCTGTGGATATTTTTCCATTGAATTTTAGAATGGAAGAGAGAGGGAAAGACAGAGAGAAACACATCAATTGGTTGCCTCCTGCACATGCTGTGACCAGGGCCCAGGCCATGGAGAAGCCTACACCAAGGTACGTGCCCTAGACCAGAATCCAACCCAGGACACTTTGGTCCCTATACCAATGCTCTATTCACTGAGCCAAACTGGCTAGGGCTCATTTTAGTTATTGATTGGAATAAGATCTACTAAAAATTTACAGAATTAACATTAATTTGTAAAATAACAGCACATAATACCTTTCTGTAAAAGAAATCTATAACTATAAAATTAGCCAACTATCAAATTATTTGTACCTATATATTATATTCTCCAGGTTTGAAGATTCTAGTGGTGGATATTTTGTGATACCCAAATACAGGCAGTCCTCGGATTACGTCGGAGATCTGTTCCTACAGAGCAACATAACACAATTTTCGCTATAAGTCAGAACCCACCTACATAAGCACCTATGTCACTCAATTGGAGCACAATACACAGCAGTAATGAAGTGAACGGTAAAAAAATTTAAAAGAAAGATAATTCCTGATCTTTACTTATGGTAAATAAATAATAAAAAATATAAAGCACATATGTATATATGTTGAAGTGAGGGAAATTTTTTTTTACAAATACTGTAAATGGGAGATGGTGATATAACCACAAAATGACTAAATCGACTCTGATGTAACCCAAGGACTGCCTGTATGTAGAGATTCATAGTCTCTTCAACATATTTTGCAGGGAACTAGAATATTATTTAGGAAAGAGGCTAAAATATTCTCTACAGTTGCAGTTCATTATAGTGAATTGTCCCCATCTCCAGTTTAGTGGAGAAGTGATCCTGGATTATACCTAATGACCACCTATTTCCAGAGAGAACTCATAAAAATAAATAACATTTAAAAAAAATATACAGTGGTACCTCGAGATACAAGTGCCCTAACATACGAGATTTTTGAGATACGAGCTGTCGAGTGAGCGATTTTTGCTTTGAAATACGAGCAACATTTGAGATATGTAATCGCGCGGGATCGGCCAGCTGCCCACGACCCACCAGTTTACCGCAACTAGAGCATCTCATAGTTTCCCACGCCTCAAGGTTATGGAATGAATTAAACTCGTATCTCGAGGTACCACTGTATATATTTATTGATTTCAGAAAGGAAGGGAGAAGGAGAGAGATAGGAACATCAATGATAACAAAGAATCTTTAAATGCCTGCCTCCCTCCTGCACAGCCTGCAATGGGGATCCAGCCTGCAACCCAAGCATGTGCCCTTGGCCGGAAATGAACCTAGGACCCTTCAGTCAGCAGGCCGATGCTCTATCCATTGAGCCAAGCCAGTCAGGGCAAGAATGTGTTTTATTTGATTGATTGGTCAGGCCCTTACCATGCCACAATTACTGATCCTCATCTTAAAAGAAAAGAAAAAGCATCCATTGACACTACTTTATCCTAAAACTCCTATGCCTTTTCTTTCCCCCTCCAGGCCCAAAATTTTTTAGGACTCTAATATAGTACTAATAACAGTTTGAGACTCCTGATTTCCAAATGGCAGAACAAAGACCTATCAGTTTCCTTTTCCTCTAGGAAATCACTACCAACACCAGGGCAATAATAAAAAAGAAACAAACCCTATCTTCAATGATGTAAGATGATTTATGTTATGACAAATTATAATATAAAAAGAGAAAATGGATAAGGAAATTTTTAGCACATGAAAAGCAATTGAAAGTGCCTGTTGGAGGAAGATATCTAGGAAAGAAAAGTAGATTCACTTGTGGAACCCAAGAAGCATTCAAGAATAATTAAGTTAATAAGCTGTGTCAATATGCATAACTTAAAAAAAACACAAATAGTAGTGCTCAAACATAAAATAAATTACTCAAAAAGGAAGACTATGTTTACTCCTGCCCTACTGAATTTGAATTTCAGAGAATGCGCTCTCCAGGTAATTTTTTAGAGGCAGTACTTTACAGAAAGAAAAACTAATTTCAGATAAAGGGTAAGGTATTAGGTATTCCTGATTCTCCACATCCTTGCCAAGACTGGGTTTTTAGCATTTGTAATTACTTTTATTAATTCAATTAGTAATCACAAAATCTACTTATTCCACAGTGAAAATGGTTTGCTATTTTAAACTCTTAAATTCTAATGACATTACAAATGTATAATATTAACTGTTATTCAACTCAGAAATATGCAGACATGTTGGAAGCCACCCATTGCCTTCACTAGCAGAGAGGTGTGGACAAGGAACTCGGAAGGCTGGTTAACCTTAAAGGCTCTGAAAGGTCAGAGTCAAGCACCCCCTGTCTAGTTGAGACAAAGGGAGCTAAATAACTTCCACCTTTTAGTCTTATGTAAATCCTTGCTGATGGACTATCATTGGAATTGCCTGCCCAAGGGCTATGGGTGTATCCCACAATCTGAATAAAAGGGATAGCAAAGCCAGAGCAAGGTGGAGTCCTTCCTCTTGAGCTGGGCTCTCGCCTGGCCCCCAATATTTCCAAATTAATATTTTCTAGTCTCTTTCATTTGTGTGTGGACTCCTCCAGAGCCTGAACCCTGAATCTGAACTCTGAACCATGCAGGACGTGGGTGGCAGGAGACACTGGCAACTACTGGCAGCCCAACGTGGGGCACTCGCACAGAGATGACTTCTGTGGTGTGGTACTATTTAACAGATTGTTTGAAAAAAAGTTTAGGTAAGCATGTCATTACGAGAGTGTCTTCCTATCTTCTAGGCAAGGACCATCACAAAACAGATAAGTGAACTTAGGATCTTTTGCTTTCTAAATCTCTGTTTAAAAATAGCTGGCAAGCCAAGGATGTTTTTGTTGGGGATTTACTCAAATCCTATCAAAATCCCTGGTGAATTATGTCGTAAACCCAATGATTTGTGTGGCGATCTGGGGGGAAAATAGCTTAGCATGAGCCGCAAGAGATGAAGCTAAATAGGGAGTTCACAATAACATCTGGGGATAATATGTACAAAGATTTATTCCGGTCTTTTCTTTCATTTTGTCATTACTATTTCACAATAGTATATCCTTTCTGCCTCATGTATGATAGTATAATATAAATAGAAAAATTTCAGAATACAAACCTCACTTATAAAGATGTACAGTAGTCCTTTCAAAATAAGATATAGTACACCTGTCATTATTATATTAACACTTTTGGGCTATACCAGCAATTTTCAAGTGGTGTGCCACAAGAATTTTTAAAGCATGAAATACTATTTAGTCAGAAGCACTGATCTCTTTTTCTTTAGATTGTCAAATAAGAAATAACAACAGCCAGCACAACCATAGCCATTAGGTGTGAATTAATAAAACTATACCTATTTTATTTTGTCAAATTGGCAAAAATACATTTTTTGGCGTGCCACAGAACTTTAGTAATTATTTTCTGTGTGCCATGAGATAAAAATGGTTGAAAATCGCTGGGCTATACTACTTATTGTGTCTTCTTAGGAAGTCTGTTTCCAAAGGAAAATAATGCCTTCTTACATTGTTTCTCAGAACTCAAACTCCAGAATACTTCCATTTATTTAGATGTCTGTTTTAAGAATTATTGAATGTTTTAAGCAATTAATCCCTGTACTTTGTCTCTATCCCACTATTTATATAACCTTTCCTAGTCATAGATGGATAGCATGTCCATAACAGCTGTCCACACTGTGCTATTGTGGGACTTGCTTGCTTTTTCTTTAGCTTGCATTGCATGCCAAGTCTGTTTGCTATGACATTTGCTAGAAGAATGCCAATGGTATCTTAAAACTCATTTCTCCATTCTGTAACACAATCAAGAGCTAAGTGTATTTGTCAGACCTCTAACCTCAGAGGGAAGGTAGGGGGAGAGATCAATCAAAGGACTTGTATGCATGCATATTGAAAGGAAATGAACTCCCATCCATCTTGTCCAATAGGGCTGGGACCCCTGCCTAAACCCCCTCCCTTTTCTGGGAGTGGCCACAGGTATGCCAGCGATGTCTTAACTTCCCCGACCCCCACCCAAATGGACCAATGAAGCTCCAGGAACACAGCGAGGGTCCTAATAAGGCTAAACCACAGAAAAACCCTAATTCAAGTGACCAATCCCTGTAACCCTCATCACTTTCCTAAGCTCCTAATTATCCTACCCCATAAAACTCATTTTTCTTGCCCGACTCGCTCTCTCGCCTTGCTGCTGCACCAGAAAGAGGCTGAGAGCCAAACCTGGGTTTGAATAAAGACTCTTTGCTTTTGCATTGGAAAAGGCTCCTTAGGTGGTGGATTATTGGGGACCCTGAACTCTGGGCATAACATTCGGGGGCTCGTCCAGGATTCCCAATACCCATGAGGGACCCCAATCCGGAGAGTCCGTCTGACCGTGGTAAGTGTCTGTCTGTTTCTGTTCTGTGTGCAAGCTCACTTCTGAAGTCTGTAGTGCCCGAAATGGTCTAGGTGGACGCACTAGTGGATCTCGGGCTGGGGGGGGGGAGGGAGGGTCAGAGGACGCTCTGCTTCCTTACGAGGGACGTGGAATCCCCTCAAACCTCTGGGATGAAGTGGGTCGCTCCTATGGGTTGGCGCACGGCCATCATCCAATGATCAGTTTTGTTTCCGCGGGTTCGGAAGGCTGCTTTGGATGTTCTTATCTGTTTGATCAGTTTTGTATCCTCGGGATTGGAAGGCTTTCTTGGGGCCCTTTGTTTGGGTCTGTGTTTCTCTGTTTTATTCTGTGGACATTGGTTGATAATTATCTCTTTCTATTTCACTTGATTTGGGATGGACCTGCTGTGACAGAGTGTAAAAGTATTTAGCAGCTGCTGGAATTCTTTTTCTGAGTTTTTGCTCTCTGTCAGAGAGGGAGTCAGCCCATTTAGCTAATAAAAAATTCCTCTCTAATTTTGTATAAGTAATGGTTTCATTTTGTTCTGATTTGTGAATTTGCTATATTAAATTTTAAAGTCGTAGGCATGAATTTGTGACATTTCAAAGAACAAAGAATTTTTATTTATGGCTTTCTTATTTCTTTTGGTGGTTGGAGACTTCCAGGGACAGGGCTTACAGCTCCGCAGGGCAGAGAGACTACAGGTCCTGTCCCTGCCTGTGACATCATAGTCCAACGTGAGCCATCTAAGGTTGAACTAAGGCTGGAGTTATTAATGTGCTATTTTATTTTAGCATCTGTAACTGGATTAAAGATCTTTTCTTTCAGGTGGCCATCCAGGCTTCCAGTACACAAGAAATCTCCCTACACACCCTTATCTTTCCAGGCTGAGTCATTTTTCTCCACAGGTTGGACCTCAGGCTTCGAAAGGGAGCACTACTACAGCGGTCGTCTATAGTTTTCTTTGAAACTCCCACTTTTCTGTTTCTCCCCTCTGTAGAAATTGTCTTCCTCAGACTCACAATAGGAAAGGGAGACAAGCAACTGGACTGGGGAACAGGAGGGAGGATGTTGTATTGATTTTGCTGCCTACACCCTCTTTGCAGGACAAAAGACAATGGATCTTCTTCTGCCCCGTTTTCTTCTTTTTAACCCTTTTAATACACATAAAGGAAATCTCATTGCCCAATCTGGCAGGGTGGGGTTACTGGATACTTCTTGAGCAGTGGTGGAATATCCAGCAAAGGAACTTGAAGCTCAGAAATTCCGGCTGTTTACTTGTTAGGAATCATAAAGGATTAAGGTTTCAAAGAATAAGGAATATTGAGTAGAAGTCTGAGACATGGTTATGCATTTTTAAAGGACATAGGAAAAAAAAAGGTTTAAAGGCTAATTTGGAAGTGAAAATGTAATAAAGGATTGTGTATGTAATAAGAAAGAAAGGGGAAATGTTGTAAGGAAAGCAAATAATATAGGCCAGTAAGCCAGGAAGAGTAAATAATTTGCATTTTGCCTCCCTAAACAGGGTAGTTATGCCAAAGTACTTATAGAGGAACTGCAGTATCATGTTTTAAAGATCCCTATCTGAACCCTGAACACTTGAAGCTAATAAGAGTGCCACAGAGAAAGCCTGGTATCCTGCTTGCGAGCCCTGAAAATGGCTGGCGCTGAAGTGTCAGGCCCATACCCTACCATCACTGGTGGTTGGTCAGAGAACAGGGGGGAGGGGAATCAGCCCCATCACTACTGGCCTTTCACCACTAGTGATCTCTATAATTGGAAAGCTCAGAATCCTAAGTTTTCTGAGAAGCTGGAGGGCTTATCGATTTGTTAGATTCTGTTCTTTTCACCCATCAGCCTACCTGTCAGCAGCTTTTGCAGGTCCTATTCACCACCGAGGAGAGGGAGAGGATCCTCAATAAGGCCTGGAAGCTAGTCCCAGGCGTGGACGGGAATCCTAGCACCAACCAGGCTCAGATAGACACCTCCTTTCCCCTGATTAGACCTGAATGGGACTTCAACACGGGAGAAGGTAAGGAGAGGCTCGGGTCTACCGCCAGACTCTAATGGGGGGGGTCTCCGCATGGCTGCTAGAAAGCCTACCAATTTGACCAAGGTAGGGAACATACGGCAGGAAAGGGATGAGTCTAGCTGCTTTCTTAGAACGTTTCATGGAGGCATGCCGCACTTACACCCCCATGGACCCAGAAGCCCCTGAGAATAAGGCAGCTGTAGTCATGAGTTTTATAAACCAGTCAGCTGCAGACATCAGAAAGAAACAGCAGAAAATAGATAGATTTGGAGAAAAGAGTCTTTGGGACTTGCTGGAAGTGGCTGAGAAAGTGTACAATAACCGGGAGTCCCCTCAAGATAGGCAAGCCCACGCCATCGCGGCTGCCAGTGACAAGCAGACCCGAAACCTGGCCAAGATTCTGCTAGCCACTACCACAGAATACCCTAAGGAGCGGACCCGCTGCCTTCGCCAGCTTGCAGATGACCAAGAAGAAGGTAAGGGGGCCGTCAGGGGCGGGAAAAAGAAGCTGCAGGGGAATCAGTGTATTTATTGCAAGGAGATAGGGCATTGGGCCCAAGAATATCCAAAGAAGGTCAAGTGGGAAGGGAGGCAAAACTGACCGAGTGAGTCTTAGAGCTGGAAGAACTGAGCTATTAGGGGTGTCAGAGTTCGGACCCCCTCCCCGAGCCCAAGTAACTCTTAGAGTGGAGGGGACCCCTGTTGACTTCCTTGCTGACATCAGAGCACAACATTCAGTCCTCCGCACAGCGCAGGAGGAGCTAGCCAACAAGAAATCCTGGGTGCAAGGGGCAACTGGCATGGGTCAGTATTCATGGACTACCCGAAGAACAGATCTAGGAACGGGCCGGGTATCCCATTCATTTATGGTAATACTGGAATGCCCCTACC
Organism: Lasiurus cinereus; assembly: GCA_011751065.1. Classification (NCBI taxonomy): domain Eukaryota; kingdom Metazoa; phylum Chordata; class Mammalia; order Chiroptera; family Vespertilionidae; genus Lasiurus; species Lasiurus cinereus. The sequence continues at coordinate 2,180,323 of JAAGEH010000011.1, read as the reverse complement.
CCCTACTAGGATGGGACTTGCTAACCAAGATTGGAGCCCAAATAACTTTCAGACAAGGGGGGCCCCAGATCACAGATGGTAAAGGCCACACCATGCAGGTTCTGACTCTGAGACTGGAGGATGAGTATCATCTCCACCAGGGGATGCCCCCAGTTGAAAGCACTGTGTACAGGTGGCTACAAGAATTCCCCACAGCTTGGGCAGAGATGGGGGGAGTTGGACTGGCTGCTCACAGGGCCCCAATCCTGGTGGAGCTAAAGCCTGGAGAAGGCCCAATAAGAGTCAAGCAGTATCCTATGTCCCAGGAGGCCCAGAAGGGAATCCAGCCTCACATCAGGAGACTGAGAAGTCTAGGGGTACTAGTCCCCTGTCAATCTGCCTGGAACAGCCCCTCTTCTCCTGGTCAGAAAGCCTCACACCAATGACTATCGACTGGTACAGGACCTCCGGGAAGTAAATAAGAGAGCCATGGGTATACATCCAACTGTTCCTAACCCATACACTCTCCTAAGTTCATTGACACCCTCTAGAGTCTGGTGTACTGTATTAGACTTGAAGGATGCCTTCTTCAGCCTGCCGCTAGCGCCTCAAAGCCAACCCCTGTTTGCCTTTGAATGGCAGGACTGGAGGAGGGATACAGTGGACAACTAACCTGGCCTCGACTGCCCCAAGGGTTCAAGAATTCGCCTACCATCTTCGATGAGGCACTGCACGACGACCTCAGTGAGTACAGGAGAGAGCACCCCACTCTCACCCTCCTGCAGTGCATAGATGACATCTTGATTGCTGCCGATACCGCCGAAGACTGCAAGCAGGGGACTAGAGACCTGTTGGCCACCCTGGGGACCTTAGGGTATCGGGCCTCTGCAAAGAAAGCTCAAATATGCCAAGAGAGGGTGAGTTACCTGGGATACATCCTGGAGGGTGGACAGCGGCGGTTATCAGATGCTAGAAAAGAAACTGTCCTGAAGATCCCTGCCCCCACCCCCCAAAGAGAAGTAAGGGAGTTCCTAGGGTCAGCTGGCTATTGCTGCCTCTGGATTCTGACGAACTGACCCTAGGACAGGAGATCTGGATTACAACCCCGAATGCCATTGAGGGGGTCCTAAAATAACCTAGCAATGCACATATGACTGACTATCAAAGCTTGCTGCTCAACCCTCCTAGAGTGCGGTTCCATCCAAGTGTCGCCCTCAACCCCGCTACCCTGCTGCCTGACCCTGATCTAGATGCCCCGCTACATGACTGTGCGGGATCCCAGAGCGGGTACATGGACTCCAGAAAGACATGACTGATCAGCCCCTCCCTGATGCAGAGGCCACCTGGTTCACAGAGGGAAGTAGCTTCATGCGAGATGGGTGCAGGTATGCGGGTGCAGCAGTGGTCACCGACACGGACACTGTATGGGCGGAGGCTCTGCCCCCTGGGACATCAGCTCAGCGAGAACTCATTGCACTCACCAAGGCACTGACACTGGGGGCTGGGAGACGGCTTAACATCTACACAGATAGCCATTACGCATTTGCTACAGCTCATGTTCACAGGGCGATCTATCAGGAGAGAGGGCTATTGACAGCAAAGGGATGGAGAATAAAGAATAAATAGGAAATTTCGGACCTGCTCGTGGCTTTGTGGCTCCCCGCTAAGCTAGCCATTATCCACTGCCAAGGGCACCAGAAGGCAGATGACCCAGTGGCAAGAAGTAACCAAAAGGCTGATCAGGCAGCCAAAGCAGCGGCCTTCACTTTGGTCCCTACCATGGCCTTACAACTACCAGACCCCGGGGACCCAGTCTTGCCAGATCAGCCTGGGTATTCTCAGGAAGAGCTGCAGCGGATCAGGAGGCTTCCCCACGTCCAGGAAATTAAAGGATGATGGTACACACCAAACAAGGAGCTCATACTACCGGACTGGCTTGGGTTACAGTGTTAGTTAGAACGCATGCACTGGTCCACTCACCTGGGGGCACGCAAATTAAAGGAATTAATCTGACACGGCAGAATTAAGACCCACCAACAGGACATCAAAATAGAACAGGTTGTATCCACCTGCAAGACCTGTCAACTCACAAATGCGAGAACCAGGCCATTCACTTGGCCTTTTTCACTAAAGGAACCTGGCTCAGAGGAACCAAGCCTGGAGCACAATGGGAGGTCGACTTCACTGAAATTAAACCAGGAAAGTATAGCTATAAATACCTTTTAGTATTTGTAGATACCTTCTCTGGATGGGTAGGAGCATACCCAACTAAGCATGAAACAGCTTCAGATGGTAGCTAAGAGGCTGCTGGAAGACATCTTGCCCAGGTTCGGTTTTCCCACTATGATAGGGTCGGACAATGGATCAGCCTTTGTCTCGCAGGTAACACAGGCAGTGGCCAAGGCCATTGGGGCAAATTGGAAATTACATTGTGTTTATAGGCCCCAAAGTTCAGGGCATGTAGAAAGAATAAATAGAACTCTAAAAGAGACCCTTACCAAATTGACCATGGAGACTGGTGGGGACTGGGTGGCTCTCCTTCCATATGCCCTTAATCGGGTTAGCAACTCCCCCTACACCCTGGGTTTTACTCCTTATGAAATCATGTTCGGCTGGCCACCCCCAATTATCCCTCATCTTAAAGCCAAATTTCTTGCAGAATTTGAAAGTCAAGAACTGTTTCTTTCCTTGAGAGGACATTTGGCTGCGCCTCCGCGCCATCTATGAAACCAGCCCAGCCCCGACTCCTCATCAGCATAAGCCCGGGGACTGGGTCTATGTCAAGAGACATCGCCAGGAGACCCTTGAGCCACTTTGGAAGGGTCCCTACATTGTAGTGCTGATGACCTTCACCACCCTCAAAGTAGACTGCGTTGCGACCTGGGTCCACCCACCACGGGGAACCTGACCCAGAGTCAGACTTCACTGCTTGAGAGTTGTCAAGGAATCCATGGCCCTTGTAAGAGAGGGATAGCAGAAGCGTAGGCTAGAAGGGAGCGGTCTCAGTCTTGGTATGAATCACTGTTTAATTGGTCCCCATGGTTAACTACTCTTATTTCCACCCTCATTGGACCCCTTATAATCCCCTTAATGCTGTTAACTTTCGGTCCTTGTATTATTAACAAACTGGTCCAATTTGTCAAGGAACGCATAGGAGTAGTCCAATTAATGGTTACAAGCCCAGTACCAGCCTCTAGCAACAGAAGAAGAGGCAGAAATGCATCCCGTCTCAGGGTTGAGACGTGTGTCCCAAGACAAGGGGGGAATGAAAGGAAATGAATTCCCCTCCATCTTGTCCTATAGGGCTGGGACCCCTGCCTAAACCCCCTCCCTTTTCTGGGAGTGGCCACAGGTGTGCCAGCAATGTCTTAACTTCCCCGACCCCCACCCAAACGGACCAATGAAGCTCCAGGAACACAGCGAGAGTCCTAATAAGGCTAAACCACAGAAAGACCCTAATTCAAGTGACCAATCCCTGTAATCCTCATCACTTTCCTAAGCCCCCTAATTATCCTACCCCATAAAACTCATTGTTCCCGCCCGGCTCGCTCTCTCGCCTTGCTGCTGTGCCAGAAAGAGGCTGAGAGCCAAACCTGGGTTTGAATAAAGACTCTTTGCTTTTGCATTGGAAATGGCTCCTTAGTGGTGGATTATTGGGGACCCCGAACTCTGGGCACAACAATATAAGCCTAACCAGTGGACACTGACAACAGGGGGGTGAGGGCATGGGGGGGGGTTGGTAATGGATCAATGAGGACAAATATATAATACCTTAATCAATAAAGAAATTTAAAAAAGAATAACCCAGTTAAAAAAGGGGCAAAACACCTAGATACCTCACCAAAGAAAATTATATCTAATAAAGAGGGAATATGCTAACTGACCCTCACACCATCACAAAGATGATGAGGAGGGAATGTGCTAAATGACTTCCCTGCCCTTAAAGATGGCAGCACACACAGCCACAAGAAGGCAGCGTCCAGTCCCCTCAGCCCCACTGGGGCGGCAGGCATGTGGCAAGGGTAGGCCCATGCCTAGGTGTGCCTGGCTGCTCCATGCACCAGCTTCTGGAGTGCCCCAGTCCCTTTAGCCCCGCTGCTGTCCAGGGCCAGCCCAAGGCACAGGCAAGCCTGAGATAATGGTTGCCCAGTCGCCCAGGGTCTCCCAAAGCTCAAGTAATCAGGGCTAGCCAAGGCTTGCACTGCCGGCAGTGGCAGCAGCAGAGGTGTGATGGGCATTGCCTTCCCCTGATTGCCAGGTTGCCTCCTGCCCCTGAGGGCTCCTGGAATGTGAGAGGGGGCAGGCCAGGCTGAGGGACCCCCTTCCAGTGCATGAATTTTCATGTACCAGGCCTCTAGTATACATATAAAAAGATGTTCAACATCATGTAATTAGAACAATTAAAAATTAAAACAACAATGAGAAATCACTACACTCATAAGAATGATCAAATCCAAAATAGACAACATCAAATGTTGGAGAGAATAAAGGAAACGCTCATTCATTGTTGGCAGAAATGCAAAGTGATAGAGGCACTTTAGAAGACAGTTTCGCAGTTTCCTGTCACAAGACTAAATATACCCTTACAATTTATTCCGGCAAACACATCCCTCAGTGTATGCTCAAATGAACAAAGGTTCACACAAAACCTATATAGGATGTTTGTAGCATCTATTCAGAATTGCCAAAATTTATTAAAAACAAACAAACAAACAAACAAACAAGATCTCGTTCAGTAAGTGAGAGTATAAACTTTGGTATACACAAGTGCTGCTCAGAAAGTGCATGTGCCATCAATCAGAACAAGTGGTAATCAAAAGGAACAAGGTCTGGAGAATACGGCAGGTGGGTTAATACTTCCCAGGCAAGATCTTTTAACATGTCTTTAACTGGTTTTAAAGTGTATGATGGTGTGTCATCATGAAGCAAAATTACTTTGCCATGTCTTCTGGCACATTCTGGTCATTTCATGCTCAAAACGTGGTTCAAATTGATTATTTGTTATTGGTAGCGATCATTATTAATGGTTTCCCTTGGTTTTAGAAGTTCATAGTACACCACACCTTCCAGATCCCACCAAACACAGAGCATTGTCTTCTTTCCGAAGTGATTTGGCTTTGCAGTCAATGTTGATGGTTCACACATGTAATTACAATGGCAAACGTTAACACCAAAGACAGAATCTTAAAGGCTGCAATAATGAGATAGAGTTACATACAAAGGATCTCCCATTAGAATACCAAATGATTTCTCAGCAGAAACACATCAGGACAGAAAGGAACGGAATGAAGTATACAAAGTGATGCAAAGCAAGGAACTGAATCAAAGAATACCATACCCAGCAAGGCGATCAGTCAAAATTGAAGGGGAAATCAGGAGCTTAGCAGAGTAAAAAAGACTAAGGGAATTTATCACTACCAAGTTAGCAATGCAAGAAATGCTAAAGGGACTGTTGTAAAAAGAAAAAAATAGAAATGGAGGAGGGAACCAGGAATAAAAAATAAAAATGGCTACAAATAAGTACTTATCTTATATAATAAAAGCCTAATATGAAAATTGTCCCTTCAACTGGAGTTCCTCTGGGAGTTTGACTACTCCGCCAGTTGCTATGATGTGCACTGACTACCAGGGGGCAGATACTCTGATAGTTTAGCTTGCTGCAGGCTCTGGTGAGCTGGAGTAGAAAGTGAGGTGTTAGGTTAGAGCCTTCAGGAAGTTTCCAGGATTTGGCCCAAGCCCCAGGCGGAGGCAGGCCGGAGTGGGAGCCAGCAGGGACCGGGTGCATATGAGGTACCGGGAGACTGGTACATATGATCCAAGAGCCGTGGGCTGCGCAGCCCTCCATAGCCTGTGGCATTCTCAGTACATAATTTATAATTTTCAGAGCTGCTTCTTTTTTACTTGTTAAGTTTCACTAACTTCTTCAGGAGAGTGGGTAGCACCATTACAGAGGGACGGGCCAGGTAGCCCGCCCAAGTAAGCAGCAGAGAGGGGGATGGGGATGAGTTGGAGAAACTGAGTCCAAAACTTAAAAGGAAGCAGGAGGCAGCAAGCGGGGGAGAGCAACAGCTGTGCAGGGACCTAGATAAGATGCTGGGTGGGGGCAGCCAAGGAACCCAGTGCCTCTCCCACGGCACAGGCTCCACGTCCCTTCCTCCTCCTTCCTGTAAACTGTCAACTAAGCTCTCCTCCAAGGCCCTGCCTGGGCTCACCCGGCATAGCGTCCCACTGCCCTACGGCCCACACAGCCCCACCTGCACCACCTCACCCACACAGCCTTACCCACCCTGCATAGCACCCCCACCCTTGAACAGTCTTTGGGGAGTTCCAACCCTTGGAGAAGAAAGCGGGAGGCTGAAGACAGAAGGTCGCAGGAGGAGGGAGCAGAGCAGGGCCCACCAAGTTAGATGGACAGGAGGGAAGGAGGGAGACACCCCACAGAACTGGGGACAGAGATGGGTGGAGAAGGAAGGCCATGCGGAATTATCACCCTTGGTGGAAGTATAAATCTTGACCATATTTTACAGACTCCAGCAGAGTGTGTGTGGAAAGGCAAAGATAAAAGAGGGTGCGAGGAGACTGGATGGATGGAGAGCAGTGACGTTTGAATCATGGCTTTTTAAAATTTTTGTTAATATATTTTTATTGATTTCAGAGAGGAAGGCAGAGGAAGAGATGGAAACAATGATGAGAGAGAATAGATTTGTTTCCTCACACATGTCCTCTATTGGGGATTGAGCCCACACCCCAGGAATGTGCCCTTAACTAGAATTGAACCCAGGACTCTTCAGTCTGTAGGCCATGACTCTATCCCCTGAGCCAAACAATCTAGTGTGACCCATGACCTATTTAAAACCACTGCAGTATGCTGAGCCAGGGTCTTATCACAATGGTGTTACCTGATAGTGAGGGTGTCTCTCCTTATGTTGGGGTAATCAAAACTACAGTGAAGTAAAGACACACCCATGGAGCCTGAAAAGGGTTTCCATGCACACGATGCAATTACTTCGTGTGGCAGTTGAAGAGGGTGAGCAGAGCTTTGGAAGGACATGAGATCTCCAAGACTAGGGGCTAGAGGGAAAGTGTGTGCTGAGCATTCTGCGTCATGAGTTACAAGCTATATATGTATGTAAACAGCCTAATATGCTAAGTGTCTGACCAACCAGTTGCTATGATGTGCACTGACCACCAGGGGGCATATGCTCTGACCGGTAGGTTAGCTTGCTGTTGGGGTCTAACTAATTGGGACTGGGCAAGAAAGGGTCAGACATGCCCTGGAGCCCTCATGCAGTGCCTTTCACAGTCCTTCCCCAGCCACCAGCCCTGGTCAGAACTGGGCAAGATGGCTCTAATTGGCCCAGATTGCTGGCTAGGTGGAGGGACCCCTCCCATGCAGGAATCAAGTGCACTGGGCCTCTAGTCAATAACAACCCTAAACATAAATGTTCCAATCAAAAGACATAGGATAGAGTGGCAGAATAGATAAGAAAACATGACCCATATATATGCTGTCTAAAAGAGACCACTTTAGAACAAGGGATTCACATAGACTGAAAGTGAGGGGATGAAAAAATATTCAGGCAAATGGAAATGAAAGAAGAGCTGGGGTAGCTACATTTATATCTTACAAAATAGACTTCAATGGGAAGGCCATAACAAGAGATACGGAAGGAAACTTCGTAACACTAAAGGAATTGACACAACAAGAGGATACAACTCTGGTAAACATACTAGTATTTGCACACAATCCAGGCGCACCCAATATATAAAACACACACACACACAAAACACAAAACACATACACACACACAAAATCTTTCTGAAAGATATCAAGGAAGAGATCGACAGCAATACAATCATATTAGGGGACTTTAATACCCCATTAACATCACTAGGTATATTCTCTAGCCAAAAAGTAAGTAAAGAAACAACAATCCTTGCCGAAACCGGTTTGGCTCAGTGGATAGAGCGTCGGCCTGCGGACTGAAAGGTCCCGGGTTCGATTCTGGTTAAGGGCATGTACATTGGTTGCGGGCGCATCCCCAGTAGGGGGGGTGCAGGAGGCAGCTGATCGATGTCTCTCTCTCATCGATGTTTCTAACTTTCTGTCCCTCTCCCTTCTCTCTGTGAAAAATCAATAAAATATATTAAAAAAAAAGAAACAACCATCTTTAATGACTCACTAAATCAGATGGACTTAATTGTCATTTACAGAATATTTCACCCAAAGTTATAGAATATACATTCTTCTCAAGTGCAGATGGGTCATTTTCAAAGGTAGACCACATATTGGGACTCAGACAAAGTCTTTTCAAGTTCAAGGAGATTGAAATCATATCAAGCATTTTCTCAGATCACAATGGCATAATTTTAGAAATACTGTAAACTATAATAAAAACAATAAAAAAATCAAACACTTTGAGGCTAAATGGTATTCTATTAACCAATGACTAGGTTACCAAAGAGATCAAAGAAGAAATAAGAAACATTCTGTAAACAAAAGACAATGAAAACAAAAAAATCCAAAATCTATGGGACACAGTAAAAGCAGTTCTGAGAGGGAAGTTCATAGCATTACAGGGCTACCTCAGAAAACAAAACAAAACAAAAATTAGTGCCGAGACGGGTTTGGCTCAGTGGATAGAGCATCGGCCTGTGGACTGGGGAGGTCCCAGGTTCGATTCTGGCCGGGGGCACATCTCCAGTGTGGAGTGTGCAGGAGGCGGCTGATCGATGTCTCTCTCTCATCGATGTTTCTGACTTTCTATCCCTCCCTTCCTCTCTGTGAAAAATCATAAAATATATTTTAAAAAAATTAGTAATAAATTGTCCAACTCTACAAATTAAAAAATTAGAGATCAACAAGAAAAGCCCAGAGTGAGTGAAAGGAAGGAAATAATAAAGATCAGAGTAGAAATAAATGACACAGAGCCAAAAAACAAAAATATAAAAGATCAATAAAACCAAGAGTTGATTCTCTGAAAGGATAAACAAGGTTGATGAACCTCTAGCCAAGCTCACCAAGAAGCAAAGAGGACCCAGAAAACAAAATCAGAAATGATAGAGGCGAAATAACAACAGAACCCACAGAAATACAAAGATTTGTAAAAAAAAAAATTCTATGAACAACTTTATTCCAACAAACTGGTCAACCTAGAAGAAATGGACATATTCCTAGAAAAATGTGACCTTCTAAAACTCAATCAGGAAGAATTAAAAAAATCTGAATTGGTCAATAACTATGGAGGAAATTGAAGCAGTAATCAAAAAACTTCCAGGAAACAAAAGCACTGGGCCAGATGGCTTCAAAGGGGAGTTTTACTAAACATTCAAAGAAGAACTAATACCTATCCTTCTCAGACTATTTCAAAAAATTTTTAAAAAAGGAATACTTCCAACCTCTTTCTATGAGCATTACCCTAATCCCAAACCAGATAAAGAAACCACAAAGAAAGAGAATTACAGGCCAATATCTCTGATAAACATACATGCTAAAATCCTCAACAAAATTCTAGGAAATCAGATTCAGCATTACATTAGAAAGATCATACACCATGATCAAGTAGGATTTATTCTGGCTATCTGCAAATCAATAAACTTGATACATCACATAAACAAGTGAGAGACAAAAATCACACAATTGATGCAGAAAAAGCATTTGATAAAATCCAACATTCTTTCTTGATAAAAACTTTCAATAAAGTGGGAATAGAGGGATCATACCTAAACATAATAAAAGCCTTATATGATAAACCTACAGCCAACAACATACTCAGTGGGCAAAAACTAAAACCATTTCCCCTAAGAACAGGAACAAGACAGGGATGCTCACTTTCACCACTCCGTTCGACATAGTACTGGGCATGCTAGCTAGCCATAGCGATCAGACAAGATGAAGAAATAAAAGGTATCCAAACTGGAAAAGAACACATAAAACTATCACTATTTATAGATAACATGATATTGTACATAGAAAAGTCTGAAGACTCCATCAAAATACTACTAGACTTAGCAAATGAATTTGGCAATGTAGCATGGGTGAGCAGCAGTCCCAATTGCACCTCAGTTTATACTCTCACTTTTTTTCTGTGCCCACCGCAGCCTTGCAGTCCATAGTTCCTTTCAAGGTGCCTGGATTTGTGCACTGGGCCCCTAGTTGTTAATAATGAACTATAGCATTCACTAATGATTGATTACTATAATCATGTTGCATTCATTTCCCTTATGCACCTTATGTGCAGGCACACCATTTCTCTCCACTAATACTAGCAGCAAATATTTTAGCAGCCAATTGCCACGTCATTAGTCTTGTAGTGACTTGTTTGAAATGTGCAACAGGAAATATTTCACTTTTGGAGAACAAGAAAAATGTATTTTTTTTTTTGCGTTACACTTATTAATTTGTGCAGCTATTCAGTTGTGTTACACTTATTAATTTGTGCAGCTATTCAGTGTCTGGTAAGTTAATATTCAAAAAATATTAATTTTTTATTCTGTACACATTACAATAAAACATTATTTTAATGTTTTTGATTACTCATTTATTTTAGCCTTTTATATTCAGCATGTCTCTATCGAAATAAACTTAATGTTTCTATGAAAATTGAAGCTTTCATTTTTTTTTTTGCGGCCCACAAAAACTTAAACTTTGTTTATTCGGCCTGTGTTAGCATTTGAGTTTGACATGCTTGTCCCAGAGTTTCCTGGAGGCTTTTGCTAAACAAAGGGAGCAAACAGGATCTATAGGGCATCATCACATCCTCCTGGACACCCTGCCTGGAGAGCTACTCAGCAGACCAGGCTAGTGCTTCAGGTGCCATATACATCTGTTGGGCTCCAGGGAACTTCCCAAAACTACCTGGCACATAAAGCTTACACAGAGTGTCGGAAACCAAATATTGTTCTCACTAAATGGATGTAAACAGGAAGCCAGAAGGCTGGTCAACCTTAACTGCTCTGAAAGGTCAGAGCTAATTACTCACTGTTTAGTTGAAACATTATTGGTTGAAGCAACCTCTATGTTTGTTTCTTGTTAATTTCTGTTTTTGTTATTTCCTGCCTAAAGGCTAGGGGTGTGTCCCAAAGCCTTAATAAAAGGGAGAAAAGGGCCAGAGCAAGTGGCAGTCCTTTCCACTAGAGGACGGCTCCCGCCTGGCCCCCCAATATCGCCAAATTAATGCTTTCTAGTCTCTCATTTCGTTTGCGTGCAGCCTCCTTCAGAACCTGAACCCTGACCTGGGAACCCTGAACCACGCGGGACGTGGAAAGAGGTTCCCACATCTGGCGCCTGACCGCGGGACATCTGGAGGAGAAGGTATTATTCCTCTAAGAGCGAAGGAAGGAAAATTCACCAAGGAAAATGGTGAGGGAAGATTCACCTAGGAAAAGGTGAGGGGAATTCAACATTCGCAAAGCCCACGTATTAACTATAGAGTCTCGATCTGTAAGTAGGGTGGGAACATCTTTTGCAGCCAGGCTAATGGGGAAGAATTCGGTTATAAATATAAAGTAAACTTTATTATAGACTTTTGGTTTGCATGCTTAAATAATGTGGTTTCTTGTTCAAATTAAAATCTTAGTTTGCATTTGGAATCTGAAATCTGTAATAAGTGAAACTCCACTGCTGAAACCGCCTCTGGTGTGGAGAAATTCAAAGGTCGCAGGAGAGGGCAAGGCTCTCTGCTCTCCTGCAATGAGGTTACTTAAGGTTTCATTTAAAACTTATAAGAGAAATCGCAGGGAAATGCTAATCTTGGCCAAATTAGGTGCTAGTTATTACTTCGGAAAGCGAAAAAGAAAGAAAAAATTTAAGATCTGTCTTTATCTGTTAAGCCTGAAAAGAAATTCAGCCAGATCTGTCACTGATGCTTTCCCCCCTGAAGTAAGCAGGATGTGGAGGAAGAGAGACACTGTGGCAATCCAGTATGAAAGTCCACTCTCCCAGTATACTAATCCAAAGTCTCCTTTCTCGCCATGAAAAAGTTTTAAAAATTTAGAGATGTGTCTGGAATTTCTGTACTCCGGAGGGGAGAAGCCCGGCTTAAAAAGAAATGCGCGCAATTGTCCACCTTTTTGGACATATTAGACAGGGTTTTAAGCTGGAATCTCTCCGTAAAAGCTGCAGAAAAAGAAAAACCAGAACTGGTCTTTATTTTTTAAGAAAAATGGCATAAAGGAACCAAAAGGAGATGATTTTGTGTTATTAATCAAGGTTTTCAGCTAAATGCAAATTAAATTGGGAGAAAATAAAATTTCTCTAATAATTAGGAATTCAAAATACATTGTTGATTGGTCTAATAAAGAAGGATTAATTCTGTGATTCCCAACTGACAGTTTAAAAATATAATTGATATCTTAAGATAATTATAAAAATATTATAATCTTTAAATCATATATGAATATATATATTTGATGGTTTTTTCCATGTTAAAATTTAAAGGCTTTAACAGAGATGATTCTTGTAAAGCTCCATGGGCCCAGAGTAATACAAGAAATTTGTTCTCTCTTTTTAAAGGACATCTTCTTAAATTTAACCGATCTAATATACTTGAAATTTCATGGAAAGCTTTATCAAATAAGAATTAATAACTATATTTTAAATGTTGTAAAGGTTTTGGCCTCTAAGAAGGAAACAAGGTAGCACTCTAGGGAGAGGCATAAACACTCAGCCTCTGAGAGATCCAGTCTCTTGGTGTCCTAGATGTCAGAGAGGTAACCATTGGGAAAGACAGTGTAAATCAAAATTTCATAGAAATGGGCAGTCTCTAAATCAAGATACAGGGCATGGTCAACCGCCGGGAAATGGCCAGAGGGGTGCCCCCCAGTCCCGTTATTAATAGGGGAAACCTGCCCTGCAAGGCCCACAGTGGATTCCCTCATCCCAGCAACTCCAGGAAGCGCAGGCCTGGATCTTAACAGCACTATAGCAGTCACTTTGACTCCTGATATTGCTCTGCAAGATATTCCTACAGGAATTTGGGGTCCTATGCCACCAGGAGCATGGTAAAGAGGACGGTACAGACACCTAAGAACGTATTTCTTGCAATACCAACAGTTACCAGCTGTACGGTAATATTACCTGGGGCACATGGGGAAGTATTTTTGACATATTCCTGACCCTTCATGGGTCAGAACCCTTAGGTGTACTGATTCCCCTGTTTCTTGTAGTCTCTAAGAAGGGCAAAATTAAGTAAATATTTCTTAAAATTCCAACATTAGAATTTAAAATGACAAAAAGCCCAAAGCCACCTATATTCTTAAGCTAGAGGCGGGGCAACATTTGTGGCTTGTGAATCAGACATAAACATTTACTAAATTTCTTTTGCTTTAAAATTGAGATACCTACTTTAATTAATAAATTAGCTTTTTATTTTTGTAAGCAATTTGATTAAGTATTCTAATAAAGTAACTAAGATCTTGTCTATACAAAAAAGAAATTGATAGCCAGTTTGAAATTGAATTGCCATGGCCTAGAACAAAAAAATAGCCTTACATAATATTATTCTACAATGTCATTATAATTTTTTTGACAAATATACCAAACAAACTTACAATCTAATTCTCTGAATATTTGGTAGCAATTTAAAAAATAAATAAATAAATAAATAACATAAAAGGAATTAAGGCAGTGAAAAGGCACTTGAGCATTCTATATTGGCTTTTCTTGCTCTTTTTGCCAAGAAGGACCCTCCCACAGCTGTCGCCTGAGCTTTCTGTTCATGCTGAGGTTGAAGCCTCGTGTTGGCTGGTATCATGAATCTGTCTCTCACCCAGTGGTGTGAGCTGGGCCCTTCCTGGAGAAGAAACCTGGGTTCCCCAAGATATGTGATCAGTGCTGGGACCCTGCCAGCAGGTGAGGGGGATCCCAAGGCAGGTACTGGGCGTGGAGGCCACAAGGGCATCGGCTACCAAGGAGACGGAACTGAACCTCACATCAACTTGCTTGGCCCCGGAGGATGGCTGGTTAGCCAGAGACCGGTTACACCGACCACTACCTAAGCCAGGAACTGGGCCTTATGCCTCCCTGCTTTCCAATGACGGGTAAGGTGGGTTGGTACCGTATGGTAGTTCCTGACCTAAGACAGGCACAGTCGCAGAGGGGCCATCAGGAGAAAACTTGGGGATCAACAGAGGTTGATCCTAACCCCCCAACATTGCAGGGGCTTGAACCTTCGCCCCTTCTGAGGGAGGTCTCCTGCCCCATGGCTGCTTCACTTCCCACGCCCAGCTCCAATCGGGACCCAGGTGACAAGACAGAGACTTGGCCCAGCTCCATTCGGGACACAAATGACAGACAAAGATTTGGTGCAGCTCAGATCGGGACCCAGCAACAGACAGACTTGGCTGACAGCTGCCCTATATTCTAAATCCAACTTAACACCAGGAATGCTCAGGGCCTACTCAAGAATGCAAATAATCCTTTCCACTAATATTTACAGGATAAAACTAAGATTGTTGTTAGAATATTAAATTTAATAATAAAATAGTAGTTAAATTTTCAAATTAATTTAATTGGTTAATTGAAATAGGTGAATATTCAAGAAAATTTAATTGTACTGGAAAACAGTTATTCCTAAAGCATTAACTTAAATTTCTATTGGTAGTTCATTGCATGGTAAAATTACTCAACATGCAATAAACATAAAGCAGTCATATTTGCATTATAAAAATTTTCCAAAAGCATCATAGTTACATAAAAAAAGGGGGGATAGTACAGTAATATTATGTAAGGAAAAAGCATCCTGTAAGCAAATTACATCTAGAAAAATTTTTTTACTTAACAGCAAGACACCCATGAAAAACATACATAGTATTAAAATAAGCCAAAGGAAAATCATTTGGGCAAAAATAAAAAGGATCCAAAGTCAAATTTATAGAAAAATTCCTTTACTAACTTTTGGTCGAGAATGTTTATATATTTTCAGAAAAACAGCTCCAAGACCATGTGAATTCCTACAACAGAGAATGCTCCAGCTATGAAGACGAGAGGAGAAGCAGTCCAGAGATGGAAGATGCTGACGACACCTTGCCATCCTAACAGTCAGCAGCTGTGCATCAATGCAGATTGCCCGGGACCAAACCAGAGAGGGTCGGACCTGCATTGCCACCATTTGTCCACCATCCAGAACTGAAATATCATTATTAATACGTACATTCAAAAAACTGTTGGACATTGAAACTGGGACTCAAAGGACTGTTGGTCCAGAAAGAAAGATACTATAGACTTATTCATTTACCTCTTAGCATAGCCACTGTTGCTTATTTTTTGTTCTTAATATTTATTTCTAGTCTGTAGGTGCAAGATTTTTTAGAGGAAAAGAAAACAGGGGAGATGTCGGAAACCAAATATTGTTCTCACTAAATGGATGTAAACAGGAAGCCAGAAGGCTGGTCAACCTTAACTGCTCTGAAAGGTCAGAGCTAATTACTCACTGTTTAGTTGAAACATTTGTTGGTTGAAGCAACCTCTATCTGGTTGTTTCATGTTAATTTCTGTTTTGTTATTTCCTGCCTAAAGGCTAGGGGTGTGTCCCATAGCCTTAATAAAAGGGAGAAAAAGGCCAGAGCAAGTGGCAGTCCTTTCCACTAGAGGACGGCTCCCGCCTGGCCCCCCAATATTGCCAAATTAATGCTTTCTAGTCTCTCATTTCATTTGCGTGTGGCCTCCTTCAGAACCTGAACCCTGACCCGGGAACCCTGAACCACGCGGGACGTGGAAAGAGGTTCCCACAACAGAGATCTTACACGGGGACCACTTTGGTACAAAAATAAAAATAAAAATAAAATAACCACAAGAGGAATATTGTATAGAGAAGACTGGAATGCTCTACAGAAGTTGTAGGAAATCTCTAGGATCAGAGTGGGCAGTGAATGCCACAACTTAAGGTCCCCTCCCCTCCACTGCATGGGTAGGGCTCTGGCCTGCCTGAAAGATTGCAGCAGTATATTTCTGGACACATCAATACAGGAGCCCATTTAGGCAGGAACAAAGGGAGCAAGCAGGATCTACAGGGCATTACTACATGCACTCAGCCTCCCCACCTGGAGCTGCTCCAGCTCAGTAGGCCAGGGACCAGGTGGTTGGCTTAAGCACCTGATCTACATAAGACTACTTTTCCAAGAATAGAAGAGACTACCTGGGGGGCGGGAGTAGGGGGAGTGAGGTGTTGTGGGTGGGTGAGGTGGTCAATCTGGGAAAAAGGAGACATATGTAATACTTAAAATAAATAAATAAATAAAGAGTGGAAGAAACCACTACTTTATCTGACTCATATAAACAAACATAGGAAGTCAAAATTAAAAGAAGAATATCTCTCAAATGAACAAATAAGACAAATCCCCAGTGAAAAACCCTAAGGAAATGAAAATAGTAATTTGCCTGGTAAAGAATTAAAAGAAACAGTTATAAGGATGCTCACCAAACTTTAGAGTGGACTAGAGGAACTTAGGAAGAACTTCGACAAAGAGAAATTGTAAGAAGCAAGCACACCTGAAGAATGCAATAATTGAAATGAGAAAAACAATGATTAGAGGGAGCAATTGAGATCTTGCTCCCTGGTGTATGTCATCAGTTTGGCTCATATAAACTCTTATAAAAATTATATAAGGTTTGGATGTTTCTCAAATGAACATTTACTTGGCGTAGTGCAGCAGGATTAAGAAGCCCACTGGCAGACCTGAACTCAGTGCTAAGTATACTATGCTCCAGTGGCGACCTGCTTTGCATCAGGTGAACCTGGGGATTCTTTTGGAGCACTGGGCCTCCTTGTACTCTATGACTTTATTTGAGCTGTTCTTAGAATATTCTTGAGGTGGATAAAAGTTGAGATGACCCAGGACAAGAAAAAAAGGGTTGGTCGCCTTTTAAATTGGATTTCTTACTGAGAGTCTGTACAAAATCGTTGCTGGTTAAATGAGAGACTGAACTCTCTTTAGCTCTGAAACAGAAAAACTTTGTTCTCTAACCTGAATAGCTAATGGGGTGATGAGAGTTGTTCAGATGCCTAAATATGGAGTGGTAGAGGGAGATGGGCATCTTAAGGAGGCCAGTGATATGCAGTCGATCCCTGAGAAGACAAGGAGAAGGAAGGGTGCCTTGAGATGGGTTCACCCAGTGAGAGAGGGGCCCATGACTCTGAAAGGATTGCAGTTCTGGCGTTGTCCAGTAAGGTTTGACTGGCTCTTGTTCAAGTACTCTTAGGTGAGTAAGAATCTTTGCGGAGTTGCCTGAGGAAAAATGTCCTCTTGGGCATAAAGCAAAACCATGGAGATATTCACTGCTTTTGGCTCATCTAGAGACATGCACATAAAATCTGGTTTTCCCTAGAAGCTAGTTTAAACGATAGAAATCTCAAAATTAACATGGGAATTTGTGACTCCAAGCCTTAGATATATTTGCCAATAAAACATTTTCTATAGTTTATAAAATGTCTAAGATAAAAAAATGTTAATTGATTACTTCCTACTTTTCATTAGAAATTGAGGTTTTAGGGGTTAAAAAAATCTCAATTTATGTAGAGATAACTGTAGGATTTCATAAGGGCCCCTGAAACACCTAAAAAGAATTGTCTTTTATGTTAAATTGAATGGGGAGCATTGTAAAATAAGCGATAAAACACTTGTAGGGTACACACTAGAACTAAGCAATGGTTGAAAACTAAATGAATAGTTGGGACTATGGGAAACCCAAGAAGGCTGCTTGATCCTTCCCTACTCCCTGACTCCCATTTTTTTTGGTATTTGTATTCCTTCATGCATCATAAGCTGGACTTAGATGAAGGATCTTATGAACTGACATTATTGAAAGGAGACATCTCACACTATTGCCAAGGCTTGATAGAATCACTTTAAGAAAATGCCAAGTTGGTATTATGCTAACTTTCACAGCAAGTTTCCAGGAAACAAAGACTTTAAAGGTCATTGACTGCCATCTGGAGATTTTCATTTATTGAAAAGGACACCCAATAAAAGACACTCTCTCACCTCGTTGAAAGGGATCTTATCAGCCACCTAACCACAAATGTATACTTAACTAACCATAAATGTATATCTCTAGCACTTGCTGCTTTCTAAAACAGACTCGCCTCCACCTAAGGTTTCTCTAGGATGAGAAGTCACTGACATTAGAGGAAGACAGTAATACCAGGACATGGCCAATGTCTGTATATCTATGGATTGATACTGAACTCAGAATCCATTTTAACTGTCTTCCCTGTCTGCTAATAAATTAGTAATAATAATGCTCTTTGGGTTTTTCTATATAGTCTAACTATTTACGATTATTACATATGTATAACTGTTAATACTCTTTTTATGGTTTGTTAAAATGTTATATTACATGCCAAATACAGAAAAATAAGACAGAAGCCAAAATTCGAATCATGGTAGTTCACAGGATAGAAAAGATTGAGAGTGTTTTTTTGCAATGAAGACTGTAAGACCTGACTGCCTTTTCTCTTTGGAAAAATTTGGTCTCACCTTATATCCCGTTGCTCCATCCCCTATGGTCCACTTTTTCAAGACAATGTTGATTCTAGGACTGCCTAGGAATGTGCCTTCCTTAACACTGTGAGACCACACTATCTGACTAAAAGGTTGGTCATCAATGCATTCTTCAGACTGATTTATAACTGAAAGGGGGAATTATGGAAGAAAAAGGGGTGCTGTAATAAATCATAAAATTTTAATTGGGCAAGACATGATAAGTAGTTATGCCCTTTAGGACTAACAGGCTTATAAATTCTTAGTGAAAGGTTTTTAAGTAAGCCTGTCCCTTGTTCTTGTGCATCTAGGTTAATATACCTTTAAGATGCCAAAGATAATAAATACCCCTTGACGGCATAACCACCTGAAAGCATATAATACTCTCAACTCTCCTATAATCCAATCTCTCTGTTCACTTTTCCCACCTTCATGTAATCTTCCTATGTTCCCTCCTTAATTTCAAATGCATGAAACAAGCTGCAAAACTTATTCTCCAGAGCATTTGCGATCTTGCTCACCAGCATATGTTGTCAGTTTGGTTGAAATAAATTTATATAAAAATTCCTTTAAAAATAAGAGGAATGAATAGCACATTAACTAACACAGAGGAACAGAGCTACTACCTGGAAGACCAACTAGTAGAAATCAACCAATCAGAGCAGAGAAAGAAAACAGATTTAAATAAAATGAGAATAGTTTAAAGGGCCTCTGTGATAACACCAAGCACTCAACCTTTCTTACTATAGAGATCCCAAAAGGAGAAAAAGGAGAAAAAGAAACAGAAAGTTCATTTAAAGAAATAATGTCTGAAAACTTTCCTAACCCGGGAAAGGAAACAAATATGCATGTCCAGGAAGCACAAAAAGTTCTAAACAAAATGAATCCAAAGAGACCCACATAAAGAAATATTGTAGTTAAATTGACAAAAGTTAAAGAGACAATTCTGAAGGAAACAAAAAATAAAAAATAAGAGCTACATACAAAGGAAACCCTATAAGGCTGTCAGCTCATTTTGCACCAGCAGCTGTACCAGCCAGAAGAAAGTGACCGGACATCTATAAAGTGCTGAAAGACAGGAACTACACTCTAGAATAATTTCTCTAGTAAGATTATCACTCAGAATTGAAGGAGAGGTAAAGAGTTCTATGCACAAGCAAAAAGTAAAGTGCTTTAAAACCATTAAACTAGTTTTACAAGAAATGTTAAAGGGTGTTCTTCAGTAGAAAAGAAAAGGCCTTAACTAGAAGTAAGAAAATATGAAAAACCTCAGAGATAGGAAGAACCAAGATGGTGGCATAAGTTATACACCTGTATGTGCTGCTTCTCACAACCACACCAAAACTACAACTAAAAGACAAAACGACTATCCCTCAGAACCACGGGAAAGCTGGTGGAGTGCAAGTTCTACAACTAGAAGGAAAGAAAAAAGTGCATTGAGACTTGGTAGGACGTACAGAGGCTCAGAAAGGGTATGAAGACGTGCACAAATCAGGCTGGTGTGCGCTGTTTTTTCCCAATTGGAAGGGAGTTACATGTTCCCAACTGCTCTGAATTCCAGTTTCTGGCAAGATTCTGGGGACCCAGACTTATACAGGGAGAAATAGGACTGTCGACCATCGGGTCAGAATGAGAGGGTGGCTCTCTTGCAGAGGTATGCACAGGAATCATTGTTTACTGCGCTGGGGACATGGGGACACAGAAACACGGAGATGCAGAGAGGGCTGACTGGCAGCCATCGCTGTTTGCCATAGCCTAGCCTAGTGATTCCCTGAGACCCCGCCCTGCCCAATTTACAAAAGCACTGAGCTGTGCACAGTGGCTTTTGCATATGAATGGCCTGCCCTCTATCAGCTTAACCTTACAAATTGCAGCTGGGTCAGACAACTCCAAAACTTCCAAACTCCAAGCAAAGACAAGAAATCTGCCAAAACCATTTTGACCCAGTGGATAGAGCGTTGGCCTGTGGACTGAAAGGTCCCAGGTTCGATTCCGGTCAAGGGCATGTATCTTGGTGGCAGGCACATCTCCAGTGTGGGGCGTGCAGGAGGCAGCTGACTGATGTCTCTCTCTCATCGATGTTTCTGACGTTCTATCCCTCTCCCTTCCTCTCTGTAAAAAATCAATAAAATATATTTAAAAAAAAAAAAGAGGAGAAACCTGCAGATCTCCCTATAGCTCCTGCTGGATGGACGGCCTCAGACACTAGCTGACTTGCACCTCCTTGGAGATCCAGGAACCAGGGTACCTAGAGGTCAGTGAGAGACAACACCAGATTTCAACTCCTCACATACATAAGTGACACACTCGAGAAGTAGACCCAGTGAGCATCAAAGCCCCACTGAAGCAAGTCCTGCCCCACAGGGGTGTCTCCAGCACAGCAGTTCTTCCATTACAGGCACAGGGGGTCCTCACAGCCAAGTGGCCTGGAGGTCAATTCCTTCCATTGTACCAATAGCAATCAAGTCTTAACTACAACAAGACTGTATACCCAGCCCACAAAGGGGTGTACCAAGAGTGTCCACCTCAGATGATTGGGGAGGTGGAGCTACTTGGCCACAAAGCCACTCCATCAACAGCCAAAATGCAGAGACGAATGAAAGAAATGGAGGAAAGCAAACTACAGAGGTACCTCGAGATACGAGTTTAATTCGTTCCGTAACCTTGAGGCGTGGGAAACTATGAGATGCTCAAGTCACGGTAACTGGTGGGTCGTGTGCAGCCAGCCGATCTGTGCGATTACTCCCATCTCAAATGTTGCTAGTATTTCAAAGCAAAAATGGCTCGCTTGACGGCTCATATCTCAAAAAATCTCGTATATTAGGGCACTCGTATCTTGAGGTACCACTGTACTGGACATAGAGTCCAAAACCACATTGATAAGGTTACTCAAGAGTTTTCTACAAACTGCTGAGAAACTTAGTGAGACCTTCAAGGATCTTAAAGAGAATGCCAAAAAAATGGAAAAGGACCATTCAAAAATTAAGCATGCACTGTCTGAAATGAAGAATAATATACAGAAATCCAACAGCAGACTAGAGGACTCCAAGAATCAAATCAAAGATCTGAAATATGAGGAAGCAAAAAACACCCAACCAGAAAAACAAAAAGAAAAAAGAGTCCAAAAATGTGAAGATATGCCGAAACCGGTTTGGCTCAGTGGATAGAGCGTCAGCCTACGGACTGAAAGGTCCCGAGTTTGATTCTGGTCAAGGGCATGTACCTTGGTTGTGGACACATCCCCTGTGGGGGGCATGCAGGAGGCAGCTGATCGATATCTCTCTCTCTCATCGATATTTCTCTCCTTTCCTCTGTAAAAAAAATAAAAAAAATTTTTTTTTTTAAATGTGAAGATAGTGTAAGGAGCCTCTGGGACAACTTCAAGCGTACCAACATCAGAATTATGGGGGTGCCAGAAGAAGAGAGAGAGCAAAATACTGAAAACCTATTTGAAGAAATACTGACTGAAAACTTTCCCTACCTGGTGAAAGAAATAGACTTACAAGTCCAGGAAGCACACAGAACCCCAAACAAAAAGAATCCAAAGAGGACCATACCAAGACACATCATAATTAAAATGCCAAGGGCAAAAGACAAAGAGAGAATCTTGAAAGCAGCAAGAAAAAAACAGTTAGTTACCTACAAGGGAGTACTCATATGATTGTCAGCTAATTTCTCAACAGAAACTATGCAGGCCAGAAGGGAGTGGCAGGAAATATTCAAAGTGATGAAGAGCAAGAATCTACAACCAAGAGTGCTCTACCCAGCAAAGCTATCATTAAGAATTGAAGGTTATCATTAAGAATTGATGAAGAGCTTCACAGACAAGAAAAAACTAAAGGAGTTCATCACCACCAAACCAGGATTATATGAAATGCTGAAGGGTATTCTTTAAGAAGAGGAAGAAGAGGAAAAAGGTAAAGATAAAAATTATGAACAAAGTGATAACAAATACATACCTATCAACAAGTGAATCTAAAAATCAAGTGAATAAGAAATCTGGTGAACAGAATAAACTGGTGAATAACAGAATTAGAGGCAGAGAAAGGGAATAGACTGACAATTCTCTGGGGAAAGCGGTATGAGAGGTACGGGAAGAGATTGGACAAAGGTCTTACACTTACGGATGAGGGCAGTAGCGGGGGTAAGTGCATGGGGTGGGAAATCAGGTGCAGGGGAACTATGGCGGGAAAAAAGAGGAGCATCTGTAATAAACTGAACAATAAAGATTTATTTAAAAAAAAGAACCTCACAGAAAAAATCAAATATTAAATAAATACAGCAAATGAGACATTTAAAAAGCTACTACAAAGGTTTAAAGAATGAAAAGGTATCTAACTAACTCAAACCATAGTAAGTAGTTGGAGATACACAATACAAGATCTAAAATATGAGATCAATAACATAAAGTACAGAGAGGAGTAAAAATGTAGTGCTTTTAGAATACACTGACACCTGCCTTTGAAAGTGATTTTGTGTTGCCCCATGCCCTGGTCATTGATATTGTAGAGAGAGGAACTGGTGAAAGTGTTTGCCCATGTTTGGAGGGTCCATTTTAATGTGCACAAATTTCATGCACCAGGTCTCTAGTATATCTAATAAAGAGTTAATGCCCAAAATATATAAAGAACTACAACTTGACAATAACAAAAACAACTACCCCAAATCCAATTCAAGATAAATAATGGGCAGAGGTTAGTGAAACAAGCCAGTCAAAGAAAGACAAGTACTCATATGTGGAATTTCATAAACAAAATGAACTATCAAGCAAAATAGAGATTCATAGATAGAGAGCAGACAGATAGCTCTGGTGGTGATGGTGGTGAAATGTTGGGGGAATTGGAGAGATTGAGCACAAAAAGAAGAAATAGAGAGCTTATGGGCATGAAAGGGCATGAAAAATGGTGTGGTGACTACAGGGGTGGGTTAGTTTAAGGGAAAGGGGGGATGAAGACAGTAGAGGGCACAGAGAGGATAAATGGTGATGGAAAAAATGTGGATATTAGTTACTAATAAAATAGCGCGAAATCTTTAAAAATATATTTATTTATTTATTTATTTATTTATTTATTTTCAGAGAGGAAGGGATAGGGAGAGATAGAAACATCAATGATGAGAGAGAATCATCTATTTGCTGCCTCTGCAAACCCTCTACTGGGGATCAAACCCGCAACCTGGGCATGTGCCCTTGGCCGGAATTGAACCCTTCAGTCCACAGGTAGATGCTGTATCCACTGAACCAAACTGGCCAGGGCATTAGCACAAAATGTTGTAACTGGATGGACCTGCAGAGTATTATAGTAAGTGAAATAAGTTAGATAAAGACAAATAACATATGATCTCATTTATATGTGGAATCTAAAAAACAGGTGAATAAACATAACAGAAACAGACCCAATAATATAGAAAACAATGTGATGGTTGCCAAAAGGGATGGGGCAGAAAGATAAATGATTAATTATGCTGTCTATATTGGCTCAATATTTGGATACCCATGTAAATACTAAGTACAAATATAGAAAAATATTTTAATGCTAGGGAATCAAGTTCCAAATGCTAGACAGAATTCTAATATTATTGAAATATGGGATGACTGATCATTGGCTTAGTAGTCTAAAGCTGTATTTTGAGAGAGAGAGAGAGAGAGAGAGAGAGAGAGAGAGAGCTGTCTGAAAAACTTATGGGTAACAATTTAAAATATTCAAGTCAAGGTCTGCTGGTGTTGCTCAGTGGTTGGGCATCAATCCATGAAGCAGAAGGTTACAGTTCAATTTTTGGTCAGGGCACATGCCAGGGTTGTGGGATCAATGCCTGGGGGAAGAGGAGGTGTATGCAGGAGACAGGTGATTGATGTATCTATCTATCTATCTATCTATCTATCTATCTATCTATCTATCTATCTATCCATCCCTCTCTCTTCCTCTCACTAAAATAAATAAAATATATTTAAAATATTCAAGTCAATTCTACTTTATAGGTACAATAAAAGAGACAATATTAGGGACAACAGAAGTAGACAACATTTCAGAGCTATTTTTTAGATTTGTAAGTAATGAATCAAAGACTGGGTAGGCTAAAACACAGCACACAAAACATTCAAGGATACATTTCATTCCAAAGAGGATGCTGAACTTGTAAATGAGCTTTAGAACTGCACATTCCATATAAAATGGGAAGAGATCTTTTGGACACGACATAAGCTGCAGTTTGCTCTGTCCTATCTCACTCTATGGATTTATAGCAATTTCCCAGGTGAAAAACCATTCCATCTCAGAAACCATGTGTGGCTTACATATTTGTCATTCTTACTATGGTATAGCATAAATAAATCATGGGCATTGGGTCAGGAAAGCAGCTTGTAAAGTGATTCATGGAGCCAGAAATACCATTTCCTTGGAATGTGTACTTTATTACAGTAAACCTCAGAATAAGATACAATTTTCTGGCTCAAGAAGCAGCTTTTCAACCAGGATACCTGGACAGCCCTTGATCATAATAGGACTCAATCCACCACATTCTCAGTGCTGGCAAGTACCTGCCCCAGAACTGTTCTTTTTAATATTAAATACTAAATTCCAAAGGCATCCCTTCTGAGTGAATTATTATGGTGACAGAACTATAAAATAAATTTAAGTGCATCCATTCTCTTTTCTCCTTTGTCCTTTGTCTTTGTCTTTATTTACTCACTTAGGATTTTAAGGTTCCCATTGTCAAATTTATCTCTAATCCTTCTCCCAGTCTTTAAAAGTCATAAATCAAGAGAAGCCCTTTTGGTGTTTAAAATAAAAGATCAGGATTGGGAAGATGGATGCTGACAGGAAGGCAGACTGCAAGACAGTGTGTGAGTGAAAGAACGAAAGGAAAGTGTGTGGACATACAGGGAGTGTATATTTGTGGGTGAGGGTCAACTATACTCCAAGGGACTGTTGGGGACTATTGGACCGGGCTCCCCTGACTGAGCAGCCAACTCTGCTGCTGAAATCTCCCCTGGAGCAATGGGCTCTACCATGGAGATCGTGCCATCTTGAAGGAAAGAGTGGCTGTTATTGGAAGCCTATATATCCTGCAACTCTACAAACAGAACACCCAGGGACCAACTGCAAACCCAGACACCGGATCTCAGGCAGAGCAAATAGGCTAACTCAGAGGAGCACTGTACCCTCTCAAGGAAAGGTCACATTACGCCTAAGGAAAGAAGAGAGAGAACTACATAAGCAGACACCGGGAGAAGAGATAATGGGAGACAAAGAAACAGCCTGCATAAGAAAGAAAAGGCGGCATCATCAGAAAAGGAAGTAAATGAAATGGAGGAGGGCAACCTATCAGAGAAAGAATTCACAGAAATGGTCATAAGGAGGCTGAAAAGAATGGAAGACAAATTCAACAATATGAGTAAGAACCAAGAGGAAATGAAGAAGAACCAAGAAATGAAAAATAATATCAATATTATAAAGAACTCACTAGAAAGTATCAATAATAGAGTAGAAGAAGCAGAGTATCACATCAGTGAGCTAGAAGATAAGGTAGGAAAAAATACCTAACCAGAGCAGCATCTAGAAAAAAAATTAAAAAACAGGAGGAGAGCTTAAGGGAACTTTGGGACAATATGAAACAAAACAACATTCACATAATAGAGGTGACAGAAGAAGATGAAACTAAGCAAAGAAAAGAAAACCTGTTTCAAGAAATAATGACAGAAAACTTCAATGATATAGGGAAGAAAAAACTCACACAAATACAAGAAGCTCACAGAGTCCCAAACAAAATGAACCCTAAAATACTGATGCCAAGGCATATTATAATTAAACGGGCAAACACCAATGACAAAGTAAAAATCTTAAAAGTGGCCAGAGAGAGAAACAGAAGGTTACCTACAAAAGATTCCCCCATCAGACTAGGGACTGATTTCTTAAAAGAAACACATTAGGCCAGAATAGAATGGAATGTAATATACAAAGTCATGCAAAGGAAGGGTCTGAATCAAAGAATACTGTACCCAGCAAGGCTATCAATGGAAATTGAGGGTGAAATCAGGAGCTTCACAGACAAAAAAAGACTAAGGGAGTTTACTACCATCAAACCAGCAATGTAAGAAATGCTAAAGAGTCTTCTCTAAAAAGAAGAAATGGGAAGTGAAGAAGGAAAACAGGGGTAAAGAATAAAAATGGCAACAAGTACTTATCAATAATAACTTTAAATGTAAATGGATTAAATGCTCCAATCAAAAGACATAGAGTAACTGAATGGATAAGAAAATATGACCTATATATCTGCTGTCCACAGCAAACCCACCTCAGAAAAAAGATGTACACAAACCGATGGTGAAGGATGCAAAAAGTTTTTCAGATGAACAGAAATGAAAAAAAAAAAAGCTGGTGGAGCGATACTTATATCTGACAAATTAGGTCTCCAAATGAAATATATAACAAGAGATAAGGAAGGCCACTTCATAACACACTAAAGGAAGCAATCCAACAAGAAGAAATAACATATACACACCAATACAGGAGCACCCAATATAGGAACACCCAAATACTTAAAAAAATTTCTGGAGGATATCAAGGGAGAAAGAGACAGCAATACAATACATACTAGGGGACTTCAATACCACACTATCACCATTGGACAAATTCTCTAAACAAAAAAATCAGCAAAGAAACATCAATCCTAAATGACTCACTCGACCAGATAGAATTAATTGACACCTTCAGAACATTTCACCCCAAAGTCACAGAATATACATTCTTCTCAAGTGTACCTGGGTCATTTTCAAAGATAAATCATATATTGGGTCACAGGCAAAGTCTCTTCAAATTCAAGAAGATAGAAATCATATCAAGCATCTTCTCAGATCACAGTGGCATAAAATAATCCAAAAAAAACCAAACACCTGGAGGCTAAATAGCCTGCTATTAAACAATGACTAGGTTATCAGAGAGATCAAAGAAGAAATAAAAAACATCATGGCAACAAATGACAATGAAAACACAACAATACAAAATCTATGGGACACAGTGATAGCAGTCTTGAGAGGGTAGTTCATAGCTCTCTCTACAAGCCTACTGAAAAAAAAAAAAAAACAAGAAACAAAGGTAATAATTTACCTAACCTTACAACTCAAAGTTAGAAAGAGAGCAACAAGAAAAGCCCAGTGTAAGCAAAGTAAGGAAATAATAAGGATCAGAGCAGAGATAAATGACATAGAAACAAACAAACAACAACAACAACAACAACACAATACAGAAGGTAAAAAAAAATAAAACCAAGAGCTGGTTCTTTGAAAGGATAAATAAGACTGATGAACCTATAACCAAGCTTACCAAGAAGCAAAAAGAAAGGAAAATCAGAAATGAAAGAGGAGAAATAACAAAAGACCCCAATGAAATACAAAGGATTGTTAAAAAATACTATAAACAACTCCATTCCAACAAACTGGACAATCTGGAGGAAATAGACATTCCTAGAAAAATACAACCTTCCAAAACTCAATCAGAAAGAATCTAAAAAATCTCAATAGGCCAATAACTATGGAAGAAATTGAAGCACTCATCAAAAAGCTTCCAGCAAACAAAAGCCTTCACAGGGGAGTTTTAGCAAATATTCAAAGAAGAACTAAAACCTATCCTCCTGAGACTATTCCAAAAAATTCAAGAGGAAGGAACACTTCCAAGCTAATTCTATGAAGCCACCATTACCCTAACCAATACAGGAGTCACCAAACCAGCAATGCAAGAAATGTTAAAGGGTCTTCTGTAAAAACACAATGAAAGAGAAACAGGCCAATATCCCTCATGAACATAGATCCCAAAATTCTCAACAAAATTCTAGCAAATCAGATCCAGCAGTACATCAGAAAAATCATACACCATGACCAAGTAGGATGTATTTATCCCGGGGATGCAAGGATGGTAAAAATCCGCAAATCAATAAATGTGACAAATCACATAAACAGATTGAGAGATAAAAATCACAGTCATATTAATTGATGCAGAAAAAGCATTTGACAAAATCCAACACCCTTTCTTGTTAAAAACTCTCAGCAAGGTGGGAATAGAAGGATCATACCTCAACATAATAAAAGCCATATATGACAAACCCACAGCCAACATCATACTTAATGGGCAAAAACTAAAACCATTTCCTCTAAGAACAGGAATAAGACAGGGATACCCACTCTCACCACACCTGTCCGACAAAGTACTGGAAGTATTGCAATTGACAAGAAGAAGAAATAAAAGGTATCCAAATTGGAAAAGAAGAAGTAAAGCTGTCCTTATTTGCAGATAACATGATATTGTACATAAAAAACCCGAAAGATTCCATAAAAAAACTAAGAGACTTAATAAATGACTTTGGCAATGGAGCAGGATACATAATTAATGCCAAAAAATATATTGCATTTCTATACACCAATAGTGAACTTATAGAAAGAGAGTCTAAAAAAGCAATCTCATTTAGCATCACACCAAAAAAAAAAAAAAATTAAGATACCTGAGTGCTCAGTGTGCCTTCCAGCCCGGCCACTTTCCCGCGATCACACCCTTGGACTCTCAGCATGGCCCCCAAACACTCCTCCTCGCTCCCACCTCAAACGAAGAAAACGAAACTGGCTCCAGCCCCCAAGCCGGAGAAGAAGCCCACTCCCGCCCGCCCCGCCGCCCCCCCGCCCCCCCCCCCCGCCCGGACGTGCCAAAGGAAGGAAAAAGAACAATAAGAAGCAACTGAACATATTGATGAAGTACAAAATGAAGTACAGTGGTACCTCGAGATACAAGTGCCATAACATACGAGATTTTTGAGATACGAGCCCTTGAATGAGTGATTTTTGCTTTGAAATACGAGCAACATTTGAGATAGGAGTAATCGCGCAGATCAGCCAGCTGCACATAACCCACCAGTTTACCGTGACTCGAGCGTCTCATAGTTTCCCATGCCTCAAGGTTACGGAACGAATTAAACTCGTATCTGGAGGTACCACTGTAGATAGACTTAATGAACAAGCCAGTGAGGAGATTTTGAAAGTAGAACAGAAATATAACAAACTCCGCCAACCATTTTTTTCAGAAGAGGTCAGAATTGATCGCCAAAATCCCAAAGTTTTGGAAACAACATTTGTCAACCATCCACAAGTATCTGCACTGCTTGGGGAAGAAGATGAAGAGGCACTGCATTATTTGACAAGAGTTGAAGTGACAGAATTTGAAGATATTAAATCAAGTTACAGAATAGATTTTTATTTTGATGAAAATTCTTACTTCAAAAATAAAGTTCTCTCCAAAGAGTTTCATCTGAATGAGAGTGGTGATCCATCTTCAAAGTCTATTGAAATCAAATGGAAATCTGGAAAGGATTTGACAAAATGTTCAAGTCAAACACAGGATAAAGCCAGCAGGAAGAGATAGCATGAGGAACCAGAAAGCTTCTTTATCTGGTTTACTAACCATTCTGATGCAAGTGTAGATGAGTTAGAAGTCATCAAAGATGACTTCTTTGTAAGGCCAAATCCTTTACAGTACTACTTGGCTCCTGAAATGGATGATGAAGAAGGGGAAGGAGAAGAAGATGATGATGATGAAGAGGAAGAGTTGGAAGATATTGATGAAGAAGGGGATGAGGATGAAGGTGAAGAAGATGAAGATGATGATGAGGAGGAAGAAGGAGAGGAAGATGAAGGAGAAGATGACTAATGAACACAGATGGATTCCAACCTTTTTAAATTTTCTCCAGCCCCTGGGAGCAAGTTGCAGTTTTCCCCCCTTCCCCTTTGTGCTCAGTCACCCTGTTTTTGAGGTCTTTTTTCTCTCCTTTACACCATGGTTCTCACCTTATTTGGGGGGGATGTAATTGAGCAGAATATAGTAGAAAAAGAATCTTTGCTCCTTTCTGTTCCAAATTCATTTTTATCCCTTCCTGTTTCAAGAAAAACTTAATGGAATCAATACCACTGTGCTCTGTGGGAAAAAAGAAAACCTTCTGCTTCCTTAGCTCTGCTGGGAGCTGGAGGTTGCTAGGCCCCTGTGTAGTAGTGGATAGAATTCTAGCTTTTTCCCTCCTTTCTCTGTATATTGGGCTCAGAGATTACACTGTATCTCTATGTGAATATGGACAGTTAGCTTTTACTAACATGTATCTGTCTACTTTCTCTTGTTTCAAAAAAGAAAAAAAAACTTAAAAAAGGGGAGGGGTTATAGAAGGTGAGCAAAAGGGTGCGTTTGAGATGTTTGGGTGGGTTAAGTGGGCATTTTGACAACATGGCTTCTCCTTTGGCATGTTTAATTGTGATGTTTAACGGATATCCTTGCAGTCTAATGATGACTTGAGTCCTGCCACTCAATGGGAGAATCAGCAGAACCTGTAGGATCTTATTTGGAATTGACATTTCTCTATTGTAATTTTGTTCCTGTTTATTTTTAAATTTTCTTTTTGTTTCACTGGAGAGAAAAGATGATGCTCAATTTTAAATGTTAAAAGTGTACAAGTTGCTTTGTTACAATAAAACTAAATGTGTACACACACACAAAAAAAATTAAGCTACCTAGGAATAAACTTAACTAAGAAGCTAAGAGACCTATATGCAGAAAACTACAGGACACTGAAAAAAGAGATAGAGGAAGACATAAACAGATGGAAGAACATACCATGTTCATGGGTTGGTAGAATCAACATCATTAAAATGTCCACACTACCCAAAGTAATCTATAGATTCAATGTACTCCCCATTAAAATACAATGACATTTTTCACAGACCTAGAAAGAACTCTTCAAAAATTCATCTGGAATAAAAACAGACCCAGGATAGCTGCAGCAATACTGAGAAAGAAGAACAAAGTAGGTGGGATCGCAATACCAGATTTCAAACTGAATTACAAAACCATCGTTCTCAAAACAGCCTGTTACTGGCACAAGAATAGACATATAGACCAATGGAATAGAATAGTGAACCCAGAAATCTACCGAAACTACTATGCTCAATTAATATTTGACAAAGGAGGCATGAACATACAATAGAGTCAAGACAATCTCTTCAATAAATGGTGTTGGGAAAATTGGACAGATATATGCAAAAAAAAAAAAAAGGAAGAAAGAAAGAAAAACTAGACCACCAACTTACACCACACACAAAAATAAACTCAAAATGAATAAAGGACTTAAACATAAGACAGGAAACCATAAAAATACTAGAGGAATCCACAGGCAGTGTAATCTCAGACATATGCCGTAGGAATTTCTTCACTGATAGCACTCCTAGGGCAATGGAAACTAAAGAGAAAATAAACAAATAGGACTTCATCAAAATAAAAAGCTTTTGCACAGCAAAAGAAACCATCAAAAAAACAACAAGAAAGCCCACTGAATGGGAGAATGTATTTGCCAATGTTATCACCTATAAAGCTTTGATCTCCAACCTTTACAGGGAACTCATACAACTTAACAAAATGAAGATAAATGATCCAATCAAAAACCCGGCAACGGATCTAAATAGATATTTTCGAAAGAAGATAGAACGCCAAGAGACATCTGAAAACATGCTCAAAATCACTAATTAACCGAGAGATGCAAATTAAAATAATGGGATACCAACTCACACCTTTCAGAATGGCTATCATCAACAAATCAACAAACGACAAGTGCTGGCGAGGATGCAGAGACAAAGGAATCCTCGTGCACTGCTGGTGGGAATGCTGAGTGGTACAGCCATTGTGGATAACAATATGCAATTTTGCCCCAAAAAACTAAAAATGGAACTCCCATTTGACCCATTAATTCCACTTCTAGGAATATATCCCAAGAAACCAGAATTACCAATCAGAAAGGATATATGCACAATTCACCATAGCTATGATTTGGAAACAGCCTAAATGCACATCAGCAGATGACTGGGTTAGAAAACTATGATACATCTACACAATGGAATAATACGCTGCTATAAAAAAGAAGGAATTCTGACCATTTGCAGCAGTATGGATGGAATTGGAGAGAATTATGCTAAGTGAAATAAGCCAGGCAATGAAAGAAAAATACCACATGATCTCACTCATTTATGGATAATAAAGAACATTATAACCTGATGAATAAAAACATAGATATAGAGGCATTGAACAGACTGTCAAATTATAGGGGGAAGACTGGGGAATGTTGGGGAATGGGGAAAGAGATCAACCGAAGGACTTGTATGCAAGCACAGCCGATGGACACAAGACACTGGGAGGGTGGATGAGGACATGTGCCAAGGGTAGGGGAGGCTGGAGAAACATCAATGGGGGAAAACAGGAGATATATGTACAGCTGTTCGTAATACTTTAAACAATAAAATAAAATTTAAAATAAATAAGTAAATAGATGAATGAAAATTATAAAAATCAAGGTACTGTGAACTTCTTGATAACTCAATAAGGAGCATGAGTAAGAGCGATCCTGGGAACAAAGTTGCAAAGGCATTCTCTGGGCTTGAGGGCCTACAAATGCAATCAGTGTGATTTGTATACATATTATCTGTACTTTAAACCAGGATTGGCCATAGCTCCATACTCTTATTTAAGAATACTGGAAATAGAATCAGTTGTAAAGGTTATATTTTGCTGAACTCCTAAGGATTTTTACATAAAGCTCTAAGTATAACATGAAGCTATCTTTTATGTCTGTAGAAATATGAATAAAATGCTTAGATTGCTCAAAAAAGCAAAAGAAAAAAACTAAACCACATTTCTAGTTATCAAAAAGAACTACATTGAGTGGCCAGATTATTATGATCTCTAAATGCATAATAATCTGGCCACTCAGTATATATATATTAGAGGACCGGTGATCACAATAATCTGGCCACTTAGTGTACTTTTAAGCCAAGATGCCAAACAGTTTTAGCTAGACAAAAAAAAATGCTAATCCTAATCAATCTCACTTTGACTTACTGAAGCCTCCATGCCACAGGCCAGCTTCCTCTTGTAGACACACTGGAGAAAAAGACACACTCTATTATACCATAGAACTGACACCAATCCCTGACGCCAAATGAGGCAAATTTACTTTTATTCTATAAAGACCTACTTGAATAATCATTATGTTTTGTGGCCAACAATTCATACAAAAAGTTGCAGTGCTTATACTATATTCATTTATATTAAGAAACAGGCCAAGAGAAAAAAAAGGAGTCTAATGCATTAGCCTCTTCAAGCCTTCCCAAATCATTGAAATTATTGGACTGTACACAACCCAAGGTGTTCAAAATGTGAGCATGATGCTCAGCTGGGTGTGGAATCACGAGGTCACTGGTTCAATTCTCTGTCAGGGCATATGCCCAGTTGCGGGCTTAATCACCAATGTGGGGCATACAGGAGGCAGCCAATCAATGATTCTCATCAATGATGTTTCTATCTTTCTCTCCCTCTCCCTTTCTTTCTGAAATCAATAAAAATGTATTTTTTTAAAAAAAGAACAACTGGACTTAAAAGAAAATTCTTTTTAAAAATGTGAGCATGAAGATTGGAGGTCAAGGTAAATGACAATAATTAAATCATAAACATAAAAAAGCTCAAAGCTTTCCAGTTAATAAAAAAGAGAGGAAAGAAATGAATATGGGAATTCTCAGTAACTATAAACCACATTTTGAAGACAATGTGATCTCTCATATATCTCAAGGGAGACAAGTCTTTTTAAGTCCTGAGTAGAAAATCTTGTCATATTGTGTTGTAAGACATTATACATTTTATTCCTTTAAGCTGATTCTTCATCATTGACCATACTCTCCAACAAATTTTCTAAAAAGAAATAAGTAACAAAAGTTCTTTAGTTAATATATACTAAAACTGCTGAAAACAAGAGATAAGACATGTTCTTTCTTAATGACTTCCCTGGCTCACTTATACATCTGTGTCTTTGTAGAACAGAAGAGGCAGTAGATCATTTACATGGTCATGAGTTGTTTCTCACTAGGAAATACCACAAATCTTTGTAACCTGTCAGGCAGTGTAAATAAACACTGCAGCCAACATGCTGTGAAATGAATCACACTCTAGAGAGTTAACCAGTTTGAGGGATGAATGAGAAAATGGCACTTACGAAAGTGTTTACTTCTCAATAAGCTTAAATTCTTCATCTGGCAGCAAAAAGGATACTTTTTGTTGGTAATGTGAAAATTGAGGCCAACTGCAAATTTTATTTAGTATTTTGTAGGAAATACATTTTAAGGACCATCAGAATAGACATGTGAGTTTCATAGAATTTCTTTACATAGAAATTATGACATCATGTCAATTTCCCTCTTCGAAGTGTTAATTATGCTTTGGATGCATTTTAAATTGATTGATAAGTTAAGTGCACTTTGAAAAAGTACCTAGTACTAATTTATATTTTAGTATTTGGATGATATATTTCAAGACATACATTTAAAAACTGCCAAGAGTCTTGAGAAAGATGAATAAAGATGAGAAATTGCATTTGCCTCAATTCTATTACTATTTAAACACGGTACTACAAAATGCCATCTTCAATTGACCTTGATTCGAAGTCTAAAAAAACAGCAAAAACCAAACAAACTCAAAACCATTTATCTAGAAAATAAGGAAATGTCACAATACATTCTATATCCTATATATTATAGTAACTGATTAATATCCACTTATCCTAGTATAGACAATCAATCAGTAGTTCTCCTAGAATTGAAAGGTTTTTTAATTGGGCCATAGTTGACTAAGGTTTCAAACTAAAACATGAAGATTCTTCCTGTCATTAAGGGCTATGACTCCTTTTGAAGTTTACAATGTGTTTCCCTTTCAGTTTCCTCCTTTGTAAAGAGAGCCCCATATTAAATAGACATAAACATTAACAAATAGTCTTGAAAAAATGTAAAGTAATAAATGTAAAAAAAAATAAAAGGACAGATTTCTTTTTGCTAAGAATTTAAACCATCAAGACAGCTTTATTATCTTTCTTACTGCATGTGAAATAAAGTATGTAATCTCTAGGTGTGAGCAGAAACTTAATGAGTGTTCTACCCATCCTTGTGACCCTTGTTTATACATTTTTTTGCTCCACATTCCCCACATCCCAGGTTCTCTCTGCTTTGGATCCTCTGATGCTGAATAAGATGGAAGCTCAGGTGGAAGGCCTGCCTGCTCTTGGTGCAGCAGCAGGTTTCTCTTCCAAGTGGATCCTCTGGTGTGGGAAGAAGCCTGACAGGTCCCTGAAGGCAAGCTGTAGTTGTTGCGCTCATAGGGCTTATTCCTAGTGTGGATATATTGGTGTTGTGCTCGCTGCTTCCTGAGGAAAGAGCTGCTGCTAATTGTGTATCTGAACTCCTGGCACATGTACAGCTTCTTCCCAATGTGGACCCTCTGGTGCTAAATGAGTTTGGAACTCTGGCTTAAGGCTTTCCCACATTCATAAGGATTTTCTCCATGGTGAAAATCATTCATGGTGATTTTCTCTGGTGCTAAGCCACATCTGAACTGTGGATGAATGTTTTCCCATATTCCCTACATTAATAGTCTCTCTCCAGTGTGGATTCTCTGGTGCTTAATTTCATCTGACCTCTGACTGAAGGTCTTGCTACACTCAGAACATTCTTAAGGTTTTTCTCCATTGTGAACTCTCTGATATCTAATAAGGTTGAAGCTCTGTCTGAAAGCTCTCCCACATCCTTACAAATGCACAGTTTCTCCTAATTGTGAATTCACTGGTGCCTGACATGTAAACTGTGGATGAAGGCTTTCTCATAGTCACTCCATGCATTGGGTTTCTCCCGAGAATAGATGCTCTGATGTTTTACCGTATCTCAACAGCATGTAAAGCTCCTGTCATTGGTGCTGCATTGATATGGCACCCTTCCAAGTGGCCTCTGCCATCTGTTGCAAAGCCTGTGTTTAGGATGACATCTGATCTGGACAGACTGTTCTTATGGCCATTCTGCCTTCCAGTTTTCTCATAAACAACTGGGTATTGAGGGGAGTCTCTGGACCTCCTTCCAGCTTCCTCATTCCCACAAAGGTCCAGAAACCCCAGTGCCAGGAGAGTCCCCTCACACAGTCCTGGCATCCTCTCTCCATTGTGTCTCCCTTCTTCTAAAGGCACCTGCTGTGGTTTCAACCCCGCACTCTGAGCTCAGCAGCTGGAGCAGCACAGTCAGAAATCTAGCTGCCACTTGATGCCTGTGCTAGGAAAGCTGTGCATATGTCCATCAAGGTGTCCCTCTCTATGGCATTCAGAAAACCCAGGCCCAACCTCCCCTCCCTGCAGAAACACCAGGAGTGGGGACACCTGTTGGCTCTGCTGTTTTCGTGCTCCACCAAGAACAAGCCCATTAGCTTTTCAACCAATCCTCAAATGTCCACAATAGGGCAGGTTTTCAGCTCAGGAAAACCCTTTGGATGCTCTTCCAGTATTAGTGATTTCTATCATCCAATATACATCTAGACAGAGAAGCAAACTTACTCTGCCAATCAGGTTCCCTTTTCACCTAGATCACTTTTTTTTTTTAATATGTTTGTATTGATTTTAGAGAGTGGGTAGGGAGGAGAAAGAGAGAAACATTGATGAGAGAGAAACACTGATTGGCTGCCTTCTGCACACCTGCTATGGAGATTGAACCAACAACCCAGTCAAGGCATATGGACTGGAATTAAATTGGTGACCTCCTGGTACATGGGATAACACTCAGCCAACTGAGCCACACTGACCAGGGCCAAACCACTTACTGTTATGGACCCTACCATGAAAATAAACAAGCAGTATGTAAAATCTAAGAGTTTTAGATACATGTATAGAGAGAGAATGTAAATGTTTACTACGTAATACTAACACTGGCTTATTAGAAATTATATTTTTCAAAATTATATGAAGAAAAAGATTAAAGTCATTTAAGATCAATATTTTTTTTAATCTTACAATCTTTTGATATCATAGGACAATTGTTCATCTCAATATGTAATAAAAAATTAATCAAGGATTAAACAAACTATGGAAATAAGTATACAAGTAAAAATATAAGACCCAAATTTTTATTCCATTTGGTTATACTGAACTTCTTTATATATTCAATAAAATAGTGTTAGACATTATGGATCTAAGTTGAAAGAGAGACAATCTCTGTACTCAGGAGTTTATGTAGTTCAAGGGCTGATAAACTATGGTCCCTGGGCCAACTTTACCCTGTTGCCTATTTTTTTTACATTATTATTATTATTGTTGTTGTTGTTAATTGTGATAAAATATACATAACATAAAGTTTACTACTTTACCATTTTCCCAGTGTACAATTCAATGGCATTAAATGTATTTACAATGTTGTACAATCACCATCATTATCCATTCCCAGAACTTTTTCACATTTTAAAATAGAAATTCTGTACATAGTAAATACAATCTCCTGAATTCCACTTCTCCAGGCCCTAGTAATCTCTATTCTACTTTCTGTCTGTATGAGTTTGCTTACTCTAAGTATCTCAGATAAGTGGAATTATCCTTTTGTGTCAGGCTTATTTTACTTAGCATAATGGTTTCAAGGTCCATCTATTTTATAACATGTGCCAGAATTTAATTTCTTTTTAAAGGCTGAATAGTCTATTGTTTGATCACATTATATTTTGTTTATCCATTCTATGTTAATGAACACCAGGGTTGCTTCCATCTTTTGGCTATTGTGAATAATGCTGCTATAAACATTGGTGTACAAGTGTATGAGTCCCTCCTTTGAATTCTTTTAGGAATATACAAAGTTGTGCCATTTTGTAAATAAAGTTGTACTGGAACACAACCACACGTATTTGTTTACATATTGTTTATGGTTGCTTTATACTACAATGAGTTATTTTTTAATCTGTCTCTTTACATAAAAAAGCTTGCTGACTCCTGTTATAGTTCATTATAGTAAGATGTGGGAGGGGTGAAGAGAAGCAATTTTGTCTTATGTGGGCTTTGTGAATGTCACTGCCTTCATGCATGTTTTGAAGGGGACAATGGGAAGGAGGTCATTAGATCTTAACAACACTACCTTGCCGAGACCGGTTTGGCTCAGTGGATAGAGTGTCAGCTTGCGGACTGAAAGGTCCCGGGTTCGATTCCGGTTGGGGGCATATACCTTGCTTGTGGGCACATCTCCACTGTGGGGCGTGCAGGAGGCGGCTGATCGATGTCTCTCTCTCATCAATGTTTCTGACTTTCTATCTCTCTCCCTTCCTCTCTGTAAATAAATCAATAAAATAAAAACAAAAAACAAAAAAACAAAACAAAAAAACCACACTACCTTGAAAAAATTATTCATATCCAGTTTTCACTCTGAGGTTAGGGTCACCATGCTAACTTATTAAATTAAAGCATTTAGGCTTTACAAACTATATTTCAGCACTTCACTGAGTTTTACATTTTATGATTATAGTCTAACTATAGAACCTTATTTTTTCAACATTGCATTCTCCCTTGGATTCTGAAAAATCACACTTTCCTGATTTACCACCTATCTCACATCATTTCTTCTCTGTCTCATTTATTGGATCCACTCCCCTCCTTCACATGTTGAATTCTCTAGTATTCAATCTTAGGACCTCTTCTCATTTTATACACTTACTAGAGGCCCAGTGCACAAATTTGTGCACAGGTGGGGTCTGGCCAGCATGGCCCCAATCAGGGTGTATTGGGGCCGGGCCTGTTGGGAGGAAGAGAAGGCAGGAGATTGGCTGGCTGGCCTGCCCCAATTGGGGCCTGATCAGGGCCTGGCTGTCTGAAGGGAGGGGCCCAGGGCGATTGGCTGGCAGGCACCACCCCTGATGGGTTGGGGGTGGAAACAACTGTGGGAAGGGGCTGTGGGCCGACTAGCCCTGCCCCTGACTGGGGTGGGGGGGCATATCCGGGGTCAGCAGCCAAGGGAGGGGCCATGGGTGCTGGCCAGCCAGGTCTGCCCCTGAATGGAGTGTGGCCAATTGGGGGTGGACTAGTGAGAGGGACTGCAGGCCAATCTGGGTGGGGTGGGTCGATTAGGGCCAGAGCCCGCCAGGGGGAAGGGCTGTGGGAGGTAGGCCGTGGGCTCTGCCCCCTGATCAGGGTGGGAGAGGCTGATCAGGGGCAGGGCCAGCTTGGGGGAGGAGCCACAGGAATTTAGCCAGTTGCCGCTCCCCCCCCCCGCTCCACGATCGAACTGGTTTGCTGGCTGCTGTAGGTGTCATAGCAACCGGTTGTTCTGGTTGTTCCAGCATTCCAGTTGCTGGCTTTTTATATATATAGATTCATTCCCTTTTGTTTGAGCTCCAAACCTATAGATAACCAATTGTCTACAGGATAGTTCTAGCTTAATGTCCTATATCTCAGAGGACCACATCAACATCTATGTAGTTTCTCTACCAGAGACATCTGTCATCCTGAACTCCACAACTTCGTAACCCACCACATACAATCAATAACCAATAAGTCATGCCTTTTTTGTCTTTTAAATATTTCTGAAAAATTTCTTATACCTCGTAAGCACTGTGTTATGTCAGGATCTAAACAACTCTAGATTATTACAGTTCTCATAACTTTAGTTTTTTTCCTCTACACTCCATTCTTCATAGCAGAATCATGTATCTAAAATACATATAGGCTAGAGCAAAAGTAGGTTTACATCTGTGAGTATATGAAACACAGAATTTATTCATGTATTATTGTTTATTAATTAATGTACTATTTTTGAAATGAACACTTGTAAACATACTTTTGCCCAATCCTGCATATACTCAAATTATTTAATAGCTTCCAACATGGGCCCCAATGATCATCACAGCTTGGTGGTATTCACAACCTTTTCTAGCCTCTTTTTTACATTATACCAGTGCTGATCTGTATGATGAATAGAAGATGGAAGAAGTGATGTTATCACTTTCAAGATTAGGTTATAAAAGATACTGTGGCTTCTGTCTTCCGTGGCCTCTTACTCGGATCACTAACTCTGCAGAAAGCCAGCTGCTATTCTGTGAGCATCTCTACAGAGAGGTCCATTCAGTGAAAAAATGAGGAATCCTGCAAACAGCCAGCACTCTTCTCAACAGCCTTATGAGTTAGCCATCCTACCCATAGCTCCAAAAGCCACAATATTGCTTCAGATAATGGGGTTACCAGCTAATAGATTATCTGCAATTTCATGAGAGATTTGGGACTTGAAGTGCACAGCTAAGTGCTTAATGAATTCCTAACTATCAGAAACTGAGGCAATGATTGTTTTAACCCACTAAATTTGGGGTAATTTGTCATGTAGCAATAGATACTTAATACAGAGGATAAGGACCAAATTCCTTGGCATGGTACATAAAGCCTTAGTACATGAACTATGGTTATGATTCTCTCTTCCATTACTTATTCTAACTTATGCTCCAATGATACATATTACTTATAATTCTCTACATCTATCCAGCTATCCAGCTTTTAAAATCCTTTTCTAGTATCATGACCTCCTATAAGGTGTCCCTGTATCATCAATTCATACTCTTCATTATGTCTCATTATAATTTGACTACTGCCAGAATTCCATGTTATCTTTATACACAGTACATTACAGGGTTAGCTGCACAGAAAAGTTTGAATTAAGTTGATATGGGAATGGTACAGTGTGGCCATGCACAAATAACTTTATGTATATGCCTCCATTTTTTACCTTGACCATGCTTTTAATGTTTTTATTTGTTTATCTCCCCTTAGCATCTAAAATAGGTATTCAATAAACACTTTTTGAATAAACAGACATGTTTTTGTTTTTGAAAAAGACAAAAACACACATTTCACAACCTCTTAAAATGTACAACTTATCAAGAATTGTGCAGAACCTGCAATTATGATTCTCATCTACTTTTAATTATTCTAACTCAAGAAACAAACGTTTTCAACACTAGAAAAGAAAAAAGCTATAGAAATGTACAGAATGTACTTTGGGCAATCCATATCTAAAACAAATTTTGTTGTTATTATTAAAAAAGCAAAACGTGGAATTTAGGTGCTCGAGTTCAGATCAGTATTTCCCATCCTTGTTCACACCATGGAACACATACAAAATTATAGCATTTGTACAGAAAACTGAGATAAGATAAGGCTGCTTT
This sequence comes from Lasiurus cinereus, assembly GCA_011751065.1. Taxonomy (NCBI): domain Eukaryota; kingdom Metazoa; phylum Chordata; class Mammalia; order Chiroptera; family Vespertilionidae; genus Lasiurus; species Lasiurus cinereus. The sequence continues at coordinate 2,138,813 of JAAGEH010000011.1, read as the reverse complement.
TGGCCCATATGTGAAACGTCATTGTAACAGCATTTTGCACCCTGAATCATATATATTGAATTCTCTTAGAATGCCTTTAAAATTAAATATAGCAATTTTGCCTAAAAGTAGAATATTTCAGAATTTCCTTTCCAACACTTAAAGAAATAAACAAAATACAGTAAAAGCCTGGAAAATAGTCACCTGCATGAACCAAATAAGACAAAGGGCATAATCTCACTTTAGCTACAGCTAAAGAAAAAAAATAATCTGGTGGGGAATGGAGTTCTTAACTGTATTTTAAGCCCAAAAACAACACCAAGGTCAGAAATGAGGTAATAAAACTGTGATAATTCCCAGTAACCATCCCAAATTTGGAGGAAAAAAAAGATTAAAAAGGTGACTTGACAGCTTAAAAAATGAAAGTTAGTAGAAAGACGTATCTATAGGATATGATGGTTTCTAGGGCTTCTAAAAGATTTTGCAAGGAAAAAAAAAAAAGGCAACTGAATAGACAGACATGTCCCTGCGCCTTGTGCTTGAGCAGATAGAAGGAGCAACTAAATCGAATAACATCCACCTGGAATTGATAAATTAGACACAGCTGGTGAGACAATTCACAGCTGGGAAGGACAGCAGTCTCCAGCAGAATGGTTAGGTTGGTGAGAGACACGCGTCCACTCGGCCGAGACGAACAGAAAGAAATTGCACTGCACCAAGACCGCATCCCTTGGAGACAAGTGTAACTCCAATTGTGGAAAGGAAGTCCAGAGCGATGCTGGTGGCTGGGGAATCCCTGAGAGGCTGTGCCCAGAAAGGCAGCCCAAAGAGCTGCCCGCGCCGCATTGTCGTGGGGGAAGAGAAATTCGTAGTCCTGTGGTTGTTTTGCCACTGTTTTGTCTTTGCTTTTAAGATGGCAAGCCCCCTCCCTGCTTGCACCACCATAAGCATGCCTCAGCTTCTGTAATCTCAACTTGCTTCCTCTGCTTCTGCTCCAGCAGAGACTATTGCCAGTCAAGCTTCTGCTGTCTCAGGTTGCTACCTTCATCTAAGCCTGGGAATCCAATCAGAATACAGCTTGGAAGTGACATCTGTCAGGGGTGGGGCGGCAACTGCTCCGGAGGTAGGCGCAGGGGCCCTGCTAGGCTCCAGGGCCGCTTCCTTCCCTGCCAGGGCGATGGGCCTCCTGGAGGCCCACGCCACACACCAGAGCCCTGGCTGCAGGCTCCCAGTGGCTGTGGCACAATGTGGCTGGAAAACAGCTGAGAGCATGGGGCAGTCGTGGGAGTGTGGGCAGTGCACACACATAGAAGTGAGAGAAGTGGGCCACAGGCCCAGTGCCTCTAGAGCGGCTTGGCCAGCACAGAGGATATGAGCTCTGCTTGGTTGCGGTGCACGTTCCTCCTCCACAAACTGCAACAAATACCTGGAAGCTTAGCATGTAAAGTAGAAAGAATGTCTAAAATGTGTATGTATGCCATATATGGAAGACAACCTAGGGAAATACAAGGCAAGACCCTGCTACATTTGGGGCTCAGCCTCTGGAGATGACTCCTCCAGGCCACCACTGGTGGGAATAAACAGTTCTTTTCTGAACCTCCAACTGTGTTTTGTTGGTTGCTTCCCATCCACCTGATTTCTGCATAACACTTTAATGCGCTAAATCCAGTTCATAGGACCTTTCAATTATACTCACCGAAGGCTGTGGTGGAGGTGGAGGTACAGATTGGTGGAATCTGAGGAGAGGTGGTGGAGGAGTGCAGGACAGGGAGAGGTGAGCGGGAATTGGCATTGAGACTACCCTGACCCTCCAAACCTAAGAAGCCATTTTTCTCCTGAAGAGCCAGATCCACGTAGCAGCTTTACGGAAGCTAATACAACCATACCTAGCCTACACAGGGAGTTTTTCAAAAGAAATGAAGACTCTAAATAACCCAAAGTGCCCTCAGGGACTGGGTTTAAAACAGTCCATGCAGTCCGAAAAAGTAATACACCACCACCCCCACCTAAAGCCCTGTCAGAAACCGATGCCTGAGTGATTAAGGTTGCCAAAAGGCAGACAGACAAAAAAGGCAGATTGGTCCTGTTTGCTTGCAGCCAAGATTGTGGAGACAGACACAAACAAAGGAGCAGCAGAACTCAGGGAACTTCAACATGGTGCTCCCTTACCTAACAGGAAAGTGAGAAGTGGCAGACAGAACAGAAGAGTGGGGTCTTACACCAGCCCTCCTGGGGCATTAAAACTGAGCTAAAACAAGCGACATTTCACTTTTATATTTTATTTCATTTTTTCTTCCTTTTATTACAATTTTTACTTTTATTTTTTGTATTATTACTTCTCAATTCTACTTTTTAAAAACATTTTTATTGATTTCAGAGAGGAAGGGAGAGAGAGAAATATCAATGATGAGAGAGAATCACTGATAGGCTGCCTACTGCATGCCCTGTATTGGGGAATGAGCCCAAAACCCAGGCATGTGCCCTTGATTGGAACTGAACCAGGACCTGTCAGTTTGCAGGCTGATACTCTATCCACTGAGCCAAACCAGACAGAGCTATTTTTATTTATTTTTATTACTTTATTTTGTCTAACTTTTTCTTTTTACCACCCTTTTCTTCCTCATTTCTCCCTTTTTCATTGTTTTCTCTTCCCATTTTAGTTTTTCTTTTTCATTTCCTCTTATCTCTTATTAAAAATTGATCTTCTTTATCTGCTTTATTAATATTATTATTATAGTCTCTGTTGGCTTACTCATATATCTAATTTCCTCTCCCTTGCTCCATGTCCATGTACCTTCTCTTCCTTCACTAGGCATTTCTTTTATGCTTTTGTTTTTCTTTTTCTCTCTTATTCTCTTCTTCTTATAATTGTTTAATTAGATTATCTCACAAACTCAAGCCTATCTGCACTCTCCTCTATTCAACTTTTCTAAATATGAATGAATAAAAAAATGTTTTTATCTCTTTACTTTTTTTTTTCCTTCTTATCCACTTATTCTCTTTCTACCTTTTCTATACTGAACTGTGGTCCTTTCCCTATTCATTCAATTCCTTAAACTTACTTTCTGTATATAAGCTTTGCCTCTACAAAATACCTCCTTCCCACCCCCGTTTTTTCTGGATGCTTGTTTGCATTTTTTGGTTTGTTTTGTGGTATTTTCTCCCCATATATTTTTTTCTTCTCTTTCTTTTCTCTCTTACCTTTTTTTTTTCTTCATATAATTTTTGCTCTCTTTTCTCTCTCCTAATCCTCTTTTCTCTGGAGGTCACTTTCATTGGGGTTATCAGTGTCATGAGAACATTCATGTTTTGTTACCTTTGTGTTGTGACTTGTTGAGCTCTATTTTGTCCTGTTCAGTAAACTTGGTTGAGAGCAAGCCACATAACTAGACAACCTGAGAGGACACGCCATTCATGAATGGGACAATAATACTCAAGAACCAACTATACCAGGAGAACCCAAATATCCCAAGAAGGGGCCATCCCTAGAAGACCTGAGAGACCTGAGAGATTGCACTATTGGACCCCACAAAACATCCTATATAATGAAGGGTAATATGCAAATTGACCCTAATGGTGGAATAACCAGAACAACTGCTTGACCAGTCACTAGGGGACACACTGACCACCTCTAGGTCCCTTTCTCCAGCTGGCAGGCTCTTATCTCTAGATGGCAAACAGGAAACTGGGGTGGGTGGCAGAAGATGTGGGCAGTGCCAGGCCAAGGCCTTTGCCCTGCCAGGTGACCCCACACACAGAGAGTGACCCATGGTAGGGATAGGGCCAGTGAGCAGGCAGGAACAGCTGACCTCTTGGTCCCTTCTCCTGGCCATCAGGCTCCAATTGCCCAATGGCAAATGAGGAAATGGGAGTGGGTGGCAATGGGAGGTGGGGCGTTAGAGTGGGCAGAACAGCCGACTTCTTGGTTCCTTCCCCCAGACAGCAGGCTCTGATCATACGATGATGAACGGGGAATCAGGGGTCAGTGGCAGTGGGGGAGAGAGTGAGGGGCCAGCTGCAGGCAGTGGGGGAAGATGGCCCTGATCACAGGGCAGGCCTAGAGACCATACCTGCGCACAAATTTCGTGCACCCAGACTCTAGACTATTATATAAAACAACCACAAAAAATCTGGGTGGCACAGCAGTTTGGTTTAATACATAGAAACAATCACAAAGGAACTGCAAAGATGGAGAGACAAAGAAACAACCCCCATATGAAAGAAAAGTAATCACCAGAAAAGGAAATAAAAGAAATGGAGGCAAGCAATATGTCAGAGAAAGAATCAAGAGCAATGGTTATAAGGATGCTGAAAAGGATGGAGGACAAATTCAACATGTGTAAAAATCAAGAGGAAATAAAAAAAGAATCAAGAGGAAATGAAGAATGACACAGCTACAACATAGAACACAATGGAAAGTTTCAATTGTGTAATAGAAGAAGCTGAGGACTGCATCAGCAAGTTAGAAGACAAGGCAGAAAAAAACCCAAGCAGAGCAGCAACTGAAGGAAAAATGCCTTAAAAGCAGGAGGAGACACTAAGGGAGATTTGAGGCAACACAAAACAAAAGAGGGTGCCAGAAGGAGAGGAAGCTGAGCAAGGAGTAGAAAACCTGCTTGAAGAGATAATGACAGAAAAATTCCCTAAATTGGGAAGAAAAAGTCACCCAAGTCCAGGAAACACACAGAGACCCAAACAAGATGAACCCAAAAAGACTGACACCAAGACACATCATAAATTAGCAAAGATCAACGACAAAGTAAAAATTTTAAAGGCTGCCAGAGAGAGACAGAAGGTCTTCAAGGGATTTACTATTAGACAATCAACAGTTTTCTCAACAGAAACACAGCAGGCCAGAAGGGAATGGAATGAAATATACAAAGTGATGCAAAGCAAGAGACTGAATACAAGAATACTATACCCAGCAAGGCTATCATTCAAAATTGAAGTTGAATCAGGAGCTTCACAGACAAAAAAAGGCTAAGGGACTTTATTACCACCAACCCAGCAATGCAAGAAATGCTAAAGGGACTTCTGCAAAAAACAAACAAACAAAAAAACAACAAAAAACAAAGACAGAAAGAAAGAAAAGAAATGGAAAAAGAAACAGGCATAAAGAATAAAAATGGCAACAAGCAAGTACCTATGAATAATAATCTTAAATGTAAATAGCTTAAATGCTCCAAACAAAAGACACAGGGTAGCTGAATGAATAGGAAATCATAATCCATATCTTTGCTGACTACAGCAGACCCATCTCAGAACAAAGGAGCCACACAGACTGATAGTGAAGAGATAGAAAAAAATTTCAGGCAAATGAAATGAAAAAAAAAAAAAAAGCTTGGGTAGCAATATTTATATCTGACAAAACAGATCTCCAAGTGAAGACCAAAGCAAGAGATAAGGAGGGCTACGTCAAAATACTAACAGAACAATTCAATAAGAGAATATAACTCTAGTAAACACTTATGCACCCAATATAGGAGCACCCAAATACATAAAAAAGCTTCTCCAAGATATCAAGGGAGAGACTGACAGCAATACAATTATAGTAGGGGACTTTAATACCCCATTGACACCACTGCACAAATCCTATAAACAAAAAATCAGTAAACAAACAGCAATCCTAAATGACTCACTAGATCAGATAGAATTACTTGACATCTTCAGAACATTTCACCCCAAAGCCACAGAATATACATTCTTTTCAAGTCCACATGATATATTTTTAAAGATAGACCACATACTGGGAAACAGGCAAATTCTCTTCAAATTCAAGAAAACAGAAATCATATCAAGCATCTTCTCAGATCACAATGGCATAAAATTAAAAATGAACTACAGTGTTCTCTTTGGCGGCACATATACTAAAACTGGAACAATACAGAGAAGATTAGCATGGCCCCTGCGCAAGGATGACATGCAAATTCATGAAGCATTCCATATTAAAAAAAAAATGAACTAAAATAAAAACAATGAAAAAATAAATCAAACACCTGGAAGCTGAATTGCATGCTGATACACAATTATTGGGTAACCAAAGAGATCAAAGAAGAAATAAAAGGCATCCTGGATACAAAAGACAATGAAAACATAACAATCCAAAATCTATGGGGCACAGTGAAAGCAGTCCTGAGAGGGAAGTTCATAGATCTACAGTCCTACCTCAAAAACCAAGAAAAAGTGGTAATAAATTATATAACCCTGCAACTTAAAGAATTAGAAAGAGGGCAAAAAGAAAAGTCCAGAGTAAGCAGAAGGAAGGAAATAATAAAAGAGTGGAAATAAATGACATAGAGACAAAAAAAAAATAATACAAAAGATCAATAAAACCAAGAGCTGGTTCTTTCAAAGGATAAACAAAATTGATGAACCTCTAGTCAGGCTCATGTAGATACAAAGAGAGAGGACCCAAATAAACAAAATCAGAAATGAAAGAGATGAAGTAACAGCCGACACAACAGACATACAAAGTATTGTAAAAAATTACTATGAATAACTCTACTCCAACAAACTAGACAACCTACACAAAATGGACATATTCTTAGAAAAATACAGTCTTCCAAGACCGGTTTGGCTCAGTGGATAGAGTGTCACCCTGCGGACTGAAGGGTCCCAGGTTCCATTCCGGTCAAGGGCATGTATCTTGGTTGCGGGCACATCCCCAGTCGGTGTGTGTGTGTGTGTGTGTGTGTGTGTGCGCGCGCGCGCGTGCAAGAGATGGCTGATTGATGTTTCTCTCTTTCATCGATGTTTCTAACTTCCTATCCCTCTGCCTTCCTCTCTGTAAAAAATCAATAAAATATATTTAAAGAAAAAAGAAAAATACAATCTTTCAAAACTCAATGAGCAAGAATCAAAAAACCTGAATAGGCCGATAACTACTAATGAAATTGAAGTAGTACTAAAAAAATTTCCAAGATGCCGAAACCGGTTTGGCTCAGTGGATAGAGCATCGGCCTTCGGACTGAGGGGTCCCAGGTTCAATTCCGGTCAGGGGCACGTACATTGGTTGCGGGCACATCCCCAGTAGGAGGCGTGCAGGGGGCGGCTGATCGATATCTCTCAACAATGTTTCTAACTTACTATCCCTCTCCCTTCCTCTCTGTGAAAAATCAATAAAATATATTTTTTTAAAAATTGCTAGGAAACAAAAGCCCTGAGCCAAACAGCTTCACAGGCAAGTTTTACCAAACATTCAAAGAATTAAAACTTCTCCTTAGATTATTCACAAAAATTCGAGAAAGGCACACTTTTAAGCTTTCTATGAAGCTGGCATTACCCTAATCCCACCAAATATAGACACTAAAAGAAAGAGAATTACAATCCAATATCCCTGATGAACATAGATACTAAAATTCTCAACAAAATTCTAACAAATCGGATCCAGCATTACATTAGAAAGATCATACACCATGATCAAGTGGGGTTTATTCTGGGGATGCAAGGCTGATACAATATCTGCAAATCAATAAACTTGATACATCACATAAACAAAGTGAGAGACAAAATTCGCACAATCATATCAATTGATGCAGAAAAAGCATTTGACAAAATCCAATACCATTTCTTCAGAAAAATCCTCAGTAAAGTGGAGAGGGATCATACCTCAACATAATAAAAGCATTATATGACAAACCTACAGCCAACAACATACTTAATGGGCAAAAACTAAAACTAAAGACAAATATTACATAATCTCACTTATTTGTGGAATCTAATGAACAAAATGAATTGACCAATAAAATAAGACCAGAAGCATGGAATAGATGGACATACCTGGATGTGGGGAAGGGGAGACGAGAAGAGATAAACCAAAGAATTTACATACATACATGCATGGCCCACGACATGGGCAATAGGGTGGTGAAGACCTGGGGGGTGAGTAGGGACTGTGAGTAGGGGGCTAGAGTGGGGGGAAATGAGAGACATCTGTAATACTATCAAAAATAAATATATAAATAAAAAAGTAAGTAAGTAAGTAAATAAATAAATAAATAAAATGTTTAAAAGGAGACAATAGGCTGAAGACAGAATTAGCAGACGATTTAAATAGCTGAAGTGTGAGATGATGAGGAGTGTGAACTAAGGCAAGAAAGACAGAAAAGGGGTGAACTGCATGGAAAAGGAAGCTTATGTGAGCAGGGAAATCAAGGTTTTAAAGTTTAGGAAACTGGATGGAGGTTAGTACCATTATTTAAACTAGAAAACATGGAAGGCATAATAAATTTGCTGTTAGTAATAATGAATTGAGTTTTAGACATGTAAGAGTTTAAAATTCCTGTGGATACTAAATTACAAATGTTAAACTGGCATATGAAAATATAAGTTCAGAATGTTTCAGGATAAAAAAGGTTTGGAAGATAAAGATAGACAGATGGAATATGAAGCTGAAAAAGGGAAAAGTGAGCATTGTTATCTGACAGTTATTAAGTACATTTGATATGCCAGGCATTGAATGGGCATATGTGCACATTAATTCATTACATCTTTATGATATAGGAAACAGTTTCTATTACCTTCATTTCAAGGATGAGAAAACTGAGACAGGAGAATTCAAATATAATCTTGCCAACTATACATGGTTGGAAATTGGTGGACCTGGGATTTGAATAAGGCATTAGTGTTTCAGAACTTCCCTTCTTTAACATAGTCTAAGAAAAAACAAACTAACAACAACAACAAAAAAACCACAAAAAAACATAAAGGCTTAGTAGTAAAGAGAGGAAAGATTGTCCAGAGTGAGCTTACAGATGGGAGATGAGAATGTTCAAGCTGGAAGGGAACACCAACACTTAAGGAGTGGAAGCAGTTCACTTCCTCAATATTTGTTAAGTATCTACTATATAATAATATTGAAAGATATAAGGATAAATAAAAAATAATTTATAGCCAAGTAGGCTATAAACAAATATAGAATGATCCTATATAATAAAGAGGTAATATGCAAATTGCCCATCACACGCTCATGTCATAAGATAACAGCTCTATATTGTCACATCATCACAAGATGGCCACCCCCAAACTGTCATAAGATGGTCAGAAGGAGAGGGTGGTTGGGGGCGACCAGACCTGCAGGGGAGGGCAGTTGGGGGTGACCTGATTAGGTATCAATCAGGTCAGCAAGGGAGCATTTAGGGGACTATCAGGCTGGCAGGGAGAGTGGTTAGAGGCAATCAGGCAGCCAGGGAAGTGCATTTAGGAGCCAGCAGTCCTGGATTGTGAGAGTGACATCCTCTGAGGAGTACCAGATTGGAGAGGGGGCAGGCTGGACTGAGGGACACCCCCCTTCCAATGCATGAATTTTGTGCACCGAGCCTCTAGTGGTTAAATAAAAAGGGGCCATTTTTTGAAGGATTACAAGGAGTACTTGAAAGGAAAAACCAAGATGACAGCATAGGTAAATACCTAAATTGCTGCTTCACACAACAATTTCAAAACTACAACTAAAAGACAAAACAAACACCATCCAGAACCACAGAAAAGCTAGATGAGTGGAAATTCTACAACTAGAAGAAAAAAGAAAAGCACATCGAGACTCAGAGGAGCTGCAAAGGCTGAGTTACGAAGAAGGGTGCGGAGAGGACTGGTGGCTGAGTGTGTGGCTGGCTTTCTCAAGTGGGAGGGAGACAGAAGCTCCAGACTATGCTGAACTCCAGTTCCAAGTGAGACTCTGGGGACTCAGACTCATTTGGGGGGAATCTTGACTGTCAGGTAAAGAAAAAAGCACGCTGAGACTCAGGGGAGCTGTGGAAGGCAGAGGTCCGGAGGTGTGCAAGCACAGAGAGAACTGACTGCTCAGTGCATAGCTGGCATTCTCAAGTGGGAGGGAGACAGAAGTTCCTGACTGTGCTGAACTCCAGTTCTGGGTGAGACTCTGGAAATCCAGACTCACTCAGGTAAATCTGGACTGTCTAGCAGTAGGCGAAACTCGAGGGTGGCTTTCTCTTAGAAGTGCTTGCAGCGATTACCAGGGTATACTGAGACCCACAGTGCTCACAGGGAAGAGGTGACGGGAAGCCAGGGCTGTCTGCTCAGCCCTGAGACTTAGTCCGATCCAAGCTGAGCACAGAGGCTTTTGTAGTTTTGCAAGTCTTGTCTCCTAAGGGTGTCTCCAGCAAAGTTCTCCCATCGCAGACACAGCTGATCCTCACAGCCAACTGGCCTGGAGGTCAATTCCTCCCAGTGATACCAACAACAATCAAGACTTAACTACAACAAGGGTGTGCACACAGTCCAAAAAGGGGTGCACCAAGACTGTCCACCTCAGATAACTGGGGAGGCTGAGCCACTGGGCCCTATAGGAAACTTAGCACAAAGCTACTTTACCAACTGAAAATGTGGAGACAAAGAAACAGCTCACACATGAAAGAAATGAAGGAAAGTAAATGACTGGATATAGAGAGCAAAACCATGGTTATAAGGTTTTTCAAGAATTTCCTAGAAAAGACCGATAAATTTAGTGAGACCCCTGAAGCTATGAAAAAGGACCAACAAGAAATTAAACATACACTGACTGAAATAAAAAATATTATACAGAGACCTAACAACAGACTAGAGGACTACAAGAATCAAGTCAAAGATTTGAAATACAAAGAAGCAAAAAACACTCAACCAGAAAAACAAAACGAAAAAAGAATCCAAAAATTTGAAGATAGTGTAAGGAGCCTCTGTACCAACATCAGAATTATGGGGGTGCCAGAAGAATAGAGAGAGCAAGATACTGAAAACCTATTTGAAGAAATAATGACGAAAACTTCCCCCACCCAGTGAAAGAAATAGACTTACAAGTTCAGGAAGAGCACAGAACTCCAAACAAAAGGAATCCAAAGAGGACCACACCAGGACACATCATAATTAAAATGCCAAGAGCAAAAGACAGAGATAGAATATTAAAATCAGCAAGAGAAAAACAATTAATTACCTACAAGGGAGCACCTATATGATTGTCAGCTGATTTCTCAACAGAAACTGCAGGCCAGATGGGAGTGGAGAGAAATGTTCTAAGTGATGAATAGAAAGAACCTACAACCATGAGTGTTCTACCCAGCAAAGCTATCGTTCAGAATTGAAGGGCAGATAAAGAGCTTCACAGATAAGAAAAAGCTGAAGGAGTTCATCAGCAACAAACCAGTATTATATGAAATGCTGAAAGGTAACTCTTTAGGAAGAGGGAGGAGAAAAAGGTAAAAGATAAAAAATTATGAACAACAAATACATATCTATCAACAAGTAAATCTAAATATCAAGTGAATAAAAAATCTGATGAACAGAATAAACTGGTGAATATAATAGAATCAGGGGCATTCAAAGGGAGTGGACTGAAAATTCTTGGGGGAAACAGATGTGGGGGGTGTGGGAAGAGACTGGACAAAAATCATACACCTATAGATGAGAACAGTGGTGAGGAGGTAAGGGCAGAGGGTGAAACAGGGTGGAGGGGAGCTATGTGCGGGAAAAGGGAAGAACAACTGTAGTAATCTAAACAATAAAGATTTATTAAATTAAAAAAATTAGAAATAAAAACAAAATGAAAAAAAATAAAAGGAGTACTTGAAGAGAAGCAGTATGAGAGCAAGGTATCAGAGAGTAAAAGGAAGTAAAGAGTTTCAAGAAAAATGGAGGGAGGTAATTAGTGGTGTAGCAAATACTTTAGAGCATCCACAAAGAATGAGAACCAAAAAAATAATAGTTTGTTCTTAACTTGGGTATACAAAAAAATTCTGAAATTTCATATTGAAAACAATGATGTCTCCAGTTAGGTATTTTGACCAGGTATAGATTACAAATTCCCATAATTCCAAACACTGCCCATGACTAATTCAATTGTCAAATATATATATATTTTAATATATTTTATTGATTTTTTACAGAGAGGAAGGGAGAGGGATAGAGAGCTAGAAACATCGATGAGATAGAGACATTGATCAGCCGTCTCCTGCACACTGTCACTGGGGATGTGCCTGAAACCAAGATACATGCCCCTGACCAGAATCAAACCTGGGACCTTTCAGTCCGCAGGCTGACGCTCTATCCAGTGAGCCAAACCGGTTTTGGCCAATTGTCAAATATTTTTTTAACAGTGTGGTATCTAAGTCTCTCACAGCATTAGGTAGATACCAATTTAATATGAGCACAAGGACATTTATTCAATCTTTTATTACAAACTTAGAAGCAGATAGCTGACCACTTCTCAAAGCAGTAAAACACAGAAAATACTCTGATCATTGATTCTAAGAGGATTAGTTAGCACTGCTGAAACGAACAAGGTATGGAATAATCCCTTATTTCTAGGTATATACTATTAATGTGGGAGTGATTCTTAGTATTTTATTTAATTTTATTAGCACACCAGGAGAGAAATGCTTCACACTGGTCAGAGAAGTACAATCTTATCTAATAAAAAGTAATATGCAAATTGACCACACCTCCGCTATACCAACAAGCCATGGCCACCAGCCACACCCACCAACTATCAGAGCTAGTATGCAAATTAACTCAACCAAGATGGCTATGGCCACAGGAGGGAGGCTTGGGTTGCCCCTGGTGATAGAAGAAGCCAAGCTTTCTGCAAACCCGGGCCCAGGCCTTTGCTTAAGGCAACAAAGTTTCAATGGCTGTGAGAGCAGAAAGCTTGGCTCCACTCCAGGCTACAAAGTTTCAATTGTAGAAGATAAATAAATCCCAGATACCAGGACCTCCACTTGGGTCACTGGGGGGCATGGCCAGCCTGCAAACCACCACAGGCCCCTCGCCCAGACCACACCATGCCCCAAGGGAACACTCACCCTGATCCAGGATACCCTTCAGGGCAAACCAGCTGGCCCCCACCTGTGCACCAGGCCTCTACCCTATCTAATAAAAGAGTAATATACAGATTGACCATCACTCCAACACACAAGATGACTGCCCCACGTGGTCAAAAGATCCTGGCCCCATGTGAACATAAGATGGCCACCACAAGATGGCCAGCAGGGGAGGTCAGTTGGCAGGGACCAGGCCTGCAAGGGAGGGCAGTTGTGGGTGATCAAGCTTGCAGGGAAGGGCATTTAGGTGTGATAAGGCCAGCAGAGGAGGGAAGTTGGGATAACTGGGCCTGCAAGGAAGGGCAGTTGGGAGGCACACAGGCTTGCAGAGGAAGGAAGTTAGGGGTGACCAGGCCTACAGGGGAGGACAGTTAGAGGCCAATAGGTGGGTAGTTAGGCACCAATCAAGCTGGCAGGGGAGTGGTTAGGGGTGATTAGGCTTGCAGGCAGAAGCAGTTAGGGGTAATCAGGAAGACAGGCAGGTGAGCAGTTGGTGGCCAGCAGTCCTGGATTGTGAGAGGGATGTCTGATTGCCCATTGGACATCCCTCAAGGGGCCCCAGATTGGAGAGGGAGCAGGCTGGGCTGAAGGACACCCCCTCCCTGTGCACCAATTTTGTGCACCAGGTCTCTAGTGAATTAAATAAACTATGGAGAAGAAGTAAGAAATGGTAAAGAAAGGCAAACATTTATTATATCAATACTCAAGTGTTATTTATAAAGGCTTCTAAAGCAACTGTGCTTTCAGAGTATATCTTCTAATACCATGGGCAGTTAAAAAATCTCCTATTTGAACTGCTCATAGAAAACATTCACCAAGAATAGAACAAGCTTTAGAGGCCTCATGTCTCTAGGAATAAAGCTAGTTAGCCTTTAAATTATACTCAGAAGTAAAACAAATAACTGTAAGCATACGCTGTATTTTTTATGCTGACAATTCATTGTATAATTGATTAATTAAAAACATCACTGACAGGCTCCACAGTACATACATGCAACAGGCAATTTTTACAAAAAATACCTTTGTCTTATATCAGAATATGTAGCAAAAGAAATTTAAGATTGAGTTAAAGTTATATATCTTCGCTAATAATAGACAAACATATAAATTGATGGTACCTCCACTATACCACCAGCCAATCAGGAGTGATATGCAAATTTACCGAATGAAGATGGTGGTTAATTTGCATACTCAGCTGCCGAGTGATGGGGGTGGGATGCAGGCATTCTGCCCTACCCCCGGTCTCTCAGGACCTCTGGCAGCATGGGAAGGAGGGGCCAGAGTGGAAAGGGGCTGGGCTGGAGTGGAAAGGTGGTGCCGGCAGCCAGGGAAAGGAAAGCCCATTCTAGCGTAAATCTTCGTGCATCGGGCTTTTAGTATTTATAGAAAAGCCAACTCCAATTGTTTTTGTAGTAAATGCTGGAGGAAAAAAAATGGAGAATATATGAATAAATCTAGCTTGATAATAGCTGGAGTAAAACGTAGTCAAGTACAGTCAATGCTCTTATGCGTGGTAGGAGTGGTCTGTAAAGCCACTAACAACACTAAATTAGCAAATACCAGACCACCACTCCTAGAAAGTACAGGTTTAGATTCCTGCAAGACTGTGGTTACATTTTCATCAACCAATCAATATATGTGTGTTTTTGTTTAAAGGCATCTTATTTAATACATATTGTTGAATCATTAGTATTGAACTCATGGCTAACAGCATTCTAACTCATGATATCTGAATGAAGCTTAATGGAAAAACCTATTTCCTCCTCTCTAAGGTACATCACGATCTTTGTGTGATTAGGAACATTAGACAGTATTTTTTATAAAAATTTAAAACACATGGCCAAAACTCATCGTGAAAACCACCCTTGTTTACAGTATGAGATGTGAAACAAAAAAACAAAACATCAATTGTTCAACTTCAGTGGCCAACATGTATGCAGGGCAAGGCAGAAACTTTTGTCATCTGTCCATGTCTATGTCATGAGTGCCGATTTTGGACTTACAAATAATGAAATTGTCATGAGTGCCGATTTTGGACTTAGAAATAAATTTTAGCAAGTAGGTGAATTTACAAATATGGAATCCACAAATGAAAGCTGGCTATACTTGTTACTCAAATATATTCAATGAAAACCACCCTATAATCAATCCTACTGCCTATTGGAGTGACTATGATCTGACCAGGGTTTATAAAAAAGCATGTAGCTACATATCAAGACACTAAATTAAATCTAGGACAAATTACCTGAAGGATTCACTATTCAATCACCATATTATAACTTCCTGAATAAAAACTTGTAAAGAAAATTATGGATAAACTCAGTAAAGATGAGATTTGAACAAAAAATTGGAATTTATAATTCTTTATCTTTTCAGATTACACTTTACATGGTAAGAATTCTCTTTTGCTGATTCTAAGATTAATTTCATTTCTAGTGTATTCTTGAGATGGAAAGGTACCTCCATGATTCCATTTGGTGTAAGTATTATTCCAGAAAGTTTTAGAGCTTAATTTTATATGTGAATACTGTACCTCTGATTTCATGTAGGCATTGAGCACATCTTTATTTTTTAATAGTAAAATAAGGAAAGAATTTACTATGTAGATATGAGAAAGTTACAGCTTAATAAATCTTGCCACTTTTTAAAAGAGGTATTGAGAATTCACTTTTCCATTAAAAAAACCTTCAAGTAAACACAGCTGCAATGAGGAGCCTTAAAAATATAGGATAGATTTTTTAAAATTACCATTTTAGAATGACAATGAATATTATCTAATTTGTAACAGCAGAGTAACCATCCTCCTTCCTCTCTCCATTCTTTCAAAAATCACTTATATACCAAATGCTAAAAAAAGATGAAAACAATATGGTCTCAATAAATTCATAATATATTGCAAAGGATTATAAATAAAGAGGCCAATAAAATATAATATGCTCTATTTGTAATATCTCCCAACTGTAAACAACCCAAATTTTGATCTATGGTTGAATGGATAAATAAATTGTCATACAGTCATAGACTAGAATATTACATAGCAATGAGAATAACTGAATTACAACTACATGGGGTAGCAGAACACAGGAGAGAGATCATGAAGACCTACACATCTCAGAAAAGTATTTGTGTGTGTGAGGGACAGGAGGGGAGGAGAAAGGGACTCTGAAGAATTTTAAGTAGAAGATTCAGCATATCTGGATTTTATACCAATCATTATGGAAGGCATGTGAAGCATGTATTACAATGAAACAAGACAACTTAGGATGCAATTAAGAAAATCCAATTAAAAAACCATGAAGGTACAAATTCTGGTAGTGGTAATAGGAATAAGAAAAGAGGAGAAAAGATACCAAGTATATGGAACCAAAAGAGCTTTGGGCCAAAATGACTATGAGCAGGAGATAAAGATGAGTCCTAGAATAATTTTAAAAGGAGCAGGAAGCATTTTTTTTCTTTGTAATATTAAGACAACAACAACTATTTAATGGTTAGGCAAGTTTTGTAGCCACAGAAAAAGTCCTATATAATAAAAGCCTAATATGCTAAGTGTCAGACCATTCGTTCAACCATTTGACTAGTTACTATGATGCATACCGACCACCAGGGGGCAGATGCTCCAACCAGTAAGTTATCTTGCTGCTGGGGTCTGGCCAATCAGGATTGGGTGAGATGGGCTGCACATGCCCTGGAGTCTTCCTGCGGACCTTCCCTAGCCCCAATCGTACACCAGTAGGGCTCCTTGGCCTGGTCTGCATCCTCTCACAATCCGGGACTGACCCTTCGGGGGATGTCCACAGGCCAGGCCGACGGATCCCACTGGAGCACGAATCTGTGCACCAGGACTTTAGTTCTAAAATAAAAATCATAAAAGCTACCAATAAAGTATTTTTCAGTATTCTATAAATTGAATAATTCTTCTATATCATATAAGTAGCATAGGAGATGACAGAAAACTGCAGACCTACTGCATAATTGTGCCTTTTGTAGCCACATGTAGAAACCATGTTTACAGATAAGGCAGTCCATGTGCAGGCTGACCTTATAAGGAAAATACTTGAAAACCATTGAAGTGTTATAACATCTTCAAAGAGTTAGAAATACTGATCACCAGAACTCACAATAAACAAAGAACACAGGAGTATCCATTAATTTAGTGCTGTTCTAACAATCTTAAAAATAAGTGAAAGAGAATATAAAATATCAAAATGATCTTTATCTAGAAAGGATTAAAGAAACGTTTTTCAGCAATATGGAAAGTGTGTGTGTGTGTGTTTGTGTGTGTGTGTGTTACATATTTATGTATTTATTTAATTTGAGCAAAAGTCATCCAAACTTGGGGAAAAAGTAGATAGTATATTAACTTCAGAATAAGTTATAGTACTTCAGTATGCTTATGAAAATATATTATTTGTAACTTCCAAGGAAAGTCTAGAAAATAATCAGATTTATATCCTATCAAGCACATTTAAATAATCTAAACTCACTTTCTACTCTTGTAGGCAGTCATATAAAAAGAGAGCCTTTCAGAGCTACACATTTATGTCAGTAAATAATTTATATTTTATAATTGCTGATTATCTGAAGTATCAAAAAGAGTGGTCAGGTTAATCTGAGGCACATGAAGGCAAACTGATACAAAGAAAAAAGATGGAAATTATTATGTACAGATGCATAATTTTAAGAAAATGATACAAAAAAAAAAAGAAAAGAAAAACAAACCCTGGCCAGTGTGGCTTGGTTTGGGCATCATGCCATGCACCAAAAGGTTGCTGGCTCAATTCCTGGTCAGAGGGGTGCAAGAGACAGCTGAACAATGTTCCATTCTCTCTCTTCCTCCTTCCCCTCGCTCTGTTCCTCTCTCTCTAAATACCAATAAAAAATATTTTTAAAAGAATTGCACTTAAGACCAATTCTTTGCAGTTAGAGATCTAAGCTCAAAGCAACTTGGATATCAATAGAAACCACTTGGAATTAACTTTCCAGTGCTCTTTTCTAAATGACATCCTTGACAAGAAAAGTTTTATTTAGTCTTTGAAGTAAAAATGATTTGGGAAGTGAAACTAATGGCATGAATCTGAAAGAAACACAAGACATTTAAATATATTGTAGTGATAGTATGCAGTTATTTTTAAAAAGCTGATATCTTTCTACTATGTGTATATCACTAACTCAAAATGTATCTCTTTATAGGAATTGCCTAGAAGTTATCACTGCTTAAATTACAGTTGCTTATAGATAAAATTTACACACACACACACCAATACAAGATTGCAACATATGTGCCTGATAACAGAATAAATGTGTGCTAATGATTCTCAGCCATAGTCTCAGAATAAGTGTTTTACTCACTGAAGTATTATAACAGGTCTAGTCTTTGTGTGTGTATGTGTGTGTGTATTTACAAGAGGCCCAGGGTGTGTGTGTGTGTGTACAAGAGGCCCCGTGCACAAATTCGTGCACCAGTGGGGTCCCTAGGCCTAGCCTGCGGAATTGGGCCAAAACCAGCTCTCCAACATCCCTCGAGGGGTCCCAGATTGCAAGAGGGCACAGGCCAGGCCAAGGGACCCCACCAGTGCACAATCAAGGCTGGGGATGGATGCGGGCAGTTGGCCAGCTGGGGAGGAACCACAGGAGGGTACCAGGGTGTGCCCAGCCCATCTTGCTTAGTCCCAATCAGCCAGACCCCGGCAGCAAGATAATCTACTGGTTGGAGCATCTGCCCCCTGGTGGTCAGTGCACATCATAAGAACTGGTCGACTGGTTGACTGTCTGCCCCCTCATGGTCAGTGTGTGTCATTGAGTGGCCTTAATACATCATTAGTATATTATGCTTTGATTGGTTGAATGGACAACCAGCTGAATGAACACATAGCATATTAGGCTTTTATTATATAGGACTAGAGGCCCGGTGCATGAAATTTGTGCATGGGGGTGGGGGTATCCCTCAGCTCAGCCTGCACCCTCTCCAATCTGGGACCCCTCGAGGGATGTCTGGCTGCCTGTTTACAGCAGTTGGACATCCCTCTCACAATCCAGGACTGCTGGCTCCCAACTGCTTGCCTGCCTGCCTGACTGACTGACTGATTGCCCTAACTGCCCTCCCCTGCTGATCTGGTCACCCCTGACTGCTCTCCCCTGCTGGCCATCTTGTGGTGGCCATCTTATGTCCACATGGAGGCAGCCATCTTTGACCACCTGGGGGCAGCCATCTTGTGTTTTGGAGTGATGGTCAATCTGCATATTACTCTTTTATTAGATAGGATAATGAAACTGAGATTCAGAGGAAAATATGCGTAAGGTCACAAAGAGCACATTTAAACTTAATTCTAACTTGAAAGCTCATGGCTTTTACTACTACACTAAATAAATATTTAGAAAATCATCCTGAATAACCAACTAAAGATTCACTAGTGAGAAGCCTTATAACCAAGGAGGCCACATCAAGAATAACAGAAGGTGCGGAGGCATGAGATTGCTGGCCAGGCAGTCACAGGCCACAGTGGAAGTTCTGGAGATATGTATCAGCTGTGGGGGTTCCCTCCTGAGAAGTGTGGGTTCTAAACTTAAAGCAAGACTCCACAGAACCAGGAAAGATGCCTCCATAACATGTGGTTGTGAAAAATAGGGGGGTATCTGTCCACCAGGAAGAGATGGCTAGAAATGCAAGCACCTTCTTAAAGCACCTACACACAAAATTTTGTTCATAGACATTTACCCTGGGCACCAGCCAGAGTGAGGGCAGAGTGGACTAGAGCTGCGTGAGGAGAGTCTACAGTTGGTGGCTCTGAGTAGAGAGGTAAGTGGTTAGCCACCAAGATCCCTGTGTTAAGCCATAAATGCATACTGCAGAAATCATCTTTCTGAGGCAGAGCATTCCCCAGCATGCAGCATTGCCTGGGAGAAAGCAATACACTCACCGTGTTGTGCTTAAGCCCTGCTGAGGATATTGCCAGAGGCTCTGTAAGTGACTGAGACTAATCAACAGCTTGCAGGCAGAGACAGATCTCTGGGAGTTTTAAGAGTTTTGTTAACCTGCCTCTGCGCCTGGTGCTAGTAAAAGCAGACCTTGGTGCACAGTTTGGTCCTTTTCACACACACTCAGACCCAGCAGAGGGAGCCACAAGCTGTGGATCACTGATAGCTCCAAATAGGGGGTTACTGACATTGGCCTGCACCAGAATCCCTACAAAAAGGCTCAAAAGCAATACACCCAGTGGCCAGCTTCTAATAACAACAAAGTGGGATATAATATATTCACAAGTGGCATTATACACAGGGAGATATTGACTGGCTTCCTGTTGCACACTCCCTACTGGAGATTAAGCCCACAACCAGGAAACATGCCCTTGACTGAAATCGAACCCATCAGTCCACAGGACAATGCTCTATCCACTGAGCAAAACCAGTTAGTGCTCAATAATTACTTTACATTAAAATGGCTTAAATGCTCTAATAAAAAGACATAAGGTAGTTGAATGAATAAGAAAACAAGACCCATGTATAAGCTGTATATAAGAAACACACCTCAGAATGAAAGATATACACAGAATAAAAGTAAAGGGATGGAAGAAGATATTGCATGCAAATGGAAAGGAAAATAAATTGCTCAGGCAACAATACTTATATAAAAACAAGGCTATAGCCCTGGCCAATTTTACTCAATGATAAGAATATCACCCATGTACCGAAGGGTTGTGAGTTCAATTATAGTGAAAGGCATGGCATGTATCTAAGTTGTGGTTCATTCCTGGCCCCAAAAGGGCACATGTAGGTAGTAACCAATAGATGTCTTTCTCCCATTTATATTTCTTTCTCTTCTCCATTCTTTCATTTTCTTTCTCTCTCTCCCTCTTAGTCCCCTCCCATTCTTTCTTTAAAAAGAAAATCAAAGGAAAAAATATCCTCAGGTGAGTATTAAAAATAAAAAAATAAAACACAGCCAGACACACACAAAAATAAAACAACAATTCAAAAAAAAGACAAGGCTATAGTAAGAGACAAAGGACACTATCATGATAAAGGTGGCAATCTACACCAAAAGAGAAATATGCAAATTGACCATACCTTTGCGACACCCAACAACCAATCAGGTGTGTATGTAAATTGACGCAACAAAGATGGAGGGTTGATTTGCATATGCAGGTGCCTCTGGGCAGTGAGGGAAGGGGGAGAGGCAGCTCTAGGATGGAGCAAAGGCAGAAAAATAACTCCAGCTGGAGCGAAGGCGGTGGCGACAGCCAGGAGAAGGAAGGCCCATTCTTGCACGAATGTTCATGCATTGGGCATCTAGTATAATAAGACCCTTGTAAACATTTCTGCACCCAAGAGAAAAGCACTTAAATATGTGAAGCAAATATTGATGAATATAAAAGGAGAGATGGATAGTAATATAGCCATAGAAAGGGATTTAACTCCCCATTGACATCAATTAATAGATTTTCCAGACAGAAACAAGGAGACACTGGCCTTAAGTGACACACTAGATTCTATGAATTTAATTGATATCTTCAGAGCATTTCACCCCAAAGCAGCAGAATATACATTCCTTTCACATGCCCAGGAAATGTTTTCTAGGATAGACCACAAATTAGGACATAAAAGAAGTCACAATAAATTTAAGAAGACTGAAATCATATCAAGCATTTTCTCTGATGATAATGCTATGAAACATGAAATCAGTCACAAGAAAAAAACTGAAAAATGCACAAAAACATGGAGGTTAAATAATATGTTACTAAACATAAGTTATTAAACATGAATAGGTTAACAATAAGATCATACAGGAAATTGAAAGATAACTTGCAACAAGTTAAAATGAAAACACAATAATCCAAAACCTGTGTGATTAGCAAAAGCAGTCCTTAGAGGAAAATTCATAGCATTTTAGGCCTATCTCAAAAAATATGAAAAAGCTCAAATAAACAATCTAACATTACACTTAAAGGAACTTAAAAAAGAACAACAAACAAAGCAAATGATCATATCAATAGCTGCAGAAAAAGCATTATAAAATCCAGCACCCATTTATGATAAAAGCAAAGTGAAAATAGAGGTATCATACCTCAATGTAATAAAGGCCATATATGACAAACCCACAGCCAACATTATACTCAATGGACAAAAACAAAAATTGCTCCCCTTGATACCAGGCCAAAACAGGAAGGCCCGCTTTCACCACTCTTATTCGACTTGTTACTAAAAGTCCTAGCCATGGCAATACGAGAAAGAGAAGAAACAAAAGGCATCCAAATTGCAAAAGACGAAGTAAAACTGTCATTATTTGCAGATGACATGATACTGTAATAGAGAACCCTAAGATTCCACACAAAAACTACTAGAACAGATAAATGAATTCAGTAGAGTAGCAAGATATAAAATAAATATCCAGAGGAGAATCCAAGATGGCAGCATAGGTAAACACCTAAACTGTTGCCTCACACAACAATTTCAAAACTACAACTAAAAGATAAAATGGAGATCATCCAGAACTCAGAAAAGCTGGCTGAGTGGAAATTCTACAATTAGAAGGAAAGAGAAAAGGACATTGAGACTCAGAGGAGCTGCAGAAGACAGAGGAGATGCACCCATAGAGAGGGTTGGCAACTGAGTACATGGCTGGCTTTCTCAACCGGGGGAGAGAAAAAAAGCTCCTGACAGCTCTGAACTCCAGTTCTGTAGTTAAGTCTTGATTATTGTTGGTATCACTGGGGGGAATTGACCTCCAGGCCAACTGGCTGTGAGGATCAGCTGTGTCTACGCTGGAAGAACTTCTGTGCTGGAGACCACTTATGAGACAAGACTTGCAAAAGCCTCTGTGCTCAGCTTGGATGGGACAGAGTCTCAGGGCAGAGCAGACAGCAATGGCTTCCCATCAGCCCTGCCCTAAGAGGCCTCTGGGTATCAGTGTCCCATGGTAATCACTGCAAGCACTTCTGAGAAAGCCGCCCTCGAGTTTCACCTGCTGCCAGACAGTCCAGTTTCTCTCTGTATGAGTCTGAGTTCCCAGAGTCTAAAAAAAAAAAAACCCATTCATAATTACTTCAAAAAGAATAAAGCACTTTTTTTCTAGGAATACATTTAACTGTACTTGGAAAATTATAAGACATTGGAGAAATAAATTGAGAAAGATACAAATTAAGTGGAAGCATATACCTGTTCATAAAAAGGAAGAGTTAATATCATTAAAATGTCCATACTACCTACAGATTTCAAGTCATTCCTATCAAGGTATATTTTACAGAATTAGAACAATATTCTCAATTTTATATAGAACCACAAAAGACTCTAGATAGCAACAGTGGTCTTAAAAAAGAACAACAAAGTTGGAGTAATTATGCTACATGATATCTAACTATTCTACAAAGCCATAATAGTCAAAACAACATGATATTGGCATAAAAACAGACATATGGGTCAATTAAGCAGAATAGAGAGCCCAGAAATAAACTCATGCCTTTAGAATTAATTAATATTTGGCAAAGGAGGCAAAAACATACAATGGAGTAAAGGTAGTCTATTTAATAAATATATTGGGAAAACTGGACAGATATGTGCAAAAACCCAAAAGAAACAAGACCACATTCTTACTCTGCACACAAGAATAAACTCAAAATGAATTAAAGTGTTAGATGTGAAACAATGAAAACCCTAGAAGAGAACATAGGCAGTAAAATCTCATACATTACTCATGGCAATATTTTTCTGATATATCTCTTCAGGCAAGAGAAACAAAAGAAAAAATAAACAAGTTGGACTACATTAAACTAAAATGTTCTTACACAGCAAAAGAAATCATCAACAAAATAAGACAATATACTGAATAGGAGAACACATGTTCTAAGGGGTTAATATTCAAAATTTGTGAAAAACTTAAAAACTCAACAACAAAATAACAAATAATCCAATTTATAAATGGACTAAGGACCCGAACAGACACTTTTCCAAAGAGGTCATATTGATGGCCAATAGACATATAAAAAGATGCTCAACATTACTAATCAGCAGAGAAATGCAAATTAAAAGCATAATGAAGTATCACCTCACACCTGTCAGAAAGGGATCATCAATAAATCAATGAACAAGTGTTGTTGAGGATGTGGAGAAAAGGGAACCCTTGCACACTGTTGGTGGGAATGCAGACTGGGGCAGCCACTGTAGAAAGCAGTATGGAGTTACCTCAAAAAATTTAAAATGGAACTGACTTATGACCCAGAAATTCCATTTCTGGAAATTTATCAGAAAAACCCCAAAACACTAATTTGAAAAAATATATGCATCCCTGTATTCATTGCAGCTTTATTTACAACAGCCAAGGTTTGGAAGTAGCCCAAGTACCCATAGGTAGATGAGTGGAATAAAAAGGTGTGGTACATTTAAACAATGGAATACTATTATATAATGGAATACTACTCAGATGCATAAAGGAAGAAACTTTTACCCTTTGTGACAGCATGGATGGACCTGGAGAACATTATGCTAAGTGAAATAAGCCAGTCAGAGAAAGACAAGTACCATATGATTCCACTCATATGAAGAATTTCATGAACACACCAAACTAACAATCAAAATAGAGACAGACTCATAGAGAATGGGCAGACAGCTCTGGTAATCGTGGGAGGATGTTTCGGGCAGGGGTGGAGGGATTGAGCAAAAAATAACTAACTCATGTAAACAGACAACAGTGTGGTGATTGTCGGGAAAAGAAGGGTGAGTGGAGGTGGAAGAGAGTGAGTATATGGGGGATAAATGCTGATGGAATAAAATAAAATAAAATAAAATAATAAAATAAAATAAAACAAAATAAAATAATAAATAAATAATAAAATAAATAAATAAAATAAAATAATAAAATAAAAATAAAATAAAGCTCAACAAAGAAACAAAACCAAACCAAAGAAATAGTTAAATTATATAGGCAATACATTTAAATGATTCAAATTTTAAAAATATCTAAAATTATGTGTTATGTGTGTGTATGCACAGTGAAAATGTCTCTCTAACTCTTGTCAATTATTTTTTAAAAATACATTTTTATTGATTTCAGAGACTACGGGGTGGGGGGGGGAAGAAAGAAGTAGAGAAAGAGAGAGAGAGAATGGCATCAATGAGAAAGAATTATTGATCAACTGCCTCGTATATGACCCCCAGTGGAGTCGAGCCTGCAACCCTGGACATGTGCCCCAACTGGGAATTGAGCTGTGACCTACTGGTTTATAGATTGATGCTCAACCACTGAGCCACGTTGGCTAGGCTCTTGTCTATCATTTTGTTCCCCTACTGCCTCAGATGATAACATATTAGGTATATGTGTATCTGCATATGTAATTCTTATATCTCCCCCTTTTAAACTGGTAACATACTATGCATCATTTTCCATCTTGCATTTCATTTAACAGTATCAACTAGAATTACAAATGCATATGCTATCTAACTCTACAATTTTGTTTCTGGGACTTTATCCTACAGATATACTTGCACACATGTGAAATGATTTTCATACAGATTATTATTATTATATTTATAAAACTTTGGTATTATTACAAACTCATTTTTGTAGCATTGTATAAAAAATAGCTAAATGTTAGGAGTCACTTCAATATCCATCAATGGATAAGTAATTAGACATAGTACTACGAAATACTATACTACTAGAGGAGAAAGAAAGTAAGTAATAATAGGGAAAGGTATCACAAATAAAAATTAGGTCAGCGAAATTGAAAAGATAGACGATATGTAGTATGTCCAATTGTGTGGGAAAATATACACTCTCATACACAGTTGGCGAGAGCATATGCGGCAGAAATTTTTCTTATAGGAACTTAGCAAAAAGTATAAAAATAAAATATGCATTATGTTTTGACCCAAAAATTCCACTAAAAAAAATCATTCTTAGAGACACATGTAAAAACATGCAAGTATAATAACATTCTTTGCAGTACTGTTTTTAATACTGCAAAACTGGATATAATCTAAATGACCTTCAGCAGAGAACTGATTAAAATATAATGTGTCATCTATGCAATGGAATGTTAAGCAGTTGTTAAACAGAATATATCAAATCTTTATGTTGATATTAAAAAATATTCATGACATACTCTTCAGTTAAAATATAATTGCAAAATAATAACTCTAACATTTCATATAATACCAGAAAATACAAAATAAAATGTAAACACTCCCTCCACATAAACACAGATACACATGCATTCTATATGTTTATGTATTCCTACCATATTTTTAGCTACTTTGAAAATGAAAACTCATTATAAATAAGGAGAGAAATACAGGATTTAAACATGCCAAGCACATCTTCATGATGGCCAAATGTTTGAAAGCAAGTCAGATTATTAAATTGAGGCCTTTATTTTCTAAAATAAACTCAACTTATGATGTTTCAGCGATGATACCAAAATGTAATATATAAGAAACTAAATGGAAAAACAAAACCTGAAAGAATACCTTATTACAATGAAATCTTGCCATAAACTGAAGTGATACTATTAGTAATATCAGTTTATGGAACTGTCCAATCATGTATGCATGGACACTAATTGGTAAATTACTTGATAGGAAAGAACATGTATCCTATATAGCACCTAACATTGTTCTACAAACACAAGGGCTTAGTACATAAATAGCAAAAACTGTAAGAAATAAATTCTGTAATACAGTAACTCAATCTGAGTCATGTGATACAGGTATCATCTCTGTGGGTGTTTTCTAATTAGCAGCCAAATCAAAGATGGGGTGAATGATTCAGAAAAATTCTATTGGTATGTAAAACAGAAAACTAACCAATTGAGGCAAATGTTATCCTCATAGCACACATGCAACAATATACACATATGTAACATAAACAATATGGGATGCATTAAACATAAAAACTGATTCTTAAATTATAACTTAGCATAACTAGATAGTATCACTGTTGACTTTTAAAAACAGACAATAAAACTGGCACTGATCTTACACTAAGACACAAAAAAACATGATCACTGTGGAATATAAAATATCAGAAATAATAAGGCAGCTAACATAAAGCAAGAACCAGGAAGTTCAAAGATCAGAACATGGAAGAAATATAGACTGAAAGTTATCTTTATGAACTTCCCCTCCTTTTTATTGGGGGTGGCATATTCTGACAGTTAATTACTCCCACAGAGGAAATGTTTTTTTGATAAACTCTTCTTCAAAATTACAAAAAGCTGAGAACTACATAGTAAATTTTTGGCAGTTAACCTTGGAGAGACTGTTGCTTGGAACTGCTACACTCAATCACTAAGCTTCTCAGCAAACAGGGCTTGCTGTGGCCCATAAACTAATCTCTGTGGAGGGCCCCACTGAGAGATCCAAATGTTCTATAGCTAGTGCCAACAACCCTCTCAATGCTCTAAAGGTTCAGCTGCAATTCTGCATAAATTGCCAGTTTCTCTTGGCTCCAGAGACAGCTTCACCTGCAGGGTTTCATTTTTCTGTTTGACACCTTAATGTTGATTTTCCAATGTACTACAAAAGAGCCCTCTCCAGTGCTTCTCACACAATTACACAATCACTCCATTGTAGCTCAGGAGAGGATTAATGATTGGGTTTTATTTGATTGTAGTTCTGATTAATCCTGACTTTGTTTAATTTGTGACCTTTGCTGGAATCCCCAGGGCTGGGAATTAGAAAATGCACACTGTACCACTGTGCCCTTGAGCAGTTTCAGCTTGCCAATTTATTTCACGCCTCATTAGCCACAAAAAGTATGAAATTTTAGTCCAAAACCAGTTTCACAGTTTTTCAGAGTATGGGTACAAAATTCTGTATGAGCTTTTCATTCTGATTTAATTATAGTAAGCCAATAATTAAGTCTATCCTGGTTATACTCATAGGGTCCTAATTTCAATGGGAAGATATCTCAGTAAGTATTGAACCCAGACAATTATCATGACACAGCTGTTCTGACTTCTCAAAGATTAGAATTGTTTCTGTGGAAGGTTAAAAATTTCTGACCTTTTAGACTGTAAACAATTATAATATTCTTTAATAATTTTGTCTTTGGAATTAAAACCAAATCCATACAAATAAATTTAACCTGGATTGTGTTAAATCTTAAAGATATCATATCATGAAATAGGTGCTGTAGTTTTTAGTATTAGTTTGAGAATTAAGTATTCATAGCATTTTTATAAATAATTTATAATACATAACGTTTTACATAAAAGTTTTACCTTTTGGAATGCTCAAAATCAACAAATTATTTATAGGAAACTGTAAAAGTTACTCTTTTAGATGACACACAATTCTGCTGATTAAAAAGTTCATCATTAAAGAATAGAAAAATTAGCCTAGTCAGTATGGCTCAGTGGTTGAGTATGGACCCATGAACGAGGAGATCACTGTTCAATTCCCAGTCAGGGCATATGCCCGGGTTGTAGGCTGGTTCTCTAATAGGGGGAGTGTAGGAAGCAGCCAATTAATGATTCTCTCTCATATTGATGCTTCTACCTCTCTCCCTCTCCCTTTCTCTCTCTGAAATAAAAAACAAACAAACAAACGAAACAAAAAAAGGAATAGAAAAAGTATATATATAAATGCACTGCTTCACTAATGTCTGATGTAGACAAAGTTCAAAGCTTGTTATGTGAGCCAATGACTTAAGATTCTGGATTGTCTTTTTTGTATCCTGCCCATTTCCAGCTTTGTTAAAGTAGGGCTAATACTTAAAGGATATTTGAAAGCAACTTCAGTTTAAAACACTTTTAGATTAAAAGATTCTCCCAATATTTATAGTTACCTCATTTTTACATAAATCAATTATTTTAAATGACTTACTTGTGTCCTCCTCCCAACACCCAGCTTTAGTTTCATAGAAATATTTTTTCTTATAAGTATTTGTTTCATACAATAATAAAAATACATAATTACAATATCAAGAATAACTGGAATGAACAAGTGTAGTAACAAACACAACTAACTTTTAGTAATCATGCAGATTAAGTGGGATAGATTAAGTGGGATATGCAGGGCATATTTGAGAGTAGTCTAATCGCTATTCTAGCATGCTTTAATCAGCATTTTTAGTAGAGTGAAAATAAAGCTTCAATTACTCTGTCAAGCAAGATAAAGGTTAAGTGTCAGTTGGTCAAAAGGGCTTCTTCTGTATTTAATAGCAGTGCTCAGTTATCCAGAAGTGTCTCTTAGGCTAAAAAAGATGTTTACCATTTCAAATAATGAATTTGGGCTTCTAGAGATAATGTAATTGTTATCAGTTTTATAAAGTGGTGAGAGGTAGGGGCCGTGATTCACTTTCCTCTCTTTCTGTACATTCCATTATATCATTGATCTCTTATCTTTCTCTGAATATGCAAAGACCAGAATGTAGAACAGCACTAAGGATTTTGAACATCTTTACATTTTCATGTAAATTGGATTCTTTGTTGTTTTTATTGAGTTACATGAGTTCCTTGTGTGTTTGGCTATTAATTCTTTATCAGATAGATGATTTGCAATATTTTCTCCCATTTTGTAGACTGTCTTTATTCATTATGTTGACTGTTTCTTTAGCTGTGCAGAAACAGTTTAGTTTGATGTATTCTCACTTCTTCATTATTGCTTTTGTTGCTTGTATTTTTGCTGTAATACTTTAAAAAAATCGTTGCCAAAAGCAACATCCAAGTATTTTTTCCCTGTTTTCTGGAAGTCGTTTTACATTTTCAGGACTTACATTTAAGCCATTAATCCATTTCAAGTTAATTTTTGTGAGTGCTATAGAAAATATGCCTATTTTCATTCTTTTCCAGTTTTCTTTTATTACAGAGACTCTCTTTCCCATTGAGTCTTTTTAACTCAAATATTAGGGGGTTATTTCTTGGCTCTCAATTCTGTTCCATTGATCTGTGTGTTCTTATACCAGTACCATAATGTTTTGATTACTATAGTTTGTAATAAAGTGTGAAGCCAGGAATTATGATGCATACTACTTTGTTTTCTTTCTCAGTATTGCTTTGTCTATTTGGGGACATTAGCAGTTCATATAAATTTTAGGGTTTTTTTTTCTATTTCTATGAACAATACCACTGGAGTGTTGACAATGATTACATTGAATCCACAGATGACTGGTAATATGGATATTTTAACAATGTTAATTATTCCAATCCATGAACATAGGTATCTTTCCATTTATTTGTTTTCAATTTCTTTCATCCATGATATGATTTTCAGTATACAGATTTTTTCATTCTCCTTAGATTCATTCCAAGGTATTTCATTATTTTTTATGCTATTGTAAATGGGAGTTTTATTTCTTTTTCAGAGAGTATGCTGTTAGTGTATAGACAAACAAAAGACTCTTATATGCTGATTTTGTACTCTGAAATTTTACTGAATTTTTTTTTTTTTTTTTTTTTTTAGCTCTAACAGGTTTTTGGTGAACCCTTCAGGGTTTTCTGTGTATGGGATCATGCCAACTACAAATAAGGACAATTTTACTTCTTTTCTGATTTGGATGTATTTTATTTCTTTTCTTGCCTAATTATTCTGGTTAGGCTTTTTGTACAACTAGGAGTCATGCAAGTGAGCACACGTCTTGTTTCTGATCCTAATGGGAAAGCTTCCAACCTTTCACTGTTTAGTATAAGTTTGACATATGTGACCTTTATTAGGTTAAGTAAATCTTTCTATACCCAATATGCTGAGAATTTTTATCATGAAAGATTATCAAATACTTCTTCTCCATCTATTAAAATGATATGGTTTTTATCATTCATTTTGCTAATGTGGTGTATGACAGTTTTATTTTGCATATGTTGAATCATCTTTATACCCTGAGGATAAATATATCTACTTGAGCATGAGGTATGGTCCTTTCTAAGAATTGTTGAATTAGGTTGGCTACTATTGTATCTATATTCATCAGGGATACTGGACTATAATTTACTTTTCTTGTAGTTTCCTTATCTGGCTTTGGTATCAGGGAATGCTGGCCTTATAAATGAGTTTGCAATTGTTCCCGCCTTTTCAATATTTTTGGTAGTGTTCAGAAGGATTGGTGCTAATTATTCTTTAAATTATTGGTAAAATTCACCAGTAAAACCATCTGCTCCTCACCTTTTCTTTGCTGGGAGGTTTTTGGTTTTTGAGTCAACCCCCTTATTCATTTTTGATCTGTTCAAATTTCCTATTTCTTTATGATTCAGTCTTTGTAGGCTGTATGTTTCTAAGAGTTTATCTATTCTAGTTATCCAAGTTGTTGGCATATACTTGTTCACAAAAGTCTCTTATGATCCTGTGTATTTCTTTAGTGTCAGTTATGTCTCCTCTTTCATGTCTAATATTGAGATCAATATTTTTCTTAGTCTAAAGGCTTTTCAATTTTATCTTTTCAAAAATCCAGCATTTTGTTTTATAGATCTATAATTTTTATATTTATTTCTGCTCTGATCTTTGTAAAATTTGGGCTTAGTTTGTTCCCTCTTTTTCTAGTTTTTTTTATGGTGTAGGTAGGTTGTTTATTTGTGAGCTTTGTTTTGTTTTTTAATATATATATTATTTATTTTTTACAGAGAGGAAGGGAGAGAGATAGAAAGTCAGAAACATCGATCAGCCGCCTCCTGCACACCCCACAGTGGAGATGTGCCCGCAAGCAAGGTA
This sequence comes from Lasiurus cinereus, assembly GCA_011751065.1. Classification (NCBI taxonomy): domain Eukaryota; kingdom Metazoa; phylum Chordata; class Mammalia; order Chiroptera; family Vespertilionidae; genus Lasiurus; species Lasiurus cinereus. Next base: position 2,107,395 of record JAAGEH010000011.1, on the reverse strand, counting down.
CATGCCCCCAATGGGAATCGAACCTGGGACCTTTCAGTCCGCAAGCCGACGCTCTATCCACTGAGCCAAACCCATCTCGGCTGTGAGCTTTATTTTTTAACATGTTAAGCGCCCAGGCTGTCTTGTTTTCCAGATGGAAAGTATGGTGTCAGTCACTGATGACTGACAGGGTGCTTAACGTGATAATATAGACATTTATTACTATAAACTTCCCTCTTAGAACTGCTTTTGCTGCATCCCACAAGTTTTGACACATTGTTTCCATTTTTGTTTGTTTCAAGATATTTTTTTATTACCCTTTTGATTTCTATTTTGGTCTGTTGGTTGCTCAGTAGTTTGTTGTTTAATTTGCACAAATTTGTGGATTTCCCAGGTTTCCTCCTGTTGTTGAGATCTAGTTCCTTACCAGTATTGTTGGAAAAGACACCTCATATGATTTCAATCTTCTTATTATTAACACCCACTTTGTGGTCTAACACAGTGGTCGGCAAACTGTGGCTCATTAGCCACATGAGGCTTGCGAGCCACGGTTTGCTGTTCTGTTGACTAATGAGTTGACCACTGTCCTAGTTCACAGGTCGAAATTCAACTATTGAGCCACAGTATTCCTCTTTTAAATACTTAATCAGTGGTCGGCAAACTCATTAGTCAACAGAGTGGCAAACTGCAGCTCACATATGATTTATCCTGGAGAATGTTTATTTGCATATAAGAATGCATATTCAGTTGCTGTTGGATAAATGTTCTGCAAATATCTATTAGGTCCATCTGATCTAATGTGTTTTTTCAGTCCAGTATTACTTATTGATTCTCTGTGTGGATGATTCTTCCATTGTTGAAAATGGGGATTGAAGTCCCCTACTATTATTGTATTGCTATTTCTCCCTTCAGACAATAGCATTATAAATTTAGGTGCTCCTTTGTTGAGTATACAAATACATACTAATATTATGTCCTTCTGATAAAGTGATCCCTTTATCATTATACTAAGGGCCCAGTGCACGAAATTCGTGCACTGGGGGGGGGTCTCCCCTCAGCCCAGCCTGCCCACTCTCACAGTCCAGGAGCCCTCAGGGTATCTCCAGGGGAGCAAGCCTAAGATGCAGTCTGGCCTTCCTCTGCAGGAGGCGACCAGGCTGATCAGGGAAAGGTACCACCCCCATGCTGCTGCCACTGCCTGCCACTGCAGCTGCCAAGGTGTTTTCATGAACAGGGACTCCAGTCCTTTCACCACGAAAAAATGTCTATGTCTGCTCTGAGCCTGCTCAAGCTGTGCCACAGCAGCTCAGGCATGTCCCCTTGTCTCTGTCCACTCTGGGCCTGCTCCAGGCATGCTGAGGCAGCTCAGCCAAGCCCCCCTGTCTGTGTCCCCACCCACCAGCTCCTGCCTGCACTTGCCTCCGTGAGGAGTGGCCTCTGTCTCCAAGGCAGTGTGCCATTAGCACTGGGCAGGCCTGAATGTGCTTCCACTGGGGGTGGAAGTCCCTGCCCCATCCCCGCCCACCAGCTCCTGTACATGCACAGCCTGTTAACTGGTCATGACTGGAACACCATTAGGACCAATTAGCATATTACCTCTGTTACACCCACAAGCCACGCCTACCATCCGATCAAGAGCAAGTATGCAAATTAACCCAACCAAAATGGCTGTGGCCATGAAGAGAGCAGGAGGGAGGCTTGGGTTTCCCCAGCGATGGAGAAAGCCAAGCTTTTTGCACACCCTGGCCAGCCCAGGCCTCCACTCCAGGCTACAAAGTTTCAATTATAGAAGATAAATAAATGCCAACAAAAATGGCAGCAGCCACAGAGCTGGAGAGAGCAGGAAGCTTGAGTTGCCCCTGGTGATGGAGGAAGCCAAGCTTTTGCAGTGCTGGCCTGCCTTGGCCTCCGCTTAAGGTAACAAAGTCTCAATTATAGAAGATAAATAAATCCCAACAAAAATGGCTGCAGCCACAGAAAGAGCAGGAGGCTTGGTTCCACTCCAGGCTACAAAGTTTCAATTGTAGAAGATAAATAAATCCCAGATATCAGGGCCTCCACTTGGTTCACTGGGGGCTGTAGCCAGCCTGCAAACCACCATAGGTCCCTCGCCTAGGCTGCCCCATGCCTCAAGGGACCCTGATCCGGGATACCCTTCAGGGAAAACCAGCTGGTCCCCACCCTTGTACCAGGCCTCTATCCTATTTAATAAAAGAGTAATATGCAGACTGACCAGCACTCCAACACACAAGATGGCTGCCCCCATCTGATCAAAGATCCTGCCCCCATGTGGACACAAGATGGCCAGCAGGGAAGGATCAGGCCTGCAAGGGAGGGCAGTTGTGGGCGATCAGGCCTGCAGGGGAGGGCAGTTGGGGAGAACTAGGCTTGCAGGGAAGGGCAGTTAGGGGTGACCAGGCCTGCAGGGGGAGGGTAGTTAGGGGCAAACAGGCTGGCAGGGGAACAGTTAGGCATCAATCAGGCTGTCAGGGGAATGATTAGGGGGTAATCAGAATGGTAGGCAGAAGTGGTTAGGGGTAATCAGGAAGGCAGGCAGGCGAGCAGTTGGGAGCCAGCAGTCCTGGATTATGAGAGGGATGACTGACTGCCTGTTTAACGGGCAGTCGAACATCCCTGAAGAGGTCCCAGATTGGAAAGGGTGCAGGCTGGGCTGAGGGATACCATCACCTGCATGAATTTCATGCACCGGGCCGCTAGTGTGTGTGTGTGTGTGTGTGTGTGTGTGTGTGTATACGTGTATATGTGTGTGTGTGTGTGTGTGTGTGTGTGTGTGTGTGTAAAATGGTAATGAGACCAAGAAAGTCATTATATATAAGTATAGCTATAAGTATACAAGTATAGCTATAAGTATTCTCTTTTGTTACTTTCATGGAATATCTTTTTCTATTCTTTCATTTTGAGTCTAAGTATGCATTTAAAGCTGGTGTCTTTTAAAGGCAGCATACTGTTGGTCTTGTTTTTTAATCTCTAAAGCCACTCTGCCTTTGGATTGTAGAGTTTAATCCATTTGTATTTAAAGTACTGATGGGTAAAGATTTACTAATGTCATCTTATTAACTATTTTCTGGTTGTTTTGTAGTGCCCCATTTTCTTTCTTCCTTCCTTTTTGTTGTCTGTCTTTGTGAACTGCTTTTTCATAGTGCTATGCTTTGATTCTCTTCTTGTTATCTTTTGTACAACTACTATACGTTTTTGCTTTACTCTCATGAAGCTTACATAAAATATCAAATAGGTAAGTCTATTTTAAGCTGATAATTTAACTTTGATTACATACTAGAATTCTATCCATTTGCTCCCTTATCAATAAATATTTTATCTCATAACTTTTTATTATTGTAGCTATAGTTATTTTTAATAGATTTATCCTTTAGACCTTTAATGCAGTTAAAAGTGATTAATACACCACCATTTATATTTAACTGAATTCTTTATATTTTCATATTTTCAATTTTATTAGCATTCTTTTGTTTCAGCCTAAAGAACTCCTTTCACCATTTCATGTGAGGAAAGTCTAGTAGTGATGAACTCGCTCAGCTTTTGTTTGTTGGGGGCAAGTCTTTATTTCTCCTTCATTCCTAAAAGACAACCTTGCTGCATAAAATATTCTTGGTTGGCATTTTTTTTCTTTCATCAGCATAAATATACCATTGCATTTTCTCTTGGCTTACCAAGTTTTTACTGGGAAATTCACTTACAGATTTATGAAGGTTATCTTATACATAAGAAATATTTTTTTATTGTTTTAAAAATTCTCTCTTTGTGTCTTAAATTTTAGATAATTTTATTATAAAGTATCTTTGGGAAGATCATTTTGGGTTGAAATTTTGTGGTGACCCATTAGGTTCATGAACGTAAATGTCCAAATACCTCATCAGATTGTAAGTTCTCAGCCATTATATACAATAATAAAAGCATAATATGCTAATTAGACCAAACAGCTGGACAACTTTCCGGATGAAACCAGGGCTGCAAGGGCCGACGCAAGCCACCGTAGCTACAAGGGCCAAGCCCCTTGCACGAATTTCTTGCATTGGACCTTCAGTGTATTTAATAAACTTTCTGTTCCTTTCTTCCACTCTGCTCTTTTTTGGAGTCCAATAATGCAGATTATTTCTTTCAATGGTATCCCATAATTCATGTAGTATTTCTTTACTTCTTTTTATGCATTTTCCATTTTTATCCTCTGACTGAATTTCAAATGATCTGTTATAGTTAAGTAATTCTTTCTTCCACTTGGTGAAGGCTACTGGTGAAGCTCTCTACTACATTCTTCAGATAATATATTAATTAACTCTAGGATTTGCGGGGGTTTTTTAAAAATGTTTTTATTTATTTGCTGAATTTTTCATTGTCCATGCATTATTTTCCTAATTTCATTTAGTTGTCTGTGTATTCTTGAGGTTCACTCAATTTCTTTAGTACTGATTATTCTGAATTACCTCTCAGACAATTCACAGATCTTCATTTCTTTACTGGTAGGGCCTTGGAGTTTTATTAGTTTCCTTTGGCATAGTCATGTTTCCTTGATTATTCATGATCCATTTAGCTTTACACTGGTATCTGTGCATTTGAGAAAATGGACACCTCTTCCAGACTTTACAGACTAGCTTCTGCAGATGAGCCCTACAATGAAGATTAGTCAATGGTAGTTAAACTGGTGGTCAACCCAGATGGAAGTCTGGGTTCATGGTGCCCATCTGGAACCTGTATTCATAGAGGCTAAAAGGAAGCATGGGGCCACAGGTGCTACCCAGGGCTCTGGGAGCCAGGAGATGTGCCAGAAGCCTGCATTCACCGGAGTCCATCAGGAGCATTAGGTCACAGGTGCTGCCTGAGTTTGCAGGATCCCACATGGAGCATTGAAGGCTACAGGAGTTGGCGTGGTGCTGGGGTGGACCAACTCTGGGATACCTGGTGAAACTGACTGCATACTTTATTCTCCTATTCCCATTGGGAGGGTGACCCATTCTGTACTAGGCTGCCTGAACTTCGAGGACAGGTGATAGGAGTAGTTTTAATCTATCTTTCTACCCTCCTCAATGTGATTTACTTCCATGCTTCATGCAAGTGCTGTAATATTTCATGAGTCCTCTGAAGGTATCCTTATGCAGGGAAAGTTGTTTAAATTGATGTTTCTGGCAGGGGCAAAAGTGCTAGAAATCCCTATGCCACCATATTATTGACATCACTCTCATTCCTCAGCAAAGATCACTTTGACTTCAGATTAGCCAGACTCCCTATTAAAAATGTTCATTTAGTACTATACATTTTGTTACTTAGACATTAATTATATATAATAAACATATATAATTAATGTATCCTGTCATCACTATGGTATTAGATAAAAAGGACTGAATACATCTAATTATGTATTTCTTTTGGCCAAGCGGTCATGAAAAATTTACTGATTTCTCTGGAACCAGAAAAGTTTGGTTATAAATAAATGGACTTAAAATATATATAATAATTTTGAGAGAGAGGGGAAGGAAGAGGGAGAGAGAGAAATATTGATATGAGAGTAGAACACTGATCTTCTGCCTCAAGGGACGGAGCCTGCAAATGTGCCCTGACCAGGAATTGAACCAGCAATGTTTTGGTGCGTGGGGTGACACCCAACCAACTGAGCCACACTGGCCAGGACTAAATGGCCTTTTTAAAATAAGTTATAAGATAAACTCTAGCATTTAAGTGTGAGGAAATTTCAAGTACTCTTTTATTTTGTGCATAAATGGCTTTTGGTTTTCACTTTAAAATCCTTATTTTAATATAATTGAATATGAGTTCTTTTTTCTTTAATTCGGGTTTTTACCTGCTTCTCCTCTGCCAGAACACTCTGAGATCAAAGGAATAATTGCCTATGAAGTAATCATAGCCACTCATGTAAAACTTATCACTAAAAAATAATCCAAACTGCAAAAATAATACCAATGAGTAGTGGCTCACTTTTCATCCTACCTCTAACCCTGTCAGAGCCTAGGAAATTGTCTTACTTAGTAAGCAAATACTGCTATTTTTAAAAAATGAAATAAAGTCTTCTATATGCACTATGAGCATTCACTCAAATGTGACCATTGGGATTTACCTCCTGGTATTTTGAACCACGTTGTCAGTATGCAGATGGGATTTACAATGAATTAAAGCTACTACTGTTCACACTCCATTACATTTATAATAGAAAGAAATATTTTCATTTGGTACTTTTTATTAGCCCACAGTTCAGTTCAGTTCTAGTCAGTAAACTATTCAGTGTTTTCTAAGTTAAAAGCTCTTTTTATAGTATTTCTTTAAGAAGCTGAGATGGAAGACAGATACCACAGAGGATATGATTCCTCTGACCTAAAGAGTAATTTTAAATAGAAAACTTCAGGCAGCATAAAGGAATCATCAACTTTCCTAAATTGTAACTGGTAACTACATGGATACTTTGGTATAGCATAAAACGAAAAACAAAAACCCCACTCACAATTCTATCACCTTCTTACACTTTAAAAGTGAAAACAAAGATGTAATTATTAGCAAGATGCAATAGGGAAGGAACCAAAGCTAAACCACTGTTTAGGATGAGAAGGAGCTGCTATAGCAAAGAAATGCCTTCACACTAATGACACCCCAGAATTAAATGTAAAGAAAGAAATTACTTCATTCAAAACTCAATGTGTAGCCATGGCCAATGTGGCTCAGATGATTGGAGCATCACCCCATCTACCAAAAGCTGGTGGGTTCAAGGGCACATAACCCATGATGTTTGATTCCCAGTTTGGGCAAGTGCCAGAGGCAACCAACCAATATATCTCTCTTACATCGATGTTTCTATTTCTCTCTCCCTCTCTCTAAGATTAATACAACAAACAAGCAAACTTAATGCATAGATTATCTTAGTCCCTGCCAGGCTGGTGTGGCTTAGTGGTTGAGCATGGGCCCATGAACGAGGAGATCATGGTTCAATTCCCAATAAGGGCACATGCCCAGGTTGCTGGCTTGATCCCAAGGAGGAGGCAGCTGATCGATGTTTCTCTCTCTCTAGTCATTCCTTCTCCCTTCCTTTCTCTAAAATCAATAAAAAATATATTTTAAAAATATCATAGTCCCAAGTACTAAAGAACAACAAACATCCTACCTAACATTATTTTAGGAACTGCAGATGTAAAAAGCATTCTATTGAAAACCACAAATGTGGGGGAGGGGAAGAGGAGTTGAGAAAGAAAAAGAAAATACATGATGACTCAACACTCATTCCACAATTTACTTTATGCAACACTTACTAAGTTGACTAGTCCTTTTTTATTGGCTCCAAATTGTGACCTCATTAACTTTCT